>OY986435.1:153210487-153519364 GCA_963920525.1 Dichetophora obliterata | reverse complement strand
GCTTTTAAAGTGTAGGCATCTAAAAAATTTGGCCTACAAAAGAAAATTTAGCATCGAACACTACGCCTAGGTCCTTAACTTCCTAAACACAGATTAGCGGAAGGTTAGACAATGCATAAGAGGTGGGTCTGGGGCTATTTGACTTAGAGTACGTGGCATAAACACATTTATTAAAATCAAGACAAAGTCGGGTTTTTACGCACCAATTATAAACAGCATTAATGTCAGACTACAGTAGAAATGCATCCGACATCTTATTAATTTTTAGAAAAATTTTGAGATCACCTGCAAAAAGTAAACATTTAGAGTGCAAGATAACATTTGTTATATCATTGATGAATAATATAAATAATAGCGGCCCCAAAATACTTCCTTGCGGCACTCCTGATGTCGCTATAAACGCAAGGGAGCTGAAATTTTCAATTTATACAAAACTTTTTCTGTTAATCAGATAAGAGCTTAACCATTTTAGGACTTTAGACATTTAGAATGGACATTTAGAATGGAGACCGAGTTTAGCCAATTTATTAATCAATAAAGAATGGAAAACTTTGTCAGCTGTATCGACTTGACAGCGTTCTGTACTAATTCTTTTTGTTTATAAATTAAACTTTTTTTCGATTCCAGCGTCATGCAATATTATTGGTTTTGCATATGCAACAGCCTTTTGTTATAGCAAATGCATGAATGTTGCAAATACATGTCAATGCGTTTTGTTTTTGTTAATGAAACCAATTTTGCTTTTACAACGATGGATGCAACAAGATCTTTAATAACACTATTGTTTCTTCTATTTATATATTCACTTAGCATAAAATTTCATCACAAAAAGAACATACATTGAAAACGATGCAAGGATTTTTTAAAATTGCTTTGAAAAGTGATTCGATGCAAAGTGTATATCTTATTATGGTAATTCTTGCATTGCATATTATTTAATAAAAAATTAAAGATTGGGCGAAGATTAAGAAAAAGGTTAGGACAATGACTTGAACATGACAAGGATTTAAATTATGACAAGGATTTAAATTAAGACAAGGATTTGGAAGAAAATTTGCGGAAGGGTTTCGTCAAGATTTAGACATGGACAAGGATTTGAAAAAGATTTGGGCAAGTATAAGAACAAGGATTTAGACAAGAATTAAGTCAAGGATTGGGATAAAGATAAAAGTGAGAACCTGGACAAGGATTTGTCAGATTCAGCTCTAACCAACTCCGCTCTATTCTTGCCTCTGACACTTTTCCAAACTGACTCCATTATTATATCATGTGTATTTTTTTTTTGCTTATAATAAATTAAGCTTGTATGTCTTAAATTTTTAATAAAAAAAATTTACTTAGGCTATGAAAAACCCAGAGAAATTATTCAAAAACCCGGAGAAGCAACCCACTTCCCGGAGTCTCCCGACGGAAACCCTGTGTTCAGTAAGCCTAGATGAGTTAGCGAAAACTCCATGTAATATTTATACAATTAGAAATCTTGGAACATAATTTAAATTCTTCCGTACCACACAAAAATTGTATTAAAATTAAATATGAGCCAAATATTAAATATAATTCCCTTTAAAAATTTTTATTAATATTAAATGTTCTATTCGTATTAAACTTTTCGAAAAAAATTACAAGTGTTGTCAAATGCGAACTCACGACGCTAAGCTAATAAGTTGAGCGCTCTAACCTCTGATCCTTTCAGTCACTTCTAAAAATAAATAATAAACAAACATATTAACCGAATGCTGCATGCTTTTAAATATCGTTGTGATACTTCATCTCTATTAAAATTAAATTCAATTGCATACAATGTATTAAAACATTTTTTATCCTTAGATTTCTACCTGTGTACAAGTTCCATCAAAGGCGGTGTGGCTGTGCATATTTTTGACCGAAGATTTGATTTAGTAACAATCAGCAATAGTAGAAAAAATAAAGTTTACGCAATCCCCTTAAAATACATCAGAAGTTCGCGATCTACTTTTCTTAAATTGGCCTCTTCAAGATTGGGTGATACAGAAAAAAATCTTCATAAGATTTTCGTAAAATCTTTGTTGCAAATTTAAGAAAGATGTTTCGTTTTATAATTTTTGATTTATCTTTTACATCATATTCAGGCAGAATAACTATGAAACTATGATAGTAGGAGTGCACATCACAACAACAATTCATTGCATTGAATAAATTTGTGTAATTAGTTTAATATCTGAAATATGCACAAAGACTAAATATGTCCCGACAAAAACATACTAATAAGCAATAAATCCTTACATACACACACACAGCAGCAAACACAAATACAAAATACAATCATACTTGTGAACTGAAACAATGACAGCAGGCATTTCGTAAAACAAACATGCAAATACTGAATACAATATTAAATACAAATATGTATAGTACATATGTACACACAAAAGCATACACACACACATTTGAATTGTGCAAATACAAATTCTCTTGCAATGCAAATTGTTTGCTCTATAAGGCAATAAATTCCGGATGCCAATGGTATTTTGACAAAACAATTAATTATGTTATAACATCAAATGTTTACCTTTGGGTTGGAAGAAACACCAGCTTAAAAGTGATGATAATCACAGAGCTTGAGATTTCTTAGCCAAATGTTTGCATTAAAGCATAAAAAGCCGGAAGCGCGTCATGATTAATATAACACTATCGGACAATTTTAAAGCTTTTTTCGAAATAACAAACTTATTTCATGGATACTGGTTAAAGAGCCACCAAAAACCGTTTTAAAAAACGCTGAAAAACACCCATTAAAGTGGTCGTAGATTCGAAAAATATTCTACGAAAATATTAAAAAATTTACCTATACAGCCGTCATAAGAAAAAGTGCGGCATTCAGCAACAGCATGCCAGAAGAAGGCGCTTGACTCGAGATGGCCTTGACCTTACCTTTCCCACGATGAGTGTTTATTGGCCCATACTTCAAGCAGCTATACTAACAAAACAATACATTGTAACAGTAGTAAGCGATGTTCGAACCAATTTGACAGTTAAGAAGCTAATTTGATGGTTTGTCGAACCTGTTGGCCTGTTGGCAAAAATTTTTGATTTTCGCCTTCTAACCAGAGTTCAAAGAAAATGATGGCGAAAAACAACAAAAATGCTTCGCCTGTATGACGAACACGTTGCGTTAATTTGAACGCTACCTCTTTCGAACAAGTTAGACCCACCATGTTGTTTGAGGAACAAGTTCGCTAATGTGTAATCCCTTTTAGGACAAAGTGCATCAAGAGGATGACATATCACCATACATCTAGAGAGTGACATATGACCATATATATGAGGTGGCATACGACTACGGGTATCTTCTGAATATCACTACGAATTAGTATTATATACAATAAAATATATTATGTGTAAGTTGTTTATTTAATAGACAATAAACATTGAATAGTTTGTACATAACAATTTTAGATGAGAATATTTTTTTGTTTCATACTTTTTAGTTTTCTGGTTTTGGGGTTTTAAGTTTTCTGAACTCATTTTTTATTTAAACTATTTAAGGAATATAATTTTTATATAATCGAAAGTTATAACTACTAATAAATTGTTTGTTGATCAAATTATAAGCAAATATGCCACCAAAAACCGTTTTAAAAAACGCTGAAAAACACCCATTAAAGTGGTCGTAGATTCGAAAAATATTCTACGAAAATATTAAAAAATTTACCTACACAGCCGTCATAAGAAAAAGTGCGGCATTCAGCAACAGCATGCCAGAAGAAGGCGCTTGACTCGAGATGGCCTTGACCTTACCTTTCCCACGATGAGTGTTTATTGGCCCAAACTTCAAGCAGCTATACTAACAAAACAATGCATTGTAACAGTAGTAAGCGATGTTCGAACCAATTTGACAGTTAAGAAGCTAATTGATGGTTTGTCGAACCTGTTGGCCTGTTGGCAAAAATTTTTGATTTTCGCCTTCTAACCAGTGTTCAAAGAAAATGATGGCGAAAAACAACAAAAATGCTTCGCCTGTATGACGAACACTTTGCGTTAATTTGAACGCTACCTCTTTCGAACAAGTTAGACCCACCATGTTGTTTGAGGAACAAGTTCGCTAATGTGTAATCCCTTTTAGGACAAAGTGCATCAAGAGGATGACATATCACCATACATCTAGAGAGTGACATATGACCATATATATGAGGTGGCATACGACTACGGGTATCTTCTGAATATCACTACGAATTAGTATTATATACAATAAATTATATTATGTGTAAGTTGTTTATTTAATAGACAATAAACATTGAATAGTTTGTACATAACAATTTTAGATGAGAATATTTTTTTGTTTCATACTTTTTAGTTTTCTGGTTTTAGGGTTTTAAGTTTTCTGAACTCATTTTTTATTTAAACTATTTAAGGAATATAATTTTTATATAATCGAAAGTTATAACTACTAATAAATTGTTTGTTGATCAAATTATAAGCAAATATGTTTATTATGTCACAAAAATTTTTTTTAGTTCATAACTTTATGACCTATAGAGGGTGCCACATTCAATTTAATGTGACTTCACATAGCCTATAACCAGCGGACGAGAAAACGCTTTCAACGATATCTCATTTGTCAAAGTAGGATAAGTTGTTTAGAAAATAGGGTTAAGTTGACTTTCTGTCCTCTAGAGGGTGCCATATTAAATTTTTTTGACGTCACATAACCTATAACCTATTAAAACGCTTCCAACGATACCTCTTTTGTCAAATTATGATATGTAGTTTAGAAGTTAAGGTAGTTTAGAAATTAGGGGTTTAGTCAAATTTTTGTCCTCTAAAGGATGCCGTATTCCATTTAATGTGACGTCACATAACTTTTCTTTACTGGACGATCAAAACGCTTGTAACGATACCTCATTTACTTATGTCATGATAAGTATTTTAGAAGTGAGAGTGGAACAGCTGAACCATACATACAATCATACATACATACATACCAGGGAAGTCAATCCCGGGATCCCTGACGATTTAAGCTCCTTTAAATCCCGGGATTGTGTTTGCTGGATCCCGGGATTTTTAAATAAAAAATTTCTATCACAAATATTCGTGTAAATGCAAAAATTTCATTTTAAGAAATATGAAAATAGAATTAGAAAAAATTTTATTGAGGCTAAAAAAGATTGTAAGGACGATGAGTGTGAATCACTGGAGTAAAGACTTTACAAAGTTTTGAAAGAATTTGTAACATCGGGAAGTCTGCTATGTATTTCAAAATTGTCAGATATTTTGACTTAGGAAATAATTTTTTTTATCATTAGGCAATCGTGATCGAAACTTAAAAATTGCTTATGAATAATAAACAACCATTTCTCGAACTAGCATAGAATCAGAACGGTGCTTCTCATCAACAGGTTATAGTTGTAACAATATTCGAACAAAACTCTCCAATAAAAAAAACGCGTTGATTTGCTTAATGTATTACCTTAAAAATAACTAAAACATTAAACAAAAATTTAATTTGAAAAGTCTTTTCCAACCTTAATTTACCTTAAATACAAAAACATGAAGACGGTGTAAAAAAAAAGTGTAACATTTATATAGTAATACCTTAAACTGTTCTGTATTTTTTTACATTTTTTTTCTGTAACTCTTTCAATAGCTAGGCTAAACTAAGAACAAAATAATTTTATGAGGTAATATTCCTATCACTTAGATCCTTAAAAGATAAAAAAACATGCCTTTCATTTTAACTTGCGCTACTTACGTTTTATAAGCTTGTACAAAAAAAAAATTGTTTTGCTTCTGTTCGGCACAAAGTCTTCTTTTTAATCCCTTAAATGTTTCTCAACCCTTTAGATCTTTGTTTTTTAAACCCTATTATTATTATTATCATTAAAGCCATAAAAAGATAAAAAAAACATAAATTTGATTTTTGTCCGGTTGATATTGTCTTATGAAATAGGCAAAACAAAAATAGTTTTTGATTTTCTTCGGCACAAAATCGAAAATCCAACTGACTTTATTGTCAAATATCTCTCTAAATTTATTTTCTTCAGGTTGGCTTATCTTTTTTATGAGCACCCTTTAAAATAGAATTTGTATTTGGAAACCTCCCACTTTAGCTTTTGTTACTATGCAAATAAATTAACTATCCAATTTGGTATATTTTATTAATATATGCCATAAAAAAGTTAAACTAGCATTTTGAGCTACTTTCATTTTTGCAATTAGAAAATAACTGGCAACCGATCAGTTGTTTATGAAACTTAAAAAACCACGTTCGTTAAACATATCATTGGGCTATTTAAAATTACCATACTCTTGGTTTTTAGAGATTTCATGTAAAATAAGAAAAAATATAAAAACCGCTCGGTAAAGTGTAGTGCAACACCACGGGGTTTTTTAACTACACTGAAAACCACGCAATTGTGAATATCCTTATATTGTTTTTTTTTTTTGTTTTTGCTACTTTATAAATGAATTAATTTACATTTTTTAGTTTCAAGTAAGAAATAACAAAAAATTGTACTAAAAACGTTTTGAATTATTAACTTCTTAAAATTTTCAATCCCGAACTAATCCCGGGATCCCGGGATCGAGTAAAGGAGTAGGGAGTCCTGGATTGAACTCCCTAATACATATCGGTCAAACACATATACCGCTTATATACCACATACAACAACATATACCACATATACCGCTTCGTCGTAGTTGGGTAAAAAATTAGTATATTGTCTTTAAATTCTGCACATAAATTATGACTTTTAATACGCAGTCTGAGTTTGCTACAATCAAATGAAAACTTCGCCTACCTCTTATACAAAAAGACGTAAAGACTTCGAGGAGTAAAAAAGTATACATATCATTTCGTTCTAACAAGGGATATACAATCTTTAAGAACCTCAAAAGTGTAATCATTACCTGTGTAGCCTTTACTGAATTACATAGTTAAATGTACATCACTATCGTTATTACATATGGTTTCGACACATTGCACAGTGCGAAATTTTAACAATCTAGGTGGACAAAATTACACAGATTGTTACAATATTAAAAAAAATTCATATAGAAACATATTTCTGTGGTCATAACCAAAGAGAATAAATGAGTAGCAGAGGTCCAGGTTCAGAAATCCGCTATTTGTTTGCTATTTTTTTGCAAATTTTTATTTAAAATTTATTTAAAATTTTTTTAAAAATATCTTCCCACAAAAATATAAGAAAAGATTGCGAATTTTTCAATATAAATGTCCTGAAAATAAATATTTTCTAAAAATTACATAAAATATAACTTCTAACTATAAAATAGGTCTTCTAATTGCAATAAATAAATTAAAAATATAGCCTAAAATATAGATAAATGCTACTGCATTCCAAATCTTCCTTAAAAACATTTTGAAAAATATAGCAAACAAAAAAGTAAGCAAACATGCTGAAAATTGTTGGATAAAAAAGCCACACCAAAGTAAAGCTTATCATTTTTCTGGATGCATTGAAATAATAGACACTTGCAAATATCTTTATTGGATACATGAATAAAATCAGTTTTGCTTCATTTCATTCCTACATCTATCAATTTACCAAATCTAACAAAAAAAATTAGCAAAGCCTTGTGATCGATTCTACTACGATTCTAATAGGAAGAAACAAGCAAAAACATCTAAAACAAATGTATTTCTAGCTCGCTTGTGTACACAGCCATATTTTTTAATTTAGCCGTTTCAAGAACAGAATAACAAAATTGTGACACCAAAATTGGGAACAACGTTCTTATTTTGGGACACCTCTTGCTATGTCATTTGAAACTGAGTGATAAATAGCTGCTCTCTGAACCTGGACATCTTCTATTCATTTATTCTCTTTGAATTTACGTTCGAATTTTCACTTGAAACTTCAGAAACATAGCTTTTGGGGTGTGAACTTTTAATTTATGAAACAAACCAACATTTTTTTTTGGAAATTTTTACACTGTTTATACCCCTTAAGACAATGAAGTTTATTAAAAATATAATTTTTCTACAATATGGCTTAATAGATAAAAATAGATTTAAAAATATCCAAAAAAATCAAGTTTTCCATAAAGACAAAATTCACGCTCCAAGTATTTATAAATTGCGCTCAAAAATTTTTTAAATCTCTTTAAACGTTCTTAAACGTAATTCTCTTTGAACGCTTTTAGAAATACTGTTATTTTTCCATTTTTTTGCTAACTTAAACTTACCATTACTGCATAAGCAAGCCAAAACCAACTAGCCAGGACTTGCGCAACCTGTTATTATGCTTAAGTCACTAAAAAAGTTGATATGCATTCTGTCAAAAAACTTACTTGCCAAGTTAAATGTTTACGAGGCCATCAAATACATTATACAATACATCATATATATGATTTCATATATTTATGTATCATATTCATACCCAACTGAAGGGATTGCAAAAGGCTGAAATTAATGGGTCTTCAAAATTTAGAAGAACTCTTAGATACGATCTGTAGATTTTTTTTCAAGTCGGAGCTGTCTAGGATTTTTTGAATGTCCTTTTTGTGTCTGAAAATAAAAGACAAAAAATACAGCCTAGAAATATTTTGTCAGAAAAAATGTGTAATAAAATTAATTTATTTACCTCCAAAAATTAAATTAAATGCTTAATTTTAAATACTTTTAAAACGGCTGAAAAAGATGGATTTTAATTTATTTTCTTAGATCATTGTCTGCGTTGTGAAAACTCCAAATCTTAGTTTGAAGTGAAATGTCGATGAAAATAAGATTGCCTCCTAACTGGACCAATGTCATAAAAAAACAATGACAAGTGTTGATTTAAGAGTTATTTAAACAAAACATTTCTCCAAAAACATATAAAAAAGTGCGATTTTTGACTGTTTAACAGTGTTGTAATAATACAAAAGATTCAAAATCTCTCCTATGAATTATTAGATTTAAAAATAAATTACACAGACTTCGTTTTAAGGAGTTCCTTTGACTTTTGAAAATACGAACAGGGGAATCTTGATGTTAATCCAGTTTTATATTCATACTCACGTTCGCAATTACTTATATGAATATATTTCGCAAAAGATTTTTAAAAAAAAATTAATTTTTAACGTACTTTGGTTTTTTTATTATATTTTTGCATATAATAGATAGACATTTTTAAAAATTACCTTAAAATAGTTTTCACAATAATATTGTGCTGCACATAAAAATAGCAACAAAATATAGTTATCTTTTTAAATATTGGGGACACTCAAAAATGATTATAGAAACCAAAGCATATATTCATACATCATATTTAAAACAAACCAAATTCAAATTTGATTTTGTTTTTTATTAAATTTAAAATTAAAAAGCAACGTAATTAATATTTGGTGTAAGATCCATTATTCTTGATAACCGCTGCACATCTGAGCGGCATTAACTCTATTAAATTAGATATGTTGGTATTAGTTATTTGTTCCCAATTAAGTTTCAAGGCTTCATACAGTGCAGTCTTACTGGAAAACCTTTGACCAGAATCATTTACCTTCGAAATTACAAAAATATTTTCGATGGGATTCAGGTCATTGTGATTGTGCCGGCCAATCAAGGACTTGAATCGCACTGCCTCTAATGTAATCTTTGATGAGCTTTAAAGTGTGCTTCGGGTCGTTGTCGGGCTGAAACGTTCACTGAAGCGGCATATTCCACTCTGCATGTGGTCGCATTTTGCTTTCTAAAATGCCTTTATATACAAATCGATCCATAATTCCATCGATTGTTTGAAATTGTTCAACTTCATTATAGAAGAACAAGTCCCTACCATAATACCATCGACTCCGTGCTTAAAATTAATTTTGCAGTTTCGGCATTCAAGTCGTGTGCCTGGTCGGCGCCGTACAGTGCACATCCCATATGAATTAATCATGTTGAACTTTGATTCATCGGTTTTCCATTTTTGAACGGTCCAATTTAGGTGCTTTTTTGCAAGACTGAGTAAAAAACAACAAATTGCAGCTCGTTGTCACAATTTCAGAAAGAATTGTTTAAAATATAACATCTAACCTTGTTTTTTATGCTGAGATGTAAGCAAAGGTTTAATGTACTGTTGTTACGTCTTTTGTGTTGTTTTACTTCTTTATTAATTTGCAAACTATTGACCGATTAATATCAAACGGTTTCGCTTTAGATATTTGCGAATTTGCCTTTTTATATTCGTAAATTTAGAGCTTCACAGTATTTATAATGTGCCATTATAAATGGAACAGTCAATGTCGCAACTAGCGCAAAAACAAAACTAAACTTAAACGTTTATGACTCACAATCAACACATTCTTTACAATAACGGAACTTTTACCGATAATTCTTGAAACTTCTGTTCTCTTTTTACATTTTCAAGTTTTGTTGCTTTTGTTTTGCTCTCAGACAAATTGAATGGAATCACGTTAATTTAAAATTGAATTAACAAAAGCAAAAACAAATTTGAATATGATTTGTTTTATATATATATGATGTATAAATATATGCTTTGATTCCTATAATAGTTTTTGTGTGTCCCCAATATTAATAAAGATACACGATTTTGTAGCAGCGCTCTTTAAAACTTTTTTAATTTAGACCATTGGACAGAAAATTAAATGCAAAATAAATTTTTTTATTTAATTTAATATTGATTAATTTACTCGAACAAAAAACATTATTCAATATGAATGGTAATTAACTATTATTATCTAATGGGGACCACTTTTATTTAAAAAAAATTAAAGCAACATTCAAAACTAATTTAATATGTAATTAATTGTACACAAAATACCCAGTATATTTCTTTTATATATCGTATTGACAACAAGAAGTTATTGTAATCAAAACCTTCCTCCTCATAGAGAATCCATGCTACGAGCCAGCTCAGACGTAAGCTTTTATATCGTCGATACACTGGTTTTTGTTTTTTGTCTCTTCTACTAGAAGCCGTTTTTTAAAGTCTGTAATTAATTTAGTAGTTGGATTGTGTAATCAAAAGAAAAACTAAATCATTTTAATGCTTTTAAGTGACAAGTCCAGGCACAATGACGATGCTCATACGGGAAAAATAAATTCCTCATGCATGAACTTTTGCAAAAATAAGCTAAAGTAAAGCAGTGTTAAAATAGACGATGTAGAAATAATCATATCTGAACATGGACTCAATCCTTAAAGAAAATAAAGATTTTTATCATTACAAATGCTTAGAATTATTAAATATATATTTTGAATTATAATGTTACCACAACATTTTATAACACAAATGCCTAACTTAGTCCATAATGCTTGTTTAACTGCCAACGTCTCTACAAAACATTCGTTGGATAAAACGAGGCAAAAATTGTGGACATAATTAAATTATTAAAACTTTAACTGCTCAGTAATGCGTTCTAGTGTAAATAACATCGTATAAATTGTCCACCAGTAACATGAATTTTCACACTCAAAAAAATATGCAAGCGATTTTCTACTAAATGCCAAGGATAAAACTTGTTGGCAAAAGTATTACGTATTTGATCTTATATACCATATATTGAAATTTGTATATCAAATCTACGTATTAAATCTCAACGAGCAACTCCCATTTGTGGAAAATCTCATCGATGTCGAGGATGTGCATTTGTTTGAGCAATTCGGTTGATCTCATTCAGCAGTCTGACAATATTATAAGGGCCTCAGAAGATATTCACCATCCCAAGGACAGATTTCCAGTTCTATGTAGGCTTCTATTTAGTACTAATTAAACTTTATAGCCATTTATTTTTTATTTTACACTATGTTAACATTAATAATCCAACGGTATGATCGAACGAATTGATTATTTCAGCCACAGAAAATAAATGTTTGAATACAAATGGTCGAGAGCTGGACGTAAGAGTTTTATGCCGACTCTGAACGGGTTATGTTCTCAAGAAGTTTTACATGGCAGTTTCTACTCTCTGAGACTTCCATTTTATGTAATGAGGTGGCAAAAATACTTCTCTATCGTTGTTCAGTTGAAAAGTGAAAACTGTTGGCATAGCAACTTATTGGCGCAATTACTTCTACTCTTGCAGAAATTCAACAGCGCACACATTGTTCCTATGAAAGCGCAACTGCTATCATAACAACTTTAAAATTGTTGGCGTAAAGACTTTGTTGCAATTGCAAAGAATTCGTGGTTTTGTCAAATGCTTCTTTGTTCCAGTTTTTTAAAAGTGAAAAGCCTTCGTTCTGTCAGTGTATAATTTTTGTTTTGTAAACCACATTTGTGTTTGAAGCCACCCTTTCTCTTCACAAACACATTCATATACGAGTCACAGTTGTCATGCGTGTCATTAACAAAATTTATGAAATCCAGTCTAGCGAAATGAAAACAACAACTACAACATTCCAAATTAACCGCCTCTGCTATATTCTGAACTCATGTTAGCTGAATGGTTTCGACACACAGTAGAAAACTATCTGGGTTCGTATCTATTATTAAGAATTTTTGCATAAATAGCTAAAAGTTTTTGCACCAGATTTCAGAAAGTTAATAAAAGTTTCAACGTTATTTTTAAAAAGTTTGCAAATATCTTGCAAGTGTTCCATGATATATTGTTTAATCGTTATGTAAAACACACAAATTTGTGGTAAAATCTCAAACATTTTATGCTTCTTCTTTAATAAAAAGAATAAATGAAGTAACTTGCTTAAAATTTAATTTGTAGATACAAAATACTATACAGCTAAAAGTTATTTCTTAATAATGGAAAATTTTATTAATAAGATACGCAGCAAGTTCAGGATTAAATTCTAAAAAAAGACAGAGTGTCAACAATGGTTTATATTGTTTAACGATCTTGATCAGCTTGAAATTTACAATATAATTTGCTGTCACTAAAGGATGTATGGGATGTTTGAAAAAACTTATAGGACAATTTTAAAATTATTTCAAATTACAGACTTATAACAAAAACTGCTGGTCATAAACAAATTACCTTTAAATAATTAACAGACAAGGTTACGATATTCAAGATAAATGTTCCTTGTAAAATACCCTGATAAGATAGAAGTCACAGTTAGATTTTCCAATTTTGAATAGAAAACAACGGTTAACTTCTTCCATACATAGACACAAATGTCTTCTATTGAAAAATATGTCTATTCATAGAATAAAAAAAAAATTAAGGTTTTGAAAGGTTTTAAAGGTTTTAAAGGGTTTTTAAGGTTTTAAAAGGTTTTGAAAGGTTTTAAAGGTTTTAAAGGTTTTTCTATTGAAATTAAGGTTCATTTTTTTTATATTTAATATATTTATATACAAACAAATGCCATTTTTAGTTAATTTTATTTATTTAACACGTTTACTGTCTATGAGTCACATGTGACTCATTGATTATATTTCTTCACGTCTTTGAAGTATATGTGACACAAAAATCATTTATCAGATCTGCTGTTAAAAAAACTACAATCGACCCTTTAATCGCAATTTTAAAGCTTTTGAAACGCTCATTACGAGTATTTGAAACTGTAACAGCATTGTGCAAATGCGACTTATGAACGTATGAATGTATGTACGATCGTATACGTTCATGAGTCATATGCGAACATAGAATTATTTATATCGAGACGTGTGAGGAAACATTTAGGAAAATGCTTGGACACATATGGACATATATTGGCCCATTGGTCTTTATTCACTCGAATTAAAATGTTCGAAGTGAAAATAATTAATCTCTTATTTTGTATATTTTATTGGCAAATAGTACGTAGTTTTTGACTGGTAGTTTTTTTAAATACATAGTAAAACATTCCAGAACGAATCTCATGATGATAGTCCAAAATCAGTTGCTTTGTCATTTGATTTCAGAAATTGTCATGGGAAAAAAATTATAGTGTTCGCATTTATATATATAAGATTATAGGCTAAATGCCATCATTTAGCCCAAATGTGTTTTTCTTAGTAAGACTTTTTTTAGATGAGTGCAAAAAAGTATGTGATCACATAACTGATTATTATTTCTATGACTAAATGTACTTTACTTACTCTATATAATTTTTACAATTCTAAATTAAATTTTTTATTTATATTTGACCTTAATTTCTAATAAGTTTATGAAGCAATAGGTTGCAACAACAACAAGTTCTTTTACAGCTTACATGTGTGCTGGCTTATTTCAATTCACCATTTTGACGAAAAGTAAAAACTTTCAGTAAACGCCCAGTTATTAAAACAAGTCTTTTAAATGTTAAATTGATAGATAAGAGGGAGAAGTATGGAAGCTAGTAATATTTGGTCTTGAATTTTGTAAGATCAGCATTGTGTGCAAAGAACCTTTAGAACATACTTCGACAAAGGTTTGAGCAACATCACAAAAAAGAAGACAAACATTGATGGAGTTGGAAAGCTGTACTTAAAACTTTAATTTTATGGCTCACTTGTTCTATGGTTCAATGACTTTTTTGGCTAAACGGACGAGATGATATAATGTTCTGATCAGAGACAGTTTCTGTAGTAAACATTTTAAATAGTTTCTGTAGGAAGAAGTTTACTTTAAAAAAGGTTTACACAAAATTTTGTACAAAGCGCAAAACTCAACTAGCGCACAAGACCCTTTAAAAAGTTTTCGGCAAGCTATAAAGAAACTAACTATAGAAACTGATACTTTGTTAACGCTTTTGAAGATTTCTATAAGAGTAAAAAGGCGAACTTTTAAATATTTTATAAAACCCTTTTGTAACAATTTATGCTTATCTATTTATTTATTGACAGACAAATGTTATAGCTTTTAATTCTGCCAAAATCTTCGGCGATTTAATAAAAGTTTCTCAATGTGAATTTTTGCTCTCTCTTAGTATTTTGAACTTAGCATTTCAATACTGTTAGATGGAAAAATAGTTGAATCTAGGGCTGAAAAATATATTTTTTGAGTAGAAGTGTAAAATTTTGTGAAACATGTATTTTGATAAGGTGTTGATTTTGAAGATATGTTTATTATGTATTTAATATATTTTGAAGAGAATGCAAAAATAAATTTTTTAGGTTAATTTATAAATAAAGCTGAGCTAAGCCATTCATTTTGAAATAGTATGTTGTACCCGTTGCTGTAAGGCCGTGTTTATTTTACTAGTTTTTGTCACGATTGCGACACCGCACTCACGTTTTTTTCCGCAGAAGCGGCTGAAAAATAATGAATTTTGTATGTATTTAAATACATTTATTTATTTAATACTAGCTGAAACTCGGCTCGTTTCTACCACGCCCCCGTTGCCAAACTTCCATAAAATGTTATCAGTGAGCATGCATGTGTACATTGAGTTTGAATACTGAATTCCGAGGCTGTGCGACCTATAACTCAAAAGCAATTCGATATTGCAAATTTGGGCTGTATAGAAGGTGTCACTTACTATTTTACAACGCCCATAAAATTTGATCAGTGAAACAGCATGTGTAAATCGTGGTCGAATACTGAATTCCTAGACAGTGCGGCTTATAACTCCAAGGCTATTCAATATCGCAAATCGCAAATTTGGGTTGTATGCGAGGTGCGACGCCCCTGAATGGCGTGTGTAAATTGTGGTAGAATACCGAATTCCATGGCTGTGCAAACTTTAACTCAAAAGCTATTCGATATCCATAAAATTTTATCAGTAAAACGACATGTGTAAATTGGGCTCTAATACCGAATTCCTAGGCTGTGCAGTCTATAACTCCAAAGCTATTCGATATCGCAAATTCGGGTTTGAGAGGTGCCACGCCCCATTATCCAACGCACATAAAATGTTATCAGTAAAACAGCACGTGTAAATTGTCGTCGAATACTAATTCCGAGGCTGTGGGAATTATAACGCAAAGCTATTAAAAATCTCAAATTTTGGTAATTTGAAAGGTGCCACGCCCCTTTACCACGCCCATAAAATGTTATCAGTTAAACGGCACGTGTAAATTGTGGTCGAATACCAATTTCCATGGATGTGCGAACTATAACTCAAAAGCTATTCGATATCTCAAATTTGGGTTGTATGGGAGGTGCCACGCCCTCTTGTCCAACGCTGTCCGTAATACAACTTAAACCTGCACATGAAGCAAACAAATCAATTCGAAAAGTTTCATCGTGATCGGATGAACGGTGCAGAAATGTATTCAGGACACACAAATGAACTAACAAACGTGCATTCATTTTTATATGTATAGATTCAGTATTTTTCAGCCATAAGAACACAGCCTAAAAAGTTGCGATACCATTTCATTAACCCTTGTTTCACAAACACTTTTCAATACGTATTCTTGCATAAAAAAAATTTTTTACAAATTTTATTCGTAATTTTCAGCCACGAATAGAATTCGTAGAATGGACGTAGTTTGGTAAACATTTCGAATATTTTATTCGTATTCTTACAAAAACAAATGTATATTGTACGAATACATTTACGAATGATCCTAATGCCTACTTACGAAAAAAAACCTTCTGTTCATCTGGGGTTTGAACCACGGTTCTTTAGCTTATGGGCCACGTACTCTTCCAGTAGGCTTGCAATCACACATTTCCTTATATTCGGTAATTGTTCGACAAACTAGTCTGAACGATTTCAGTTGTAATTTCTTTAAACTCAACTAAAATTTTGTACCTTCTACGAAAAATGAGTACGCTCATCGAATGAAATGCATTGAAATTAATTGAAAATGAAACAAATGAATTTTTTAGTAAATACTACGAATGTAATGAAAGAAATTACAAAATTATTGCTACGAAAAGTTGACGAAGATATACATGTACTTCTTTATTTATTTATTCATACGCTTTGAATTAAAAAAAATACATTTTGTCCAAGTCCAATGATATGGACTTTGCCCTCCTAAATATAATTCTGAAAAATTTCAGTCCGCTCGAAATCGGTCTTAGAGTTAAAGACTTCCAAAGTTAAAAAATGGCCTAAAAATTTAGTTTTTTTTTCAGTTTTTCTACAAAAAAAAATATTGTTTAAAATTAGGAAATTTTTGTATTCCTATTTTAAAAGTGGAAAACCTGGAGGCTCGATAGTAATTAGTGCGATTTTATTTAAGAATATATGCCTCACATTTTTTAACTTATTAAACTATTAAGAATATTTGCTTTAGCAAAAAATTACTGAAATGTATTAAACGAAAAAAAAATTAAATAAAATTTTTAAATATTTCGGACATGATACGAGAAAGATTTGTACACGATATTTAAAATATATTAGATTTTTTTATGTTTAAAAGCGTGTGTCAACTGGTGTAGTGTGCGTATAATTTTTACAAAATTAATAAAAAAAATCCGATTAAATAGCATTATGCTCGTTACATTTTGTTAATGTTCATTCTAGATTCCTTTATGCCTTTGACCCCCCTAAAACAAATCCTGCGGACGCCCATGAATGCACGTTTGAGTCGATCGTGCGCTCATTTTCTTATATACATTATTTGTTAACGTAATGCGGACCTTACACGGTCAATCATTTGTCATCAAGCAAGTGTATGTGTGGATTGATGCTGTTCCTTATGCGGAGCTTAATCTTGATTGAGTTTAAAAATTTTTTAAATGGATTTCGTAATTACAATATGTTGAGAATATTCTGGAAAAATTTCAAATCAAAATTGAAAGCGCCTCATATGGCGCGCTGTGTGTGAATAATAAGTGAATAATTTTGTTATCAAATTTAATTTTTATTATTCAATTTTTATTAAATTATCTATGTTATTAAAAAAAACAACTTATGAAAATTAATAAAAAATGGATATATGAATACAATGTTAAAAAATATCACTCATTTCTGAGCGGGTAGTTAAATTTTTGGACGAAAACTTAAAAATGTCATAAAAAACACTAAACGAATTGAAAATACACGAAACTTTACAGGCATTTAAACAATTAAAAAAAAAACATAAAAAACGTTATATATGTCTAAATTTCCGATTTCTAGCAACTTTCAATGATATAAAAAAGTTTGTATGGATACAATGTAGCGAAAGGGTTAAGTCGTAGGATAATTCTGTCGACAAATTCGGATTCAGCAAAAAAAATTACATCAAAGACGATCTCTTCAGCTTTTTATATTGGCGAGTACTTGAAAGAGATCAAGGTTATCAAAAAGTACAGTGGAATAAGTAACTAAAACGAATAGCAAATGTCTGGTGATTGTCGGTTCGGAAATATTGTGCGTAAGTATGGTAGAAAGACAAAATATCAAATAACATAAATACGAAATGACAAAAAAATATTAAAAATATCAAAATATGAAAACAAATAACAACATTACATTTTAAAATGTTTAATTTTTCTTTTCTCTGCGTTTATATTTGTTGTGTATTGTGTGTCACTGTGCATTTTTATAATTTTTATAATAATAAATACAACATTTTTTGCAATAATTCATTCATTGGTTATATATACTATATGTATTTCATTTATTCAGAACGAAAGAAAATCCGTCGTCAACGATTACCTTCTTTTGTTAGCGAAAACGTAAGTAGTGCTTACATTTTCCATCGTGGGTGGGACACCAATAAAAATTTGAAACGACCGCCCCTCATTTGAAAGCTTATGTTGAGAGGATTTGAGTACCATAAACATTTTTTTTGTGGACCCAAAAAAATGCCATAAATGTTTTTTTTTAACTGATCGTAAAAAAAATGCGTCGTGGAATAGATCCCAATAAGGAAAACAAGTCGTCCTCAGAATATTTTTACCTTCCACTCCATCGTTGACTAGATATTTAAATTTTTCGTATTATTTCCTTAGTACCATGTAGCGTTATTTGCTTTCGAAATGACTTCGTTTATCTTCGATTTAGTGCATTAGTCTTTGGTTCATCTCCGTTTGGCTTCTTTCTAAATACAAAATTTGTTCACAATCGATTCAGTCGTTTGGGCGTTATTGAGCCATGTATATTTTATTGATTGAAAGTTTTTTAAACTTGCGATAGTCTATGTTCTATTCCTGGGTTAGGAGAATCTTCATACAAAATTTCATCAAAATCGCTCCATCAACTAAAATATTAAATGCTATTTATTTCGCCAGAAATATATTATTGCATAAAAAACAAACAAACAAGCAAAGCAGCAACCAAAGTAAAAGGATGACAACCTTACGCACAAGCGAACAAAATATTTTCAGTGCTAAACAAAATATGTATACGCTATTTCTTGGTTTGGAGAATTTTCATGAAAAATCAATGCAGTCGTTTTGCCAGAAAAATATTATTGTATATAGAGCCCTCTTACGGATTTTGTTTTAGCTTTTATTCTATTTTATTCTATTTTTGGGTCAAAAGGTTCTCCTTACCAAATTTTATTTAATTCGGTCTAGTCTATTTTAATTTTTAAATTGTTTAAATTCGGTCTATTTAAATTGTTTTATAAAAATTTTGTAAACGACATCAACTTTTATTTTTAAATTGGTATTTCCATTTAAAAGAGAGAAACATAGAACCTTACCAGTTGAGGAATTTTCTTACATAGGCTGATTGCTGGATGATTTTTCTATAAAATCAAGAAATATTTGAAGTTTTTCAAAAACATTTAAGGCTGTTGTTTTGTTATGTGCGTTATTCACTGTTACAACAAGAATAAAAAGAAGAAATTGTATACGAATCGTGAGAAATTTTTAATATAACGGTTAAACTGGTTTTGATAATATTTGGTAAAGAGAATTTTTTGACCCAGAAATAAAATAAAGACTATGTTCCTTCTTTTGCTTTGGGTCATTTTTTATATAAAGAAATTACGAATTTTTTGTTACAATTCCATTTTTTTGGGTAATTTTTCATTTTTATACATGTAGCTTTTCTGTAATTTATTGAAGAGAATATTAACATTTGATACATTTTTCTTGTTAATAATAAAACATTGAAACATTATTTTAAAATTAGGTTATTTTTTATTTTTTTGGGCGCTAGGAAATATCGCCCAATGAAAAATTGAAATGGGTGATTTTTATTTTTTTAAAGTTATTTCATATTTTGCTTTGGGCCATATTTTATCTGAAAAATTACAAAATCTTTGGATGTAATTAATCTTAATTTTTGTGCTGAAACAAACACACCAGCAAATTACCGACTACTTTATTTTTTTTTTATCATTGAAAGCTAATATTTTTTTTTGGACAACCGTATTTGTAAAAAAAAAATAATAAATAAATTTTTGAAATCTAAGCTTTCTTAAAATTTCTAAAAAAAAGTGTTTTACTTAAAAAATTACCGCACTTCAAGGCTATTTGACATTTATTAAATTTTTTTGATACATTTTATTCTATAAATACAATAATTTTAAAATATTTTTTGATTTCAAAACGAAATTTGAAGCTCAAAAATAATAAATTTTGATAAAAATTGTCACCTACTTTTAACATAGTGACAATTTTATTAAAAAACTTTGTTTCTTGAGCTTCCAATTTGGTTATGAAATAAAAAAAATTACAGCAAACACATAGAAATTTTAAAAATACTGGGTAACAATTGTAAGTTTTTGTAAAATTGGAAACTAGGAAAAAAATCACAGAGTCCTTATCATGGCAATTATGAAAATGTAGAGAGAAAAGTGTGAATTCCATTGTTAATATATAAGAAAAAAAACAAAGAACTGCATAATAATCTTAAGAATGATTTAAACTATCAAACATGTAGAATTTGTACTTAAATCATAAAAAATTAACATAATAATAAGTAATAGGGTGACATAGAAAACTTTCAATTGTAATCTTAAGAAATTTTACACTTTTTATTAAAATAAGAAATAAACACTTAATAGTATATTTGTTTTATTAGAACTGATAATATTTTAAAATATTTTATATTATGTGTAATTAAAGTATTAATCACCAAATATTATAATTCATAAAATTTCCAAAATATTTTTTCATACCGATGCATTTGTATATTAAGAAAAACTCCTAATGTTGTTAAATTAATAACAGTTAATACTCATAAATAGAATTCCCAGATGCAAATTATTGCTAAAACTCTGATATAAACTAAAAATCATTTCAAGAAATAATTTTAGCTTAAGGGTGAGGTTGTAGTGGTACCACCACTTTAGTAGTACCGCCACTGCATTCCACTCACGTTGTTCAAATAATTGTTTTGTTTTCTTTTTTTTTTATTTTCTTTCGTTCTTACCTTGCGCCAATGACACAGTGCAACAAAATGGAACGAAGTTTAAATACCTGGGAGATAATGCTATTTTTCTGATAGGTATTGTCGACTGTAAGAATGTTCTATACTTGGAATTTGCTGGACACCCCGAAAATCTGGACTTACGGTAAAAAAACCAATTTTGCCCACCTTTGCCCACTATCATAATTTTGCCACCATAATTTTGCCCACCTTTGCCCATTAGCCTATAACTTACCTGACTGTCAACAGACTTTCAAAATTTAACCGGATCCTGAAAGACGATACTTAAGTCTTTCCAACGATATGTATACTGCTTAAGGCAACTTGAAAAAGTACAACTTTTTTAAATTTTTTTGGCTTTTTCAAATTTGACGATTGTTCTATACACTAAATTATATAACGGATGCACTAGACCTGCATGGATTCATAAATAATATTTATTAACAATTTAAACGCAATTTGGTTTTTAAAAATCGGTCAATAATTCACAAAGTTATTAATTTTTAATGAAAATCGATTTTTTTTAAAAATCCATTTTCAGCATGACAACTCAAAAATTTTTGCTTGACCTCAAAAAGTTTTTCTATTGTTGCCATTTCTTGGTAAAAATGTTCTTCTTGCTTATCGCCTAAGTTTTATATAAAATATTTCAAAGACTTGAAAAACAAAACGTCAAATAAAGAAGCAAACCATTTTTTTACATAAGAAAAGCTCACATTGTATATTGTTGTAATTTTTACTTCTTTTTTTAAAGCTTTACTTAGGAGAATGCAAAAAGCATAGAAAGCAAAGAGATTGTAGGTAAAATGTTCGTCAGCGCCATGGTACAATTACTGACATGGTAGTAGCGTAGACTGGCTTTTTTCTCACGAGCGGCGATGGGTCGTTGTCAAAATTAGTTGTTTATGCAGTTAATCAAATAAATGTGAAAAAATAAGCAACAAATTAAACAAAGCTAGTCAATCGCAGCAAACTATAACTTCTTTAGGTGGTTTTGGCAACTACCAATAGCCAAAAAAACTGTCACGGCTATCTTGTCAAATAGTTATACCATGGTCAGCGCAACCTGCTGTTTGATGATTCGCGAGAGAAAAAGTCCACAAAAACAAAATGCATCTCTTAAGTAAAGCTTTTAAAAATTCTGCATTTAAAAAAAAATGAGAACAAGTTAGAATTGCAACCACAATATGCAATGAGAGCTTAACTTATGTCAGGAATATGTATTTTTTTTCTTCATTTGACGTTTTGTTCAAAAAAAATTACTATTTAATAAAAAATAGTGTGCAACTAATAAAACTACACCGATAACTGATATCTATTGAAAATTCACAAATGTAGCAAATTTATTAGGTTTTTCGCACATTTAAAGATATATCAAGTAATCTGTGCTCCTACAAAAAATTTGCAAAGGAACACGAAAAACGTTGTGCAGGCGTTTTTGCAAAAATTTTGTTTTCATCAATAACTCAGTCAATTACTAGCCGATATTTAAAAACTAAATTGCGTCGTATTAATTAATAAACTTGTTTGCTTAGTATATAACAGAAAGTGTGGTGTCTATTTCAAATTGCGTGTACAAAAATCGTGAATGTTGGAAAATATTAAAAAAATTTAAAAAAATTGAGTTTGCCGGACAAATACACATAGATTTATCAAGTTTTTATAAACAATATGTATATCATTGGAAAGGTATAAGTTTTTTTTTCTGGAATCCGGTAAGAAAATTGGTGCAACATTAGCTAAGTAACAGCCTTATAAGTGCGCAAAGGTACAAAAACCGGTTTTTTAATGGTAAGTCAAGATTTTGGGGCTGTTTGGCGAATTTCTGGTATGCAGTCTTGTTATACTCAACAAGATCTACAAGAAAAATGGTAACACTTCTCAGGTATTTTGGACTGTCGCACCAAATGTATGGTAATGGTATTGGGTCAAACAAGTTCATGTTACATCGTAGCCAGCATCAGTACCGATAGTTCACGTTCCCCCCGTATTGGGTTCAAATATTTTTACAAAAAACTCGATTTTTAGAGGTTATTCCAAACCGTTCCAGCTCACGGATGGCTATTGTTAGAGTCGAAATATTTGGGGAATCATCATATCATAAACCAAGGATTATTTTGAGCATTTGTGCCGAACAACTTTTATTTTACATGGAGCGTGAGGCGCATTACAATACATATGGGCAAATCCACAGAAAAGTCAACCGCGACCAAAAAATAAAAACTTTAAAAAATCGTAATATTTTATGATATTATCTAAGAGAAACATTTTAATTTTATTAATTTAAGCAATTTATGTATAAATTTATTTACCGTGATGATCAAATCGCCTGCACTGTTTCACAAATCTAGTTTTTCTTTTTCGTAAATGTTTCGTAAACTTTTTTTGTTTTAGTAAAGATGGAAGACATTGGCTAAAGATAATAAAAAATGGTTGAGACAAGGAAAGGGCAATATAATAAATTTGTTTATTAATTGCTAATTTTCATTATTACTTTTTTTGCTTCTATTTTATTAGTACTATTTAATTACTTCTATTTAATTACAAAATTGAACTACAATGGAAAAATGTGTGGAAAGCGTTCGAACAAATAAAAATGTTACCTGTGACTTTAAAAATACGATATTTGAGATAATGTTGGCCTTTTTTAAACTTATTTAATTTTAAGTTTTTGTTCCTTCCGACTTTCGAGTTTCGATTGACCATTTCGCAGAAATATTCTAAGTTCATGTGTTAGCCTCACAAGAACTTCCTTTTTTAATAACGTACAAATGCAGGAAAAAATAACAAATTTTATGTAAACTGCGGTAATATACAGGATGTTATAATTATTATAAATTATACTCATGAGTATCTATTTAACCAGATAAAACTTAATTGAAAAACTGTTAATAAAATCTGCGAAATTTATGAAAAAATGTATGCGAATATAATGTCTGAACGCTAGGACTTACCCATATAGACTTTCGATTTATTTACGTAAATAATACAAAAAACAATATTTGGAAAAGTTGTTGCTTTTAATGCATCTTTTTCTCGCTAGGTGGCACCGAAAAAAGTGAGTAATTTTTAGTCGGGGTCAAGATATTTTGATCCCAATTTATCGGAAACAAAACAATCAAAGTACATATAAATAATAGGCACGGTCGAAAAAAAGTGTTCGATAAACTCGATAATTTTCAAAAACAAAAAAAAATTAAAGTTAAAGCTTCCAAAATGATAAATATGAGCATAAAAAATTTTGAGAAAGGAATATTATTAGCAAAACAATATTTTTAACCGAGCTTATCAAACACTTTTTTTATAGTGACCGACCCGGCCTTACAATTAAGGGTACTTATCGCTACAACCTATAATAGAATTATCAAAATTCGTCTATTTAAAAAAAACTGTAATTTTCAACCCTTTATATCACCGAAGCTGGGTCAAATTGTAACCAAACTTAATTAATATTGTATTAGTTGTAGCTACAAGTACCTTTATTAATATGCACTTTCAGTTTTTTTGCTTCCGATAGATTGGGACCAAAATATCTTTAGCTCGGCTGAAAAAGATAACTTTTTTACGTCACCTAGCGAGAAGAAGATGCATTAAAAACAAAAACAAAAGCTTTTGGAGCTCCGTTTTTTATATTCATTGCGTTAAAATAATTAGAAGTCTCAATGTTGTATAGTCTATTCACAATAAATGTTTAAAATTGCAAAAACTGCACTCGTTTTGGAGCATTTGGTTATAACTTGACTTAGTAAGACGTGGTAATGTAACTTAAACGATTTTGAGACATTTTTGCCCTCAGATACGTCTTGAGAAGCAGAAGCACGGAAAAGTGTGGCTATGAATATACGATGCATATTTTTCAGGAAGTCTGCAACCTCTTTCAACGAATTTACTTCTTTTTTCTGCCTCTTTAATAACTCCATAAACAGAAAAAAGAAAGTAAAAAGAACCATGCCCGAACCCGGACTCTAACCGGGGACCTCTGAGTTGATAGTCTAGCGCACTCTTCACTAGACTTCAAAGGTCGACAATGCTATTTCTGGCTAAATAAATAGCATTTTAATATTCTGGTTCATGGAGCGATTTTGATGAAATTAAGTATGAAGATTCTCCTAACCCAGGAATAGAAGAAAGGCTATCACAAGTTAAAAAACTTTCCGTGGAGGGCGTTTCAATCAATAAAATAGCTTAATAACGCCCGAACGACTGGACCGATTGTGAACAAATTTTGTATGAAGAAAGAAACCAAACGAAGCTGAACCGAAAATAATGAACAAAACCGAAGATAAACGAGGTAATTTTGAAAGCAAATGACGCAACATGAAGTTAACCGAAGGCTAAAGACCAAAAACGCAGACAAACTTCATCGAAACGTTAATACGCTGTAATTTTTTTCCCTACGAATGAAATTAAAAACTTTCTTCACAAAAGTTTAATGATTATATAAACTTTTATTTTCTTAACAAAAATTTTAAGTTTTGGAGGTACCGAGTAAATAAGATGAAAAATTTAAATATCTAGTCAAAGATGGAATCGGAGATAAAAATATTCTGAGAACGAATTGTTGTCCTTATTGAAATCTATTCAATGGTTAAAAACAGACGAAGTTAAATAAAAAATACCATTTGGGGCGTTTTTTGAGACCACAAAAAAACTCTTTTATGGTACTAGAATCCTCTCAACATATGCTTTTAAATGAGGGGCGGTCTTTTCAAACTTTTTTATTTTACATAAGGGGTGACCCACCTTAATATACATTAGAGATATACCTCATATAATACCTTACGTTTTCATGCAAACATCCTCCTTATAAAATAAAATGCATTAGCATGAAAATCCGAACGATGCTGACGGCAGCAATGTGTCGATGCCGATCTTCGGATTTACCAAAAAAAAAAAAAAAATAAAAAGCATTTTTGGTAAATCCATGTTAAAGTTTGGTAGTTAATTACAAAAAACTGAACCAAAAAAATTGTCGCGACCTTCTTACCAGTTAAAGTTCTAGAGTTTGTGGTTTTTTTTTTCAAAAAAATTTGCGTCTTTGCAAACGCTTGTAAGAGTGAGAAGCGTTTTAAAAAATGCTTTGTTCTATATGCTTTTTTTTATGAAACTCTTCTTGATTTATAGCATATACCTCTGTAAAATATTTATATGAATTAGTTAAACACGATAGTTTACTTTTTAATTAATTTTATTTATTATTCCCACTATGTGAGAGTTGGAACTAAAGTCTCTAAACACGGATTTCAAACTAAACTCTAAACGAAAAACTAAACTAACTTAAACTACCCTAAGCTTCTTCAAAGAAGATTCTAAGTTTTTCCTTATTCTATTCTGCTTCTGCATTGCAATGTTGTTGTTGTTCTTGTTGTCGTTGTTGTTAACGTTTCTGTTGCTGCTGCCGTTCAGTTGCTGAACATAATCTTTTAGTGCAGGTGTCCAAATATTGTCTCATTCACTTCTCTGAACTGATCGTTAGCGTGGGTGCAGACGTTCCTGTTGCTGGTGCTATTGTTGTTGTTGTTGTTGTGAAAGAACAGATCGTTGCTGCTGTTGTCATATTGTAATTTTGATATTGTCACGTACGTTTTGCTAAACTGATCGTCAGCGTGGGAGCGGACCGATCGTTAGCATTTTAAGGCGGCTGCACGTGTTAGATGTGTTAACTCCCCCCTTTCTTAAATGTAATCGTCCCTGATTACACGGAGTCACTTGTACTCGGTTCAATAATTCGATTTAATATTTCCCGCATGACCACGTCATTGCTTTGCTGCTGTTGCCTTCTTGTTATTACACTGATCGTTTTCTTATTGCAAAGGTTGACAATAATTATTATTGATAAAATCGCTATTGCTGCCCATAAAGCTATTTTCATGCCGCTATGGTTCGATTCTATTTGCTGGTTGATGGTTGCTATTCTCTTAATGTTTTTTATGTCAATTTCGTCAATGTTTTCTAGAGAAAGTTCCTCAAGTTGTTTTATCACATTTAGTTTCTGCAATCCGGGATGTTCGATATTATTGTAAGCTTGATGTTCTTTATTTTCAAAAAGTGAACCATTAACAACAACTTTGTGCTCAAATACTATAAGATACGTCCCATTTACGACCTCTTCTTCGCCATCTCCATCTCTTACTACGAATTCACCGTTGTTTAGTAATATTACACCTTCTCTAATTTTATCTATTTTTCGGTAGCTCTTAGCATAACTTGTGTTGCAATATGCGGTATTTCGGTTGAGTAGATCTAATAAGCAATCTTCCTTTGCTCCTATCTGACAAAAATCAACAACTGTTTTACCATTACAATTTCTTAATAATTTGAGTTGATTCCCTTTCTTTCCAACTATGTCAAATTTTAAGTCAATTACATTTTTATTATGAATAACTGGTTTTACAATAAACTTTCGGTAAAAGTCTTCTACTACAGGATATTGTATTACAAAGAATATTGTTTCATTATTTTGCACTACCTTAACCTTAGAATTACTTAATATTGTGGCTACACTAATCTTATTTTTAATACTTGAATCTATGTCTAATAGTTCGTTATTGCTTAATAATAAAGGGTTTATAATATTCATTCTCGCTAACATTACTGAATATATTATATTATGTAATTCCAATATAATAATATTGTTTCTATGTGAAATCAACTCGAAAATGTTGTCCTCCTTTGTTACTGAGCTCTCGTGTTTCAATTCATTAATTCCCTTCGTTAGTTGGTTAATTTTGTTTACAATTTCTGCGTTTACAATTAACTGGTCGTTATTTGATTCAATCAAAGCTTCCGTTTTCATCTTGACTTCATTAAAATCATAAAAATCTGGTGTACCGGCGACGAATTTCAGAGCTGATCCTAATAAATTTATGCTTCGTGCATACCTGTGGTGTAGAGTTAGCATGTTAACCAACCTAAGTATTTGTTCTGAGTCTATTTCTATTGTTTTTTGTAGCTCGGCATATGATAAGCCTTCAGCAACTTTTAGATTTTCGTAGGCCATTTTGGAAAACTCCATTAAATTTGTTTTATGTATCAAATATTTTGTGACGTTATAAACTGCTATTTCTCCATCTTCTATTGGTATATAGAAGGAACTCGAATAGTCTATAATTTTTGCTGCAGTGATAGCGAGACATATCCTGAAATTATCGAATATTGTCCTTATGAATATGTTTTCCATCTATTTTAAGAGTAGTACCTAAATCTTCCTGAACTACTTTCTCCCTATAAATATCTGATAACTTATTCCCTAACCTTTTATTTATTTTAACATACACAATATCTCCTCTATTATATGTTTTATATTTCGTATTTTTGTTATGAAATGCTAAGTCCTTAGTCTGCTTCGTTTTCAGTTTCTGTTCAATATCCCTGTTCGATGTTCCTATTCCATAAATTACGTCTATTGGCTTACAATCCGTTACTGAATGTATTGAATTATTATATTTTATTATTGCTGACAAAATAGTTTCTACAACATCACTTGAATTTTTTTCATTCTTAATACACCTGCCTATTTCTGTTAATGTGCTATGAAACCGCTCTATTTGACCATTTGAATTACTGTGGTATGGTGGGACTTCATGCTGTTCTATATTATGGTTATTTCTGATATAACTTTTAATAGATTCTGATTTTAACGCGGGTTCATTATCACATACGATTATTTTTGTATTGGGAAATATATTAAGTATTTCCATTATGCCTACTTTTCTATCAGGAATTGATCTTGTTTCTAATTTTTTTACGATCGCGAATTTCGAAAATTTGTCAATACATGTTAAAAAAGAATTTTTCGCCGTTGAATAAATGTCTATATGTAAAATTTCTCCTGAGTAAGTTGGAATTGGAGTATTCTCGATTATGTGGTTGTCTGGTTTTCTATTGTATTTAGAAACTAAGCATGTTTTGCACGATTTTATTAGCTCATTTAATCTTTTTCTCATGTTTGGGAAAAAATAATCCTTGGTTATTTGCTTGTAATTCTCCTTGGCATTCCTATGTGCCCTATTGTGTTCTGTGATCAAAATTTCCTCCTGATCATCTTTATTGATTACATCTATTACAATTTTTCGAGTATATACAAATTTAACACCTACAAAGTTTCTTAATAATGCCTGTTGCACCTGTCCAAAATATTCAGGAATTGATCTTGTTTCTAATTTTTTTACGATCGCGAATTTCGAAAATTTGTCAATACATGTTAAAAAAGAATTTTTCGCCGTTGAATAAATGTCTATATGTAAAATTTCTCCTGAGTAAGTTGGAATTGGAGTATTCTCGATTATGTGGTTGTCTGGTTTTCTATTGTATTTAGAAACTAAGCATGTTTTGCACGATTTTATTAGCTCATTTAATCTTTTTCTCATGTTTGGGAAAAAATAATCCTTGGTTATTTGCTTGTAATTCTCCTTGGCATTCCTATGTGCCCTATTGTGTTCTGTGATCAAAATTTCCTCCTGATCATCTTTATTGATTACATCTATTACAATTTTTCGAGTATATACAAATTTAACACCTACAAAGTTTCTTAATAATGCCTGTTGCACCTGTCCAAAATATTCCTCTTCGCAGTGAATTGCATTAATTACATTGGGATTAATGGTTTCTTTTAGTAATTGAATAAGATTCTGCTCGTCTGTGAAATTTATCTCGTGTCGAATATGTTTCTGAAACATAATTTTTGTTTTCTTTGAGTTACTGTCCTGTCTGTGGATTATAATTTGGTTTCTGAAACTATTTAAACATGTTTGTACCATTTTAATTGTATCTGTTAGAGACATCTCTGAATGAGAGCCAGACTCTGAAAGGTGATTTACGTATTGTCTCGATAGGGCGTCTGCCACAATATTTTGACTACCTGGTTTATAAAAAAATTTTGGGCCGAATTCTTCTATAAACGCCCTCCACCGCTTGATCTTGGAATTAGGATTTTTGTCTGACATAGAAAAAGTAAGAGGTTGATGGTCAGTGTAGATATTCAGTCCCTTGCAACCATATAGAAAATTTCTTAAGTTTTTTATTGCCCAAACAATGGCCAATAATTCTCTTTCATTAACTGCATAATTCATTTCTGTTTTTGAAAGGGTCCTCGATACGAATGTGACAGGCCTATTATTCTGTGAGAGAACTGCACCAATTGCTGTTGAGGATGCGTCCGTCGTTAGGTCAAACGGTTTCGTAAAGTCTGGGTATAGCAGTACAACATCTTCTGATACCAGAATCTGTTTCAATTTTTCAAAAGCTTTACACCCTTCTTCGTTTAACTGTATTGCTATTTTTCTCGATTGAATTGCACTGACGTTGCCGTTTTCCCCACTTAGATATGAAGTGAGTGGCTTCGCTATGTCAGCATATCCCCTAATGCATCTTCTATAATATCCTGATAAACCTAGAAACGCACGAAAGCTACGAACGGTTTTAGGTTCCTGGTATTCAATTATAGCCTTTACCTTTTCAGGTGCGGTTTTTAACCCATCTCTAGAAACCACAAATCCTAAAAACTCTACATCTTCCTTAAAAAATTTCGACTTCTCTAAATTTACCTTCATATTCGCATTATTAAGTAATACTAAAATGTCTTCAATATGCTTCAAATGGTCATTTTCACTTTGCGAAAAAACTATTATATCATCCACGTATACGTGGCATGTTTTCCCAATTTCCGTCCTCAATATGTCGTCTATAGTTCTCTGAAAAATGCTTGGTGCATTTTTCAGGCCAAATGGCATCCGGCAAAATTCGTACTTACCGTTATTAATACCAAAAGCTGTTTTTTTTCTATCCCTTTCATGCAACAAAATCTGGTGGAATCCCGATTTAAGGTCCAAGGTGGTAAAATATTTTGCTTTACCCAGGTTGGAGAGGATAACTGAAGTATCCGGTATTGAGTACTTGTCATTACTGGTGATATTATTTAACTTTCTAAAATCAATGACCAGTCTCTTCTTCTTTTGTCCATTGTCGTCGATACCTTTTTTATCTACGACCCATACTGGGTTGTTATATGCTGATTTGGATGGCCGTATAATTCCGTCGTCTAACAAATTTTTGATTTCTTTGTTAACAAATTCGTTAACAGCCATAGGGTACGGATAGCTTTTACTATAAATCGGGTCATTTGATATAGTATTTATGGTCGTAATCACATTTGTGTTGTACGATTGCTTAACATTTGGATTAGCAAAAACCTCGTTGAGTTCATTTATAATTTCATAGAACCGTGCCTATACACATGTAGGCAGGCAATGTGCCAATTCTAATTGATTAATTTCGGCACAACTCTTGAATTTAAGTGGTTCTATTCCACCATTAAAACTGAATATTTCTTTTTTTGTATCAATAGTTCCCCCTATTTGTTTAATGAAGTCATATCCTACTATTCCATCAAACGATTGGAGTTCAGGTAATAAATAAAAATATGAATACTCATTGCACACATTTACCAGACATTTTTGATCTATGATCAATTTACTATTAACAGTCTTTAGAATAAATGGGTGTTCGAGCTTCTTAACCCCCTTTAAAATTATTCCCCCTTTAATATAATTCCTAGCCGTACCTGTGTCCAATAGGAATTTAAGCAGTTTGCCATTTAGATATCTCTCTATGTATGGCAACTGCGATCCATTTCTAAAAAATTGCACTCATCTGCTTCTGTATAGTTTATTTGTTGTTGCCTGAAAGGTACCTGATGTGCACTATTGGTATGTCTTTTTTCCGTATTGTTATAATGAAAAGGTTTCCTTTCAGTATATTGTCGGCTATAATTATTTTGATGGCTTGGTTTTATGGTATTTCGATTAGAAATGTTAATTGGTGGTCTTGTGATAAAGCGTGAAGTACTCGGATCGACTTCCATCGGAATTGGATCTCGTTCCCTGTTTGTTTCCTCTCGCATATTAGTGGATGTATTTCTATAGTCTGAATTAAAATTGTGTCTAACTGGTCGAGACTCATTACTATGGAAAGTATTAGCAAAGGCGAATCGGGAATTATTAGCAACAAGTTCCTGTGCAAGCGCCAATGCGCTGGGAAGGTTATTCGGTTTCGACGAAAATAGAACGTCACATAAGGGTTTGTTCAATCCCGATATAAATACTCTAAGCGCGTCACTTCTATATTTGTCGTTCAAGGAGTTGATCAAATTCATATTTCCCTCATTCGTCATGGCCACTTTGTTTATTATAAGTGTTAATTTTCTTTCAACTTCTTCATAAAATTTTATAATACTTGAACGTCCCTGTCTTAAAGTGGACAATTCCTGCTCTATTAGGTAAATTGGACGTTTATCCGCAAAAGAAAAATCTAGTCTCGCTATTATTGCATTAAAATTTAGAACTGTATTAAACGATGCTAATGTGGCATCTGCACGACCTGTGATTTTGTTTCTTATTATGGCAACAGCCTGGTAATGCTTTGAACTGCCTACGTATGGCTCAAATAATTTATAGGCTGCAGAGGCCGCTTGCCTCCAAGACACATATTTTGACTCATCTCCGTTAAATTCGGGTAACGTTTTAACAATATCCAAAGGTTCATCACACACTACCCCACTCACTATAGAAATAGCCTCATATTCTTTAACCTGTCTCGGAATTTCTAGTTCACTTATTCTTTCTGCTAATTCATCTATATTTCCTTTCAGTGTTTGAGTCACTTTATTTGCAAATACCTCAAACAATTCTCTCATTTGTGTTTCGTTCATTTTCGAGCTTATTTCACTTCAAATATTTCCTACTTATTATAATTATTTCTTAAACACACTTAAGTTTCCTTTAGTTATTTCGCTTAAATTATTTTTTATTTGTTCAACTATTTCTTTTACACACTTGTGTTGTTTTTTTCTTTTTTTTCTTAACTATTTTCTATTTGTTTTACACACTTAAGCTTTCCTAATTATGTTTCACAAAATTTTACAATTATTTATTAATCCACAATATCTTACATTAAAATATTAATTTTCAGCATCTTCCAAAATTGTCCTTTCTTCTGAAGATTTCACTTTCCTTTCCTATGAGGGTTGTGTTTCCTTTGAGTTGAGTTCGATGTCGTTGGGCGCCAATTATTTAAACACGATAGTTTACTTTTTAATTAATTTTATTTATTATTCCCACTATGTGAGAGTCGGAACTTAAGTCTCTAAACACGGATTTCAAACTAAACTCTAAACGAAAAACTAAACTAACTTAAACTACCCTAAGCTTCTTCAGAGAAGATTCTAAGTTTTTCCTTATTCTATTCTGCTTCTGCATTGCAATGTTGTTGTTGTTCTTGTTGTCGTTGTTGTTAACGTTTCTGTTGCTGCTGCCGTTCAGTTGCTGAACATAATCTTTTAGTGCAGGTGTCCAAATATTGTCTCATTCACTTCTCTGAAGTGATCGTTAGCGTGGGTGCAGACGTTCTTGTTGCTGGTGCTATTGTTGTTGTTGTTGTTGTGAAAGAACAGATCGTTGCTGCTGTTGTCATATTGTAATTTTGATATTGTCACGTACGTTTTGCTAAACTAATCGTCAGCGTGGGAGCGGACCGATCGTTAGCATTTTAAGGCGGCTGCACGTGTTAGATGTGTTAACTTACTTACTTACTTACTTAGTTGGCGCTACAACCGTATGTCGGTCTTGGCCTCATCTAAGAATTTGCGCCAGCCATTTCTGTCTTTCGCTTGCTGGCGCCAGTTGGAAATTCCAAGCTTCGTCAGGTTGTCCTCCACTTGGTCTTTTCAACGAAGATGCGGTCGTCCTCTTCTGCGTTGACCGCCGCTGGGTACCGAATCGAATGTTTTCTTCACTGGAGCATCGTCTTTCATGCGCTGAACATGACCAAGCCAGCGAAGCCGCTCGATTTTAATGCGCTTGACTATGTCGATGTCAGCGTACAGCTCATACAGTTCATCATTCCACCGTATTCGGTACTCGCCATTGACGCAGATTGGTCCGTAGATCTTACGAAGAATCTTTCTCTCGAATGCTCCTAAAGTCTTTTCATCTAAACTGCTCAGCGTCCAGGTTTGTGATGCGTAAAGTAGGACGGGCATGATGAGCGATTTATAGAGCGTGATTTTCGTTCGTCGAGAGAGGGCTCTGCTTCTCAATTGCCTACTGAGCCCAAAGTAACACCTGTTGGCAAGAGTTATTCTTCGTTTGATCTCAATGCTGATGTCGTTGGTTGAATTAATGCTGGATCCCAGATAAACGAAGTACTTCACAACCTCGAATGAGGTATTGTCAACGGTAACGTGGGTTCCAAGACGCTGGGACTGTTTGTTTGTTGACAGTAAGTATTTCGTCTTATCTGCATTCATTGACAGACCCATTCGACTTGACTCTCTTTCTAATCTGGAAAATGCTGCACTGACTTCGCGCGTATTATGGCCAATGATATCTATGTCATCAGCATACGCAAGCAGCATAACACTCTTGTAGAATATTGTGCCACTACGTCTCAGATCAGCAGCTCGGATGATCTTTTCCATCATTAGGTTGAAAAAGTCGCACGATAAGGAATCACCTTGTCTGAAACCTCGTTTGGTAATAAATGGTGGGGAGAGGTCCTTCCCGATTTTAACTGCGCTGTTGGTGTTGCTCAGTGTCATCCTGCAAAGTCGTATTAGTTTTGCAGGAATACCAAATTCAGACATGGTGGAGTACAGGTGCTTAACTTATGTTCACAAGATGTGTTAACTTATGTTCACAAAAATTTTTTATTTTTTCTCCCTGATTTATAACAATACCTACAATTTTTTTGAGTTTGCCAAAAAATTTTTAAAGGATGGAGTATATTAGTTGAACAGAGAATTCTTCTCTTCCTCGTTTTCATAGTACCTTTAATCTAAAATTGTTTGAAATCACGCGTGTGCAATAGAAAATATTTATATGTGCACAATTGCTTTTTTGTGTTTTAACTTCTATATCGTAAAAATTTCGAAATTTTCTTGATAACCTTAGTAAGAAAAACCATAAACATAACAGTAATAAATTTTTGGAATAAAATATGAGCACATTTTAGAGTTATTTTATTTTTCAAATAAAAATGCCACGTGGATCCACTTTATCTGCAGAAGATCGTTGAAATATAAAAGGCTTAAATGAAGCCGGTATAAAAGTAGGTGCTATAGCTGCTAGGACAAATCGTCACCGAAACACCATAACATATTTTTTAAAAGACCCTGGCAACTTTCCTATAATCAAGCGTAGTGAAAGAAAATCCGAATTCGACGTCTTGCTGTGGAGAAAGTGATGGAGTGTGGTGAAGTTGTTGCGGATTTGAATATAAGGGTTACCGGAAACAGAATCCAATAAATTTTGGATGAAAATGCCAACGCCAGTTATGAATCGCCTTTCTCTCAACCCAGGTTTCTACAATGACACATTGCGGCCAGTCTAGCATATGCCGAAAAATACAAGTTTTGTGAGAAAGAATTGGGGAATGTCATATTAAGTGATGAGAAAAGGTTCAACCTTGACGGGCCCGACGGTTGCCAGAAATACCGGAACAATTTGCGATAGCCACGACAAATTAGGTATGCGCATAATCATGGGCGGGGATCATTGTTGATTTCAGCCGGTTTCAGATACTTTGAAAGTCTCCCCTGTATTTTTTTTCCATGCATATCGAATGCACAAATGTATATTGAGTTATTAAATGATGTTTTATTGAGTTCACATGCTATGAATACCTGGATAACTATACTTTTCAGCAGGACAACGCACCAACAAATTCTTTCTGAGCCACAAATGACTTTCAATAAATCTGATATACACCCGTACTGTAGTGACCTGTTGTTAGTCATGACATGAATCCTATCGAAAACCTGTTGTGCATTCTTTCGGCCTAAGTTTATAAAAACAGTCGCCAGTTCGAGTCGATGAAGCATTCGAAAACAGTTCTTTATGATGAATGGCAAGAAATCGATGGCTCTATCCTCAGATCGTTGAGGTACTTAATGCCTTTTACGCTTGAACAAGTCATATATAAGAAAAGGAGACATATATTTTTATAAAATCTATATATTAGGCCGGGTCGATTTGTGGGGAGGCAAAAAAATCGCCCATTATTCAGTGAAAATCGTATTCTAGGGATCAAAATAAGAAACTTTGCCCGAGGAACTATACCTCTAAAACGAATTCTAATGCCCCAACTTTTGACTTTTGTCCCGTAGGATCAAATTTTGAAAAATCCCTCTTTGACCCATTTAGCGTGCCCCAATTGAGTCCAAATGTTTGACCGACCCGCACTTGCTTTGGAGGGCCGATCCACCCATGCCATGTGGCACACCCCCTGGAACCCCCTGGGGATTGCCCATACAAACATTTCAAAAAAATCACCATTTTTGGCACTTTACATGAAAAAATCAGCCAGGAGGGTTTCAGGGGGTGTGCCACTGGCATGCGTGGATCGGCCCTTCAACGTTAGTGGGGGTCAGTCATACATTTGGACTCGATTGGGGCACTCTAAATGGGTCAAAGAGGGATTTTTCAAAATTTGACACTACGGGAATAAAGTCAAAAGTTGGGGCATTAGAATTCGTTTTAGAGGTATAGTTCCTCGGGCAAAGTTTCTTATTTTGATCCCTAGAATACGATTTTCACTGAGCAATGGGCGATTTTTAAATCGACCCGCCCTACTATATATATTTCTATTGTATTCCATAAAATCAATAAAAATTGGTTTTGTACTTATAAATATTTTCTATGAACTTTTTAAATACATTATAGTTTTTTAATAACAACAAGTTTTTAAATAAGCAATATCTTGTTTTACATATAATTCCTTAATACTATTTCAATAAAAAAATAATATAAAAACAAATGAAGTTATGTTTGCTAAGAATTGCATTTGAAGTGTTGCACATATAATTATTTTACTGAGGTAAAACAAAATGTAAAAAAATATTGTAATGAAAAACAATTGGGGTATTCACAAGGTGTGTTATCATGTCATATTGTCATATTGTCCTAAAATTTTACAACTAAAATTTACAAGATAAATATATGCAAATAAGAAACAGCTGTTTGACTACGACACTTCAATAAACATAGCTTTCAGAGTTGTGATATATAAGTACTTTTTTATATGGAATGCAACAGTAAAATGTTTAAACTAGTGTAAAATCTTAGAACAATATGATATTATGACATGATAGCACACTTTATGAATACCCTAAATGTGTTTTCACGCAATTTCCTGTAATTTCATATAATATTGACTTTATTTTAATATGTACTTTTCAGTTACATTTGTTTTTGCCGTTTGTTATTGGTTTTGTTTATTTTCAGCAAGACAAATTCAGAATGCAGATGCGTATAGCTAAAGAGCCAGTATGTATTACTACTACACAGGTTTGCTTACTAAAGATGGTCCAATGGATCCATCTCCTCTTTCAGTGATGACTAAATTAACATGCTTATTCAGCTGCATCCTCTATAATTTGTATTCAAAGCATCACTTTGAGTTAACCAAGTTTATTTATTCTGCTACATCCTTTGCATTATAACTTAATATAAACAAAATGCACTGTTCATCGATGCTTCCGTTTGAGTTTCACAACGAATGGAAAACTTGCAAGATAATAACAAATTATCATTGATAATTAACTATCCATAAGATCTTCCATTGGGTTATCAAATAAGTTACTTGGTTTTTTTCATAGATCAGTTTTAAGATTCACTTATCTCTCAGCAGTTGTTTAAATAAAGCATTATTAAGTATATAAAATAAATGAGTTTTATTTAAAACAAAAGTCGCATGCGTTGTGCTTTGAAAACTCTTTTTTTTAAATTTAATAAATTCGAATTATGTATATTGTGCATTATATTTTTCCATATTAAAAATATATTTTGTCAGCTAAAATTTAAATTTGAAATAACTTTTAATATATACATATACAACTAGCATGAAGACAAACAAATTGAAAATTAAAGCGTTTGTTAGAAAAATCAGTATATGTTTTTAATTTCAAAATATGCGTAATTTAATTTAAAATAGAGTACTAAAAATAAAAATTAAATTTATTTGGGGTTTCTAGGTTTTTAATTTTTCTTAATACCACTCAAAAATAAGGCGTTTAAAATAATAGCAGTTCATAGCAAATGAAAATTCTAGTCAATGTTTTTGACAATAAAAAAATACAAAAGGCTTCATTAAAAATAATTTTTAAGAACACACGTTTTTAGCAGCAAAGAGAAAAATATCATAATTGTTTTATTGTCTGATTTTAATTTTCATGAATTAGTGTTACGCACTGCTAATATTTTAACCGCAGTTTTATATGCTCTTTACTACAGAAAAAATTAACTATTCATATTTTTTTGAAACATTTATTTCCATTTATTTAATATAACTTTGAATTACATTAAAGTTTAACAAACATAGAAAAAAACACGAACAACCTACAAATATCGAACAAAATATTATAAAACAAAAAATTTTTGACGTAGAATTACGTCTTACAGCGCGCGGTTTGTATGGGGTCATTTTCACAAATTTTTTTTAAGTGATATTTGACACCTATAGGGGCTGTATGGGTATACCTACAGCCTTTAATATTCATCGTACAAAGAAAAAAAAATGCCAAAATATCAGTTTTAGTGGGAATAAAACGAATATCTAATAAAATAGCAAAATCTAAGGTGAAAAATTCATATATTCGTATGAGAAATGCACAAGCTGCTAAGCTGCAGTAGCTGCTTATGCTGTTTTTAAGGTTGTTGTTGTGTTTGCTTGTTTGGTTCGTAATCACGTCGTTCGTTGTTGTCCTGCTTTTGTTGTTGTTGTTGTTGTTGTTTTTTATTTTTATGTATGTAAACCATACAAACATAAATACACATCAGTTGCTTTAATTTTTTTTGTTTCCCAGATAGCCAATCAGTTCAGTTAAAAACGGTGTGCACATTTAAAAGCACTGAAGCGGACCGTTTCGTTATCAGCAAACTATGAATTGTGTGTTTCATATAAGCGTAGTTTAAATCATTCTTGATTTTAAATACAAATTCTAGTTGTTTGATACTTTAAAATCGTTTATTGAGCTTTAGGTCAGGTTAGAACAGTTAATTGCTCTAACGAATTTTGTCCAAGCAAACAACAGCAACAACATTTTAAATATGAAAAGGAAAACATCACTAGCTGATTAATTAGTTAGCTAATTGATTAACTAGTTAGAGCAATTAATTTTTCAAACCTGCCTAAAGCTCAATAAACGATTTTAAATTATCAAATAACTAGAATTTGTATATAAAATCAAGAATTATTTAAACTATCAAACATTTAGAAATTGTATTTAAATCATAGAAAATCAACATAATAAATAACAAGGTCATGTAGAAAACTTAAAGTTTTATATTAATTTTATTTGTTGTTAAACAATTGTAACCTTTTCTTAAAATAGTTTTTATTAAGTTGCAACAATAAACAAAACAATAAACGGCAACTCAACTGCACTACCTTGATATCAATACAAGATTTAATGCATATTTTAGAGTTTTTTGTCGAACGGGTGAAAAAGAGAGGGAAAAAAGACAAAAACAAACAACGCACTTAGCGAATATGACATAAATTTCAATTCTATTCTTGATAAGTATAAAAAAGGACTTTACAATTATATAGAGAACAGTTTTAGGGTACAAATACATGTCGTTTTCATACCAGCAAATCAGACGCTGCTGTTTAAAATACCGTTTTGCTGGCACAGTGACATTCATAGATAGTTGGGTTGTAATACAATAGCGAATGCAGATGCAGAGAGCCATTATGTGGCTACAAAAAAATGTACTACTACTAGCCAAGGTTGCCAGTTAAAATTCAAAACAATTCCGACAAAAAGTTACTTTTTCACAGTAACATTAGTTAAATACAACAAAAATTACCATTGTAAAGAAAAACAAAAAAGTTTCTACCGCAATAAAAAAATATCAAAAAAATCTCACGGTCATTAAAAATTACCACAAAAAACCACGCATTAAAAATACCACCAAAAATTCCATATGCATTTAAAATTGCCACAAAAATCTCATTCGCATTAAAAATTACCACAATAAGTCCCATATGCAAAAATAATTTAATAAACATTTAGAAATACCACAAAGAAAGTTTGCTTACTAAAAAAGAAAAAAAATTTAAGAAGAATATTACCAAACTCCCACGCAAATTAAAAAAATACCCCAATGAATTCGCATGCCGATTAAAAAATACCACGCTGAATTAAAAAATTTAATAGGAATTCCCAGAAACAAAACTTCTTAAAGGCAATTAAAAATTACCACGAATGGGATTTTTCCAACATAACTGGCAACGTTGCTATTAGCTGCTGGTATTGTTGTTTTGGTTCTGCATGTGCTGCAAAGGGCCATTTTTCACTCGGCAATTCTATGAGCAATAATTGCTTTCACCGCAAGTAGTTTGTTGACTACTCGGGTTTAAAGGGGACTTTCGTAAGCCCCCTCATGCTGGCGAGTAATCCATAAACTGCTTGCAGCAAAGTCAATTATTGCCGAGTGAAAAGCGGGACAAAGAGATCTTGCTACCAGAGCAAGAGAAATATTGCTCTCGGAGCAATAATTGCTTTCGCCGCAAGCTCGAGAATTTTCGTGTGTGACGAGTGAAGAGCGGGACATAGTAAGCAAAGTTCTGTTTATTTTCTGTGGACGATTCGATTCATCCCCTCTAACGCTGCTCAACGGCTGTGATCTTGCTCTTTTCTGTGCGTCGTTGTTTTAGATTTGTTTAATAATTGTTGTTGGTTCAGTTAGCTGAAATTTTTTTAGATGTTCTTAATTTTTACTCGACATGAACAGCTGTATTTGACAACTAGCTCGCTTTTCTCTGCTTTCTACTTCATTCCTCTCCGAGTCGGCCCTACCTGGTTATTCTGCAATGAGTTGGAGTACGAACAAAACGAACTTTTATGTTCAGCATGTGTGTATACTACTACGCAAATTTGCGCATGCGTTACTAAGCATGCGTTGTGCTTTAAAAACTACATTTATTCTTTAAATACCATAATAAATTCGAATTATTTTTATTATGCATTGTATTCTTTTCATATTAAAAATTTATTTTGTTAACTAAAATTTTAATTTTAAATTACTTTTAAAATAAACATATATGTATATGCTCTTTACTACAGGAAAAATAAATAATTCAAATTTACCCATATTTATCTCCATTAATTAAACATAACTTTGAATTATATTTAGTTTTAACCAACAAAACAAATAAAAAAGAACAACAAATTCATCACCATAAATATCAAACAAAAGCATTTTATTAAAAACAAAACAAATTTTTACAGACTTTAATTGTGAGCATTTTAGATCAGATAAGTTTAAAGAAGGACAACAACAACGAATTTGTTTCTGAATAATTTTTATTTAGAAGATGAAATACTTTAAAAAAGTTTTGAAGAATTTAAATAAAAAAACCAGAAATTTTTTCATTACTGTATAAAAAGGAATTCTCCGTCTATACTTACGATACTATCGAAACTGCGTCTTTTTTTTAAATAATTTTTATTTAGAAGATGAAATGCTTTAAAATAGTCTTAATATAAATATAAATATAAATGGAAAAAAAACCAGAATTTTTTTCTATTACTCCATAAAAAGGCATTCTACGTCTATACTAAAGCTCTGCAAAGAACCATCCAAGTATACCAGTTGTGTGTTGTTATTTTTTCTTATATCTACTTGTATCTGTTTCGCTCTCTAAGCATTGAGTATGCTTGGAATATTTCTCTTTTAGATAACGATGGAATAGGTATGAGAGAGTGAAATTACCAAGTATCAGAAATACTAGTTTGAGCACATACAGAACAAACAGATATATCGATAATACTGTTATTTTTATTTGGAACATCTGGAATATGTGACGTAGCAAGCATAACGAATAAAGAGCGAAATAAACAACAAAAAAAGAAACAGTTTATATAAGTACAAGGCATTTAAGTACTTTTTTATGTTTTAAATTTGCCAAAAAATGCGTAAAACGTCCATTCACAGAAAGACACTCACCATTACTTTCTTTTAGTAGAATAGAAATAGAAAAACACAACATCAATACAAAGAGAACGATCTGAAAGATCCATATTGAATGGATATATCCATTTAAAAAAGGGTTAAAACAGATACTCCACTTAGTGGAACAGATAAAGAGAAAAAAAGCTTACACTATAATGAGAGCCAGAGAAAGAGATGATAAGCTCTCTGCTCATTCCAAAGCATATAAGCATATGTTCTGTTCTACTCCTTGTTGTATTTGTACCAATATTATCAGGTTTTTACTTGTTATATCTGTTTGTACAAGTAGAACGGATGGTTCGCTGCAGGCCTTTAGTCTATACTTACGATACTATCGAAACTGTGTCTTTTTTATTTTTAAACAAGGTAAGTTTCGTCTATACAATAAGCAAACAATTTGTGAAATTCATTTGACTTCGATTCCACGAAGTTCATGCTTGATTTACGAAACCGTTTGTAACATTTTTAGTTTGAGTAAGCTTGTTGAAAAAAAAAACAAAATTAATAAGTACCTTCATGTTTACTTGTATTAAACAAATAAGCCATTTAGCGATGAAAAGTTATTTTAACTTTTCACATCGTTCATTTTCTCCGATGATTTTCCTTGAGGTACTAAATTCTGAATATGTTCTTCAAATAAATTGTTTGGAGCTGAAAAGAACCTCTTTTCAAACTTTTTTTAATACTATTTTTCGAATCTTCTTTTTGCCATAAGAATGTTTTATAGGATATTGTAAATAGCTTATTTTTTCATTATTGCAACGATTTAATACGTGCAAGGGGACATTTTGAATATCAAGTTTTTTGATTTTACTGAATACACATAGACTTTCGTGTTAGTTCAAATTATAAAGAATAAAGAATTTTAATACATATTGGTGTAATTTTTTTACATAAACTATTTTTGAATCTTGACTATTTCTTAAAAAATTCAAAAACATAATTTTGGAATAAATAAATTTCGCCAAAAGATCGATCACAGGGTTGTTTTGATGAGAAAAACAGTTAAACAATTTTTGCACAAAACTGGAATAATTTTTTCAAATGAATGTGATGCCATATGAAAGATAGTCGGTAATACAGTTTTAACATGTTTTTATTTTTATAATAAATACAACTTTTGAGTATTTTTAGTTTAAAAAGACAGTACTTTGGACCTTTTTTTGAAAAATAGACAAAAATATATGCTTTGTAACGGTAAAGTTACAGTGGCCTAACAGTAAAGTTCAAACTATTTTTGTTATATACTTTTATTCAACTTTTGAACAAAAAAAAAATGAAATGAAATATATTTAAAAACAGCGAAGATATTTGCATCGAACGACAAAACCTTTATTTTCATGCTTTTTTTCTCATTCTTAGGTAGCGATGTTTTGTAAAGAGTTAATAAATTTTATTTGAATTAATATTTACCGATTTATAGGCGTTAAAAGAGGGTTTGGCAATATTTTTTCCTATCTCGTATTCGCAAAAATCTACAATTGGCCCAGTAGTCAATTTCAAACATTTCTAAAAAAATTAACATAGCTTCAGTTCGACCACGCCCATTTTTGATACAGTTGCCGACAGTAACAATACAACTTAATTCCCAAATTTATGTCTAGTTCGACCAAAACCATCAAGAACACCAAAACCATAGCAGTTTTATTGATTTGGGGGCGGTAAAAGAGGGTGTGTAAAATTTTTTTAACAAACCATAATCATTTTACCGCTCAGTAGTACATCTGCATCCAAAGAATACCATTCCACTTTTAATACTCCAAACTTTATTTAGACTAGCATAAAGAACAAAATAAAAAAATGTTTTTTTATTTAGTATTTTTGCTCCGTTTTTTTTTTCTATGTGCACGGTTTTTTACAACTAGAACACAATAACTTACAAAGTTTGTTACTAAAGTGTTGTATAGCACAAAGTCAATGTCTCATATCTCGAAATCTTTAAAAGATTAGAGCAAACTGATTACACAGATCGACAGATCTCGAAAAGTTTGCCTAAAAATCAGTTCTATCTCATATTTTAAATTTTTTGATATAGAACACAATAACTTACAAACCAGGAAATGTTGTTAGATATTGGTATACGTTTAGTATAGCGAGAGAATGGGGCTGAAATTTTTTACGAGTCTTCTCGTCCTAACTTTGGGATCATTCCAACCTTTTTAGCTCACTTACAACAACTTCAATATTTACGTGTGTGTTGTAATTCGAAGAATTGACTTCGACGGCGCATCGTGCTGCGAAAGCAAGAAAAAATTGCAAGGTGTTTTCTCGTTGGTTTCAACACATGTTGATAAAAAGAAAAATGTAACGCTTGAGTGTTTTGGTAACGCTCAATTTCACTCTATATAATACTGCGGACTAGATATGAAATCCATTCATAAGGAGTAAAATTAATTAAAATAAATGTTAAGTTCTAGATTTACGTGACTTTTAAGCTATTATTTTCGTTAAGAAAGACATAAGAAAATACCTTTATACTTATATGAGAAAAGGGCAAGAGCCTTGCTAAGAATTGTCGCTTGGGGCCTTGCCGACTTGCTCAAACCACCACTGGCTATGCAATTTTTTCTCTCATAAATTAAGTCAGCAACAATTTTGCTATTATTTTTTTCTCAATCTCTTTGCAAGTTATAGCTTCCCATATCTTCCCAAAATAGTATTGAGAATACAAACCTGTATTAAACTTCTTTATTTAATTTCGGACTAATAACAGCTATTACATCAATCATGGTTTCATTAAGTCTCGGTTGCGACCAATGGTTTTGCTAACCTCCTTTCGCAAGCTCAATAGAAGTTGAATCAAAGCATCAGTGGTAAAACCCTCAAATTTCAAAAACTAATAGATGTTCGTGTGTAAGCTGGAGAGCTATATAGTATGCCTCAAAACAGTTAGCATTTTAAACACGAATTATTTAAACTCTTCACTAGCACTGAAAATATATCAACTGATTTGGACAAGCTATACTTTGGTAGTTCAATAACCATATTTTAAGGTATGAATAAGAACACTACTAAGACTTTGTATTTAGATTTCGATTATTTTTATGAAATTCTAACTTTGGCATATGACCAAATTCGCAGGAGGAACTATAAATGAGTTGCTCGTGAACAAAATTTTTTAACATCTCTGTTTGCCACAGTTATTTAATTTTAAAGTTGTCGTATATGTTGACAGTATTTAAATCAATTACAGGTGTAATAGATTATAATTTTTCCCACACCAAACACGATGAGATTTAGATACTGAACAATAAAAAATATATTAATTTGATGCACAATTTTGAAATTGTGTAAAATATCATAACCCTATGAAGCATTTTGGATATTTTCTTTTTAAAAAGATCAAAAACCAAGGCATGCGCCTTATACAAACAAGGTTTGGTCTTTGATCTGAAAGGAAAGGAATAGATTATTTAGAGGAATTGATTGAAACCACATGTGAATTATCGATTAGGCGGAACAAACGTGAAAGACTATATGAATGGCTTTTAACCAGGGCTAGTGTTATTCCTTAACCTCGGAAAACTTTTCTAGCGCCTAGTTGTTCCTGTCCTTTTTCATTCCACATTTTCTACAATTTAGTTGTGGATTTTTAGTTTTCCGTAATTCTTAAATGTAGGAAAGAACAAAGAAAGTGAAAAGAACCATGCTCAAACCCGAATTCAAACCAGGGACATCTGGGTTGATAGTCTAGCGCACTCTACACTAGACCACAAAGGCCGACCAGTTTTAAACTAAAACGGTACCTATATAAAATATACTGGTTTTGAGGGATACTTAAGAAACTAATTTATGTTTGACCTAAAATTTTGTAGACACAGAAAGCGTAAAGAAAAATGTTTTCTCAAAATATACGTATTTTTTTTTTGCTTGTGGACTTGGCTATATAAGAATCTAGGCTCCTCTTATAAAGATTGCTGTCGTTCCATCAGACAGTTTGTTAATCATAAAAAGGTAATTAATTCTGAATCATTTTCATGACATTATTTCCTCAAAGAAACCATAATTTTCTGGATAGGTCTTCTATGCGTGTAATTTTTGAAGGTATGTATTAAAAAAATTTTTGTTATTTTTAAATTTCTACAAATAAAACACAAAGAGAACTATGTTTGAAATGTAACGAACGAATTTTACCTTCAAACAAAATATAGCACACAACATGGAAGCTTCGCAAAACGTGCATGTTTTTTGCGATACAACTAAAAACAGTTTCCACTGAGTGTATGAAAGCATTGCCCACAAAAGTGAGTGCACTGTGGTGGCCAACTAAAGAACTATGCCCACCATGAAGCAGCATTCAATTGTCTGCAACAACATGCAATCGACCATGAATGAGATGCGATACGCTGTAAGCCAAAATAATTTTATACAAAATGATGTCGGCACAGAAAGCCACAAATTTATATTAACACTTAAATTAATAAATTAAATCATTGTTGTTGTTGTTGAGTTTGATAAAATATGCAAGGGTAGGTGGTGCATTAAGTGCAACAACAGTAACAGCAATATCAGCACCAGCAGCAGCACAGAAAGTAATTTTAAAACACATAAATTTTGCAGTTCGTTACGAATTGCATTAACATGGCAGCAACAGAAGTAGCAGCAGCAGCAACATTATAGCAAAGGATGTAGCGCAAAATTGAAGTTTTTAAAAATTTAAAAATTATAGCTCTTCATTTAAAAACAAATTTATTATAAAAACTTTAAACTTTTTCCTTTAAAATTTATATATTGGGGAGTATCGCCAGAAACTATACTCCCCGGAGTGCAAAAAATACTGCCAGAAAATAACAGCAAGAAGTAAAAAAACCAAAAAATAACAAAAATTCCAAAAGATTTTCGCCGGTATGCTGTGCATGCCTTCATTTTAATTTCAGTTTTTTTTTCCTTGTGTTTCTCGATTACCCCTTGTGGATTGAGAAAGATTGTGTATATATTTGTTGTTTTTGTTGCAGTATGGTCTTCTTAATTTGTTGTTCTTGTTGTCCTTGCAAGAGAAGTCGTCCTTCGCTTGTAGTTCTTGTTTCCTTCTTTCTTTTGTCTGTCCGTGTCGCATGTGTCGTGTTTTTCGTCCTTTCGTTTAGTTTCTTGCAACGTTCGGTCATTTGGCTGTTTTTGTTTTTCATTGTTCATCCCTTGTATTTTATTCTTGTGGTAGTATTTTTTGTTGTTGTTTCCGCTGCTTTTATTTATATGAGCATCAGTTGCGTTGCTGTGCATTTCGTTTTGACAAAGATACACTAAAGCAATCCAACACATGCTCAAACGTATGTTAGTATGGCTGTATTTGTGTCTGCTGTAAGAAACAATGGATCTTTCATATGTTCACAATTCCTCTATTAAAAAAATGTACGCTATATCCGCCGTAGGGATAAAAGTTTTAATGAATTAGCAAATAATCACCCAGTATAATATGTTATATTCGCTTACAAACGAGTACTGATCAGAAGTTAATTAAAAAAAATAACACACACAGTCTGCAAATTTCTAAAAAGATTCCACCCAAAATGATAGTCATATTAGGGATATCGTATGGATTTGTAGTTTGAAAAGTGTTGTAATACTCCAATTGTTTTTTTATCTTCCATATTTTTTAACAGCAACATAAGTTTAATCACAACCAAACAGTGTCTTTAAACATCATTGTGTTTGAGTATAAATAATTGCAAAAACTATTGCGATTTTAATTATTTTGAGACAGGAACAGAATTGGTGATTACTTTAAATAATTTTTGAGTGAAAGGGCAAAAAATTAACTGTGAACAATAATAAAACTTAGAGAAAAATCTTATGAACTATATTTTTAAAGCGAATTGTGACACCTCCTCGTATATATAGTGTTAATTATATTATTTAAGGCATCTTTTATAGTGGAGTTTTGATAATAGCAGCAATCAATTTATTGCTTATCTATACGGAATTTATGTAGAATAGAAGTTATGTTTATATTCTATGAAAATATATTAAAATACAACAAAACACAAAAATTATTTCTACATTAGTGATATATAAAACAGGATAGACAAGCAGTCAAGCTTGAAATTGAACTGGAAAGGATTTACTTGTACTAAATAACGCTCCCGTGACCTACCCTGTAGTTCCGGGCTTTTGTTACATTTGCTTGTTTCAATTGACGCTGATCAGAAGCTCGTCTCTACAGGTATCTCACAGGGTAGAATGAAACAGCTAAGTGTTAAAAGTGAAGTCAAGTGATATAAAGTGAAAACGAGTACACAAAAAAGATTATTTGTAAAATAAAATAAGAGAAATATTGTGCAACATAAAAAACCAATTACTTAAAGTAGTGAAGTGATATACGAGAGTACATAATAAGAATAAGTTATAATATAAAATAAAAGTAATGTGATATTAATTAAGAAAATACAGCACCCCATACACTTATGTACTTATCGAACAACTGAGATGAGAACTAAGTTTATACTTGGCCACGCAAACAATTCAATTGACTAGAATGACTTAGCATTCAACTGTCATTATGAAGTTGGATTTTGAAGTTTATATTTATTGAAATTATTTTAATTAAGAACTGAAATTAAAAATGTATGAAAAAGCGGAGGCAATTGCGTTAATGATTGTTGCTGAATCCTGTGACGATGAGCCAGAAAGAAACGTATTTGGATGAAGGAATGGTTGAAAGAAAAGAACACATTTTCAAATCAGAAGTTGATCCAAAAATTAAAAGCAACTGACCAAAATGAATTTAGTAATTTTCTACGAATGTGTCCTGAAACATTTAATGACCTGTTGAGTAAAGTAACTCCAATGATTAAAAAATAAGATACATTTATGAGAGAAGCTATTACTCCAGAAATTCAACTTTCTATAACGTTGAGATTCATCGCCTAAGGCAGCAATTTCGAAGACCTTCAATTTTTCTATGCAGTCTCACCACAAGCTATTGGTAAAATTGTGATTGAAACTTGCGAAGCCATTATATCGGTCCTAGCAGATTTAATAAAGGTTGAATTGTTTCCTTTGATCTAAATGATCAAAACTTTTTTAATTCAAATTACTTTATAGCTTCCTAGAACTGCTGATGAATGGAAACTTGTAGTTTATGATTTCCAAACAGTATTTGGATTTCCCCATTGCCTTGGCGCCATTGATGGCAAACATATAGAAATAAAGAAGCCACCACATTCCGGGCCCTTGTATTTTAACAACAAGAAAACATTTAGTATTGTTTTAATGGCTGTAGTAAATGCAAGGAATGAATTTCCTATGGTTGATGTAGATAAAAATGGTCGAATCTTGAGCGTAGAGCATGTACGATTTAATAAAAGATTGAGCTCAGCAAGAGTACGTGTAGAAAATGCTTTTGGTATCCTGGCGAATAGGTTTCAGGTTTTCCTTAAACCAATTAATTTATGTCCGGATAAAGCCACTCAAATTGTTCTAGCGAGCCGTTACCTCCACAACTATTTAAAAAAAAAGAATTCTGCACCATATGAAATGATATCGTCTACAGATAATCTTTCTTTACCAATTGGACTTCAAACTATTGCAGCGAAAAATTGTTCAACTTCAGCTAAAAATGTCCGTAACAAATTTTTAGAATATATTTAAAAACTTCTTAAATTGTTCTTCTTCTAAAATTGTTTTAATGCACATAGAATTGGCTTATTGTTTTATAGACTTAAGAATATTCAATGTTGTTTAAGTCTCTTGGTATAAACGGTTTATATTGGTGTTTTAATATTTTTGCTTTTGCTCATTTTCTCTGACCAATTCGTTTCTTAGTACAAAAAGTTTTTTTGATTGTGGCGTTGAAGGCGAAGTTTTCGGTGCAATCAAATACTGTGTTGGCTGTGTAAAAGGCGTAGACGCTCTTGAATAAGGTGACGATGGCAAAGAACAACTCATATACTGTGAAGGCTGAGTAAAAGGCGCAAAAGATCTTGCTGATGGCAAAGAGCAAGTTACTAACTGTGTTGGTTGTGTAAAAGGCGAAGAAGATCTTGAAGATGACGATGGCATAGAATAACCCACAAACTGTGTTAACTGTAAAAAAGGCGAAGAAGATCTTAAAGATGCCGATGGCATTGAAACAGTGTTGATTGTAAGCTGCTCGAGATGGCCTAGTATGAAAATGTCTTCAATAGCTTTTTTCGCCCAAATCCGCTGATCTTCGGCTAAGTTTCAATAGGAACATGGCCAGGACTTGCCATATATTTCAGAGTCATCTTAAATAATTTTTCTTGTTGACTGGACATATTTTCTAAATGAGAACATGCTTTTTCCAAAAATATGTTTCTTGCAGGTCTCAGGTGCACTTCGCTTTAGGTTTACTCGCTGTAAAAGAAAGTAGCCAGTTACTGAAGTAGCCAAAAAGTCTTAAGCACTCAGACGCATGCTGACCGACAACCTATTAACTTTTTTATATTATACTATGGTAATTGTTAATAATCTCGCACAAATATTTAAATTCAAAAATCAATTCAATTTTTATTTTTTGTTCTGTTGATATTTTGTTTGAAGTAAGTAAACTTGATTACTATATTATATCAAAAAACACGCCAGTTCCCCTCTGCCCAAAAGCCTTGGTTCCTTCGATCGCTCGTTTTATTCTATTTGCTTGTTGTTGTCAGGGTTGCCAGATCGTTCGAACAGTACTACTAACCTCTGAATCTATACTTATAGATGAAATACTATCGATTGCCTCCTCTTGGTCTTGAAGGAAGTGTAGGCAATCAAAATACCACAAACTTGGTGTGTATACTTCCTCTTCACCAGCACCTGATTTAGTTGAGTCTTTTATTTTTTGAGTTCGCGCCGGTACCATGTTTTTATATTGGTGAGTTTGGTCTTCAAGCTCGCCAAATTTTCGTCAGGATAAAGCGTTTAATATTTAATTAAAAGTTGGTCCCATGCTTGGTTTCGCTTCAATTTGTTTTTATATTCGTTTCATTTAACCTTCCATAAGGCTGGATGATGCTCGATGAGCTGGAAAAATTCTTCTCAAGCCTCCCGTTTGCAAAAAGTGCCATTGATTTTACTTTTTAATATTTTTATTTTTATTTGTTATTAAATATGACATTTCAGTCGATGAATTTTCCCAACACTATTGGATGAAGTTGCTAAATTGATGAGCACAAAAAATAAAAATATTTTAAATTTTCTTCAACCGACTCGCCAAATAAGTCAACAACTGCGCCAAGCACAAGTCGATTTTCTGACAGTTGTATTGAAGTTGGTCGGTAAGTTGATGAGTGTATGGGGTGCTTTAGATATAAAAAACACTCACACGGTTTTATCTGAACACAATAAATGTGTTTAATGCATTCCCTTTTTAAGTAAACGATATAAATCAGTGCAAAAATAAATTTCTATTTAACCCATTAACCACGGCTGCCAACACATCGTACGATTTCTTTCAAATTCCGTGTGTTTTCTTATATTGATCACAGGAACTACCACACCAAATTTCAACAAATACCCAACCGTCGTTAATGTGTTCTAAATTCCTTCTGCAACGACAACACAGTTATATATAAAAAATTTTCTACGAATAGCAGGTATAGTTGATTAGTTTGTTAAGTTAGATTTTACATTTTTTTAAATATAAAATTTTTTACAGATGATAAAAACACAAATTTTCTAATTTGTAAACTTAATCACATTTGACTTTGAAAATTTAGTAGTTAACGTAAACATTTCTTGAAACACTCTAAAAACAATTTATAGCTCTATGTTTTCTTAAATCACCAATCCTGAAATATGAGCAATTCTGCAGAAGCATTTGCATGGGTAAAAAATACCCAACCGTGCGGTTAATAAGTTAAAACAACTTTTAAGAATTTTGCAATTTTTTAGGAAAAGGGTTTTATTTTGTCACACCATGTTTAACATTTAACATGTAGCACGCCCTCTCTCCAAATGTCAAAATGTTGAAAGTTCGAATAGAAAACTGTGCTTTTTTTAAAGACTAATATCAATGCCTGCATTCAGCGGAAAGAACTGTTCCACAACTTTCGGGCTGAATGGTATGCTCTCACAGAACATGTTCCTTGAGATGTCACAATTTATATAGCGAAAATATTTTATGCTACTTCGCTACTTGAGCACTTTTTCGGCTAGAATGCGGCCAATGTCATAGGAACAGTTTGTTTGAAAGTATAGACTACATTAATATTTATTTTTTTATAAAGACTTACTCATTTTGTATGACTAAAATGCATACCAAGGACAAGAAAGACACGAGAAGCATAGAATATTGTATAGAAAAAAGTATTGATTCTCGTGTTATGCTTGTCGTTGGTGTGTTTTTTTGTAATACTTAACAAAGCGGTAAATCTTTTAAGTTTAATCTTTTAAACTTCAACACTGGCTTACAAATATTTTAGTATACATAAGAGTAATCCAAAAATTTATATACAACACATTTTTTATTCCGTTTTTTTTTTAAGTTTTAAAATTGTGAATTATTGTTAAATGTTTTCCATGTTAAATGTAAACTCCTTTAATTTAAAAAAATTTTTAAAAATTGTGAGTTTTTAAATGTAGTTAGTGCATAAAATTGTTTGTGTATTATTGCAAAAAAATTTTGATACAGTTCCTGATGATGCTAGCCGACGTACACCAGGGTCGCTAGTATGGGAGGCTTGTCCAAAATTGATTTTTTAAAACATGGGGCAGTGAAAAAAATTTTGATGCAGTTTTTATTAGACATATATTTTAATGACAGTTTATAAATTTTTTGCTTTTCTGATTTCCCGTTTAGAAGATACATTGGTGGGAACTTACCCCTATTTGAATATTTTAAATCTATTTTTATGCAGCGCAAAAATTCAAGCCAATTTAAAAGTGTATATTTTATTTTAACAAGAGTATTTTTGTAAAAAATAAAGTCTTAAAATTTAAAAATTTGTTTATGTTGATTTTAGGTTTATATTGGGTTTTAGCAGTACAAAATCGAGAAGGATTTTTAATTTAAAAACATTTTTTTAAACAGCCTTTTTTAATTTGCTCTAAAGGTTTGGTAAATTTTTATATGTATAGTAAAATAAAGCCTTCTTCTTTCAGAAAATGGCTTCCGCTTTGCAATCCGTTCACGCAAATTGAGAAAATGTGCTTTTAAAATATTTATGTCTAGATTTGGCAAAATCGTTATTTTCAGATTAACAGCTATAAAACACGAAATAAATATTTAGAAAATGTTCAAATACTGATTTTTATTTAATTGAAGTTTTTTATTCTAAGTAAAGCTTAAAATTTAAAATTGAAAATATGTTTTTAAGATATTTTAATTTAAAACTACAAGAAACTTACTTTTTGAAATGCATTATTTTAGATGAAAACAGCAAAATTTTTAATATTTGATTATTATTTTGAAAGTATTTATCTTTCAAAAGCTTTTTATTTTTTTAAATTATTTAAAACATTTTTATTTAGTATCATTGCATTTTTTAATTTTTTTGCTGATGAATTTATTGTTCTTGTTTAACTATTTGTTTGTTAGTTAAAATTAAATATAATACAATGTAATATTTAATAAATGGTATTAATTTTTCGGAATATATTAATTTATTTGATTTCCTGCAGAAAAGACGCCCATACAAGCCGCGCTGCTGTAAGACGTAACTCTACGTCAAAACTGAAAACTGTAAAGTCGAAGGTGTGTATCGTTTTCAGAAAGAAAGCAGTTGTTTGTACACAGCACTACAAAAATTATTCACTGTTAGTAAAAATACTTCTCATTGTTACAAAGTATTGTTAAAAGTTTAATTGAAAGCAATTGACATTTTATTATGACAACTGAGTGACGCTTTAATTGCAACAATAGGTCTGTTTCCGTACTAACTTCAAGTAAAGTTCGAGTAAAGTTCAATCAGTGCGAGTAACTCAATTATCTGTCAAAATGTGAGAATATGCAAAAAAGTACGAAAACGACTTCAAGCAAGTTTCGATCAGAACAGTTGCTGCTGACAGCTGATTGACAATAAATTGAAGCAATTGGAAGAAGATTCGTGCTCGAAGAAATTTTTCAAGAAAAGTTCAAGCTAGTTTCGGGAAATTGTAATAGAATTGAGAGTGACATTTAGCTTGTTCTTCATCTCTCTCGAGCTTGAAAAATGTGTAAAGAAAGGCTTTCGGCCAACTTGAAGTTACTTGAATCAAATACGGGAATAGACCTAATGCATGCACTGCTAAAGAGTAAAAGTATTTGCGCGAAACGTATTGTTGTTGTACCAACAGTTTTCATTCTTGGACAGTGTCTGCGCCCACAACAGAAAAATGTTGGTTTATTTGAGATTAAGCATACATTTTTCTCATTTCTGCTTGCATGGCTCAGTTAAAATTCATTAAGTATCGATAGTAAGTATCAGTGTTCAAAAGAATTGTTGATTATATCATTTGGCTATAAGGTTTAATTTAGTGTTAAAAAATAAGTGATAGCTAAAAAGTTTAATAACGTGTTCAATGGAAACCAACATAGGAATAGAAATAGAATTAAAGACAAGTACTCGATTGCAAACATTATTTTTACTATTATTTTATTACAGCCCGTAAGCATTTTAGTCAAAAAAAAATTTGCCTGAGAAACCAACTACAGTGAGCATTATTTTTCGACTTGGCTTTTATAAAAATGTTTATTAAGAGTTTAATTGATGTAGTTTGAACATTCCCAGATATTTTATTTCCATTAATTTACCTGTGAATTGAAAGGACAAATAAATGATAGTGCCAAGTTTTTAAATAATGAAACAAATTTTGTTAAGTTAATATATTTTTGTATTTTTGTTTTCGTTTGTGTGCGTTTTCTACAATTTCTTGGTTTAATTTTTGTATTTATTGCAAACATCAGGTTTCTGAAAAATATTTGTTTGCTCCTGTTACCAGAATTAGCAGCGGCATTAGGGTTTTTGGGATCCTGGGATTTGGTTCAATTTTTAACAAAAATTTATACAAAAATATATTTAAATAAAATTATAAAAATTGTAAAATTAAATATTATAAAAACATAGTTTAGGGAAAGTTAATAATAAAAATCCTCTTCATCTTCTAGTAATTTATTTATTATCACTACTGCTGTCAAAACGCTATACTCGCTGTACATTCGACATTTTTTAGCTTAATAAAGTTTAACAACATGTGGGAGCGTTTACCCTCAAAGCTTATTTAGTCATCACACCAGAAGCCTTATAAATTTTTTTCGGAACGTATTACTTTAATTAATATAATGAAATACTTCTTTGTTTTATTATTATTTTCAAAATGTTTTTGAAATTGTCAAAAGACAATTTTTTTGTGTTATTTTTAAGACTTGATCTCGACTTGTTCCTTTTTGAATTAGTGTATTTGACCAACTTTTTGAATTTAAAAAAACTCGAACTAGTTCTCAGGATAAATGGTTTGTGTTTTTTATGCAAATAAAAAGTTTATTTAATTTTTCTCCGACTTTTCGCTGGTTATTTTTCAGTTTCTTTAGGGAGTTTTATTTATTTTAAAGCGAATACAAAAAATGATATTGTGATAAGAATAAAAAAAAAAAAAATATATAAGATTTTTTTATATAAACAAAATTATTAAACAGATGAACTTACAAATTTAAATTTAACATTAAAAACTGATAAGTTTGCTGATTTAAAAAAAAAATTAAATTTAACAATCAAATATTAATTAATTAGAATTTCACTATTTCTCTTTTCTTTTCACTGTTCCTTTTGACGTAGAATTACGTCTAAAAACACGATTTGCATGGGGGTCATTTTCACAAGTTTTTTCAAGCACATTTAAGAAGTTTAGTTGACACTTTAGGGCATAGCTTTAGCCTTCAATATTCATCGCACAAAGAACAAATATATGCCAAAATATCAGGAAGAGTACGAATAAAACGAATATCTAACTTTGGATTTTGTCACTTCTTTAATAAAGTCACAAAGCAGCAAAATCTAAGAAGAAAAAATTCATATTTTTGTATGAGAAATACACAATATGCTTCAGCAGCTGCTTATGCTGTTGATATTGTTGTTGTTCGTTTGGTTCGCAATCGTGTCGTTTGTTGCTGTGCTGCTTTTATTGTGGTTATTGTTATTGATATATATGTAAAATGTACATACATAAATACACATTAGATGCTTTCGTTTTTGTCGTTTGTTATTGGTAATTTTTTTGTGTTCAGCAATATAAATACAATAGAGAATACACATGCGTGTAGCTACAGAGCCAGTATGTATTATTACAATACTATGCAGGTTAGCGTATGCGTTACTAAGAATGCGTTGTGCTTTGAAAATCTATTTATTTTTAAAATACCATAATAAATTCGAATTATATATATTATGCATTATATTTTTTCTTTATTATAAATATTTTGTTACTAAAATTTTAATTTTAAATTACTTTTAAAGTATACATATATGTATGTATATGTTCTTAACTACAGATAAAATAAATAATTCAAATTTTTCCGATATTTACTTCCATTTCTTCAACATAACTTTGAATTAAATTTTGTTTTAACCAACATACAAGAACAACAAATTCATCACTTAAAATATCAAATGAATATTTTGTATAAAACAAAACAAATTTTTATATTTCTATGTGTTTATTGTAATTTTTATTTTCAAAAAAAAATTGTAAGCTCAAAACAAAAAATTTTTTAATGAAATTGTCAATAACTGAAAAACAGTTAACAATTTTTATCAAAATTTATTACTTTTGAGCTTCAAATTTTGGTTTGAAATCAAAAAATTACAACAAACACATAGAAATATTTAAAATACTGGTTAACATTTGAAGCACAGCCGCTAATAGCGTTGCAAAAGCCCCTTATTGCAAAACCGGTTTTATTGCAAATTACCGTTGACATGACTCTCTTACATTACCTTAACACCAAATCAGCCAAAAATATGCACTTTATCGCTATCAAAAAGCAATAAGAAAGTGTCAGTCAGTGGAAGACTTGTTGTAATGCTTGGTTTTCACAATGTCATTTTTAGTGGTCAGTTGTTGTCAATCAAATTGAAAATAACATGTTCTAATTTTTTCTAACTTTGACAATCTTGAAAAATTAAAAACAAATAAAGTATTAAATGGAGCCATGCAGAAAATATTCTAGAGTTTTATTTAGGTGATATTTTAGGTGATGAACTTTTGTGTCGTCATAAAAATGACAAAGTGAAAACCAAGCATAAGTTACATGAAAATTATTAGAGTTGAATTATCTCGTGTAATTGATAAGTGTAACAGATGCACAAAAAGGAAGTCCAAAGTTGAAAATTGAAGTAATTTATTATCAATATAAAATTTAAGAACTGTGGTAATAAATATATTTTAAGAAAAAAAGTATACTTCGAAGAAACGCTTCAGAGCAGGTAAAATGGAATAACGTTGTAATTTCACATTACGTTTTTAGGTAATTGAATTTTTATTATGTAGATTTGTGATAAAAATGCAGAATAAGTGCAATAAAGGAACATTATTCAAAATTCTATAAAAAAAATAAATTGAGCAAACAGCTTTTTTATCATCTTTAATCGAATTGTGCGAGGTAACTCCATAAGAACTCAAAACATGGAAAATTATACGATGCCACTTCTTCAAAAAGAACCCATTCAAGTAAGTAATGAAAAGAGAAAGGATATCCTTGCAGTGACGTCATATTTGCCTGAAAAGTACGTCGAGTTCTATAAATCAATCTGCAGTTAAATTGAGAAAAATATTAAGTTTGTGAAGGTTTTAAAATATTTCTTTTTAAGTTCTTCAAATGAATTCTTGTTTTTATTATTAAGGGTTTGTTTCATTAATACATTTTTAAATTCTATCATTTTAATTTCATTTAACAAAAAGAATCCAATCAAATAAGTCTTCTTATATGGGTATGCTTTAATTGCGCAAATAACGTTTTAAAAGCCATCACACTCTCTGCTTTGCAACGTGGAATAACGTTTTAACAAACAATAGGTTTCGGATATGTAACGTTTTTCCATTTTATATATTAATAATACTTAATATACTAACCAAATATTATTTATAAACAATTTGCCTTTCACTAAAATAATTCTTGAAAACAAGTATCTAGAAATTGTCTGCTGCATTTAAAACGTTTTTTACGTATTGTGAACAATTTACTTTTTGTCCCTTAAAACGTTATAAGCGGCTGTACTTTAATTGTTAATTTGCTGTAAGTTTGAAGAAGGCAATAACAAATTTATTTTTGAATAATTTTCATTTACATATAGTTTACATATAGTTTATTCATAAAAAATATTAGCAAATAAGATTGATTCTTTTAAATGCAACAATACAATAATTTATAACAGAAACTCAAAGTAACAATTTAAATAAATAACAACAGATTCATAGGAAAACTTAGTGCTAGATATAATTTTAAGTTAAATGATTTAAGTATATTTATTGTGAGAAATTAAAGTTAGACGGTAAAGTTAGAAGTTAAAGTATAGAGTATATGTAAGAAATAAATAATAAGAAAGTTTGAAAAAAAAAGTTAGGAGAAATATTCATTGATGAGGCGCTTAAAGATTGTTTTGTTGCTGATGCGTTTAATACTATTTGGAAGGGTATTCCAAAGTCTAATTGCACTAATGAAAAACAGTCTACTAGATTCACTGTATTTGAAGGGGGGAACTCGGATTTAGAAGACGAAATGGTTTAAAATAGTTTTGAAAATATGTACATATTAATGAAAAAAACAGAATATTTCTCTATTACTGAATAAAAGAGAATTCTACTTAAGATACTATCGAAATTGTGTTTTTTATATTATTTCTAAATTTTGTGTTTAATTTGCCTTTTATGAAAAATGAACATTAAAAAAAATTTATTGCATTTCATTGCTATTAAAGTTTTAATAACACTTTTTCTATTCACAAAGTGGGATTCAAACCCGAAAATCCCGGGATCGCCAAAACAACCCGAAATTGCATGCCCTAGCTATAACCCATCGAATAATCATGTTATCTCAGAATATTAATGTATCGCGTATTATCTGGCTTAGATATAAAGAAAAAAAGTGGCCCTGATAATATTCCACAAATTTATCTGAAATATTGTGCTTTGGCACTAACTCAGCCATTAACCTATCTGTTCAATCAATCCCTACAGAATGGAGAATATTTAGATACATGGAAAGTTTCGGAGATCACTTCAATTTGTAAGTCAGGATCGAAGCAAAATATTGAAAACTATCGACTAATATCCAAATTGCCCCTTATTTCAAAAATATTTGATTCTCTGGTAAAAAGAAGGTTCATGCATGCATAAAAAATTGTAAATCAGAGGACCAACATGGTTTTGTTTCCGGCCAATCTAACTACACTACGAGTATTCTTATACTATGGACACACATATGGTATCGATACCATAGTATTGAAACCATTATAGGTATACTATATGTATGTCACTATATACTAGCTATAAGCCAGCTCAAGAACCTAGTATTGCATCTCATTCATGGTTTACGAACATGACAATTTTTCATGGTTTCGCCTTACTAACATACCTTTTTTGACTTGCAACCCTGATATTACTATAGTTCAACTGATACCAATGCCTTTTTCTGATAGTGACAAGAAATCTAACTACGTAAAAGTCATAAAATTAAAAATTTTTTATTTGAAAACAAATTTACTTCAAAGTAAATAACAAGAAAAACAGTTCGCTTGAATGAATTTTTATTTAAAATTTTTTTTCTTCATAAAATAAGAATTTTGTTTAAATGTAAATAATTTTTTAAGCAATTGTCAAACAAAACTATTTCGATAAGTGTGCCATTCCTTTATACCACATAGAATAAAGTCGTTAATGGTTTCAGTACTATAGTATCAATACCATATGTGTCCTTAGTATTACGCTGTTTACTCATTTATTAGCAAATGAAATGGAGAGAGGCCAAAAAATTGATGCAATTTTCACAGATTTTGCCAAAGCGTTCGATAGAGTCCAGCACGCTGTTTTACTAAAAAAACTAAGCAATTTAGGATTTCCCTCTTTCTTGTTATCTTGGTTTGAGAAGTACTTGTTTGGTCGGAGACAAGCGGTTAAGATGGGGAATAAATTCTATAAACATATAAGGGTATTCACACTGACTTGGGTAGTTGGGTATGGGTAGGTACTTTGGTTATTGCGAGCACCCTTAATTGCAATAGAGTACTTTGTAGAATAGTTTCGGGCAGTGCTGCATATTTGTTTGATCTCCCCGGCTTATGTAGCTGACGAAAGATGAGTGACAGCTGGAAGAGGGTTGCCACCAAATTATTTTTTGTCACTTTATGAGCGAAAAATTTAGGCCATTAATTGGGCGTAAAAAAAGTTATTTCAGATACGAGTAATTTTTAACGTGAGCTTCGCAGCATCTTATCATTTACTATCAATCCAGGGGCAAACGTTTTCCTGTCACAGATCGGCTTACATAAGAATTTTCATGCCAATCGGAAAAAAAAATTTAATTTTTTGTGTATCTGAGCTATAGTGCGACTACGCCCATTTTTGGCACAGTTTCCGAAAGTAACTTTATGCACTAATTTACCAAATTTAAGTCTAATGCGACCAAAACCATCTAAAATATAGCATTTTTATTGATTTGTTGGCTGTAAAAGGGGGTTTAGCAAAATTTCCCTAAACTATCTCGTAGGCGAATCGACTGCCAAAATTTTAGCGGAATCGGCCCAGTAGTCAATATTAATGATTTATGAAAAAATGGGCGTTGCTATAGAGCAACCACTCTCATTTTTAATATTGTTTCCGAATGTAACCATACAATCTAAATTACCAAATTTAAGTCTTGTACGACCAAAATCGTCTTAAATAAAGTATTTGTATTGATTTGCGGGCTATAAAAGAGGGTGTGGACACCCATTTTTAATACAGTTTTAGACAGTAACCATACAAACTAAATTACGAAATTTTAGTCTAATACTATCAAAACCGTTCGAAATATGGCATTTTTATTGATTTGTGGGCTGCAAAAGGGGGTGTGGCATTTTTATTAAGCGAAATATTAACTTTTTGAACCGATATATTAACAGATATTGTAAATTTGGTTGCCTTAGGTTTTACCATTTCTGAGATCTTAAGACACACTGCACGAACGATTTTATATATAAAGAAGGGCGGTAAAAGTAGGCGCGCCAAAATTTTTAAAATTTCTAGTGACCACCACTTGGTCTCATATCAAATATAAACCAAGTTTCATTATAAAAACATGCACAACTCAGGAATTATAATTTCTGAGAAGTAGTCGTAGTTATAGTTCGACCAAGCCCATTTTTTGTTGAATTGTCGATAGTAGCCATACGAATTAAATTAAAAAATGTTAGTCCAATAAAACCGAATTCGTCTGAAATATAGCATTTTTATTAACTTGTGGGCGGAAATAGTGGGTGTGCCAATATTTTTTGTGTATTATTCGAGATATTAGCCTTGACAACAAATATTGTAAATTTGATGCCCTAAGGTCAATTATTACCTATTTTTGCAAAAAATTGGTAACACATAGAAAAAGTACTCAATTTGGTAAGAAAAGAATCTACCCAAACAAGTCAGGGGATCAGCTGGAGTAGATTGGTAGATGGGTACTTGGGTAGAATGGCACTTTACAAAAACAAAATGTATGGCATTTGCCAATCTATCCAACTACCCAAGTCAGTGTGAATACCCCTATTGATGATATTTCCGCTTTTGTTTGTTTTGTTTATTAATGACCTTCCGAATTACATCTAGTTTTCCAATTGTCTCATGTACGCTTATTATGTACAGATATTCATTTGTTGGTTCGTTAATTCCTTAAATGACAGCATACTTATTCAACAAGACTTAAATAGCTTGCAGAAATGGTTTGAAACTAACAGATAATATTTTAATGTGGCGAAATGTTATGTTATGTCTTTTATCATGAAGAAGTAATTAACTACAGGAAATTATGCTATAAACAGCGAATGCATTTTAAGAGTTGAATTTAAAACGAATTTAAGAGTTTTGTTTGACAATAAACTAGCCTTTACAAAGCATTACGATGCTATCGTTTCTAAGGCGAAGGAGGCGAATGCAATGTTCCTTATGCGTAATACACAAGAGTTCTCAGACTCTTTTACTCTAAAGTCCATTTTCTTCTCTTTAGCTAGATCATGTTTGGAGTACGGTTGCGTGGTTTGGGACCCACAATATGCAGTGCACATCTCTAGAATTGAAAATATTCAAAGACGTTTTACTCGGCTTGTGTTTCGAAAGCTTCGTTGGAATTTTATGCCAACTTATGACTTTCGTTGTGCACTACTTGGCCTAAAAACCTTGGAGCTTAGAAGAAAGTATTTTTTGGCTATTTTTGCAGTGATATATTGATAAATCGCTTAAATTGTGCACCATTATTAGCACTGTTTAATATATGTATATGCGTTTCAAAGGAATTTTAGGCAAAGAATGTTCTTTCACATTCCTTATCGAAGAACAATCTATGGTAGACGTGACCCAATTTATAATATGAGCACTTCTTTTAATACGGTTTTTTTTAATGTTAACATAATACAAACTACGGACGCTTTTAAAAACTGTATTATGTTAAGTCTATTTTGAGCAAAAACTATAGTGTATTATATAAGTTAAATTTAATCGTTACTCTGTAATTTATGTTCGGTCCTTGCTAAGGAGCGTTTGAATTTTGAAAAAGACACAAGTGACTCTACATTACAGCGAACGTTTTTAAAAATTAAAAAAAAAACAAAATATTTGCTCTTATTTAGTGAAAAATAATTTTTAAAGTTTGCATAAAAAGTTTTGTTAAATTTAGATAATAAATAGTTTTTAATAATTTTTATTGAAAAAAAAACAAATAAACTTGCTATTACTGATCTTAAACTCCAAGAAAACCAAATTTTTCCTACCTTAAAAATAGCCGATTTATTAATCTTATTTCATTTTTTTATTTTTTTTTAATTATAAGTATTTAAGCTTTTTTCCTCGTTGGTCTTAGCTCTATTCATTCCAGTGTCCACTGCAAACGTAGAAAGGACATTTTCAGAAATTAATTTTAATTATTTGAAACTTAGAAATAAGTTACAATTTCTCGCATTTTGTGTATTGTCAGAACAAAAGATCTCATAAAAATATAAACATCAAATTGTATTTAATTTGACAAATCAACCAAAACAAAACAAAAAAAAGAAGTCATTTTACGAAGATTTATAAATCAAATTTCAAAAATAAACAAACAAAATATGATCAAATGCTATTCAAAAAGAAAAAATGCTTTAAAAAGTTTTTTTTTACTACCTATGTTATTATAAATGATTTGTTATTTATTATTTTCATTTGAATAAGTTTTAAGAAACAAATAAAAAATAAATAAAAAAAAATTATAAATACCAATAAAATTTAAGTTGCTTCGTTATTTTGGGTTACAGTTTTTTTGTTGAAAATGCATTTTTGGAAATTACAGTTTTCCTAAAAAAACATCTGGCAACGCTGTCCAGAAGTAAAAACTAACACTGAGTATTTTTTTTTTAAATTAAAATAACACAGTGACTCAAAAAACACATCTTGGCAAAATAGCAAGTTACCGCGATATAGGTTCGATACTATTACTGGAGTTGAGTAAAACCCCAGCTCAGATTTTGAGATATCGGATTACTGTCTTTGACAAAGTTTAAGCTTACAATTGAAAAAAAAAACTCAAGATAAAACAAATTCACTTTCACATTTTTTGATTTTTTTCGCTTTTTTGGCCATAACTTGTAGGGAATTCGAATTTTTCCTATAGTAACAACTCTTGTGAACATATTTATGTGATCTGAACGTGTCTTCACTATTTAAAAAGCTCAAAAAGATAATTTCTTAAGTGAAAAAGTTATGCTAGCCGTGGTTATGCTAGCCAAACATGTTCGGTGTTCATTTTCGTTAATTTATTCTCTTCGCTGAAATGTTTGATTGGTGATTATGCTATATATGTTGCACAATTGCATATTATGTTAAAATAAGTCAAAACACAAATAAGAAAAACCCTTTTTCCATTTTTATATACAATTTTAGGCATATTATTCATATTTACTATAAAATGTAAAACGAAATCAGCAAATTAATTCAAATTGGGATTGATTATGCAAGGGGCATTATGTTTTGTATTCAATTATTTATTATTTCTTTTTCATTTTTAGTTTTAGTAGATATGCAGTTAATGTACATGAATTTGTTATCTTTATTACAAAATATTTTAAGATTACTTCAATAAACACGATTCTTTGTTATTAAAATTAGTTCAACAAACCAATTATTTCTATTTGCGTTAAGGGGTTAGGGGTAGGCAGAATTTTTCACACATCAACTTTTCTTTTTTTACATTGTCTTGCAGTATAATATTTTTAAAATATTCTCTGAAAATTTAAAGTGAATCCGACAAATACTTTTGGAGTTATTCGACAATTAACAAAGGGCCCTCGGGAGCTCCAGAACGCTTGAGAGCAGCACCTGCTAGCTGCAAGCAACCGATTTATTATTTGTTTGTATCCAGTATGCCTGTGGGTATTTACACTGAGCACTCGGTAGTTGTGTGTATTTAAAAAAAAAAAAACAAAATATTTTTAAGTAATTTTCCATGGGACGTGATTCCAGAAAAGTTTCAAGAGAACTTCGGAGTTCTCAAAATATTCGTAAGTCGCGTTCAATGAAAAGAAAAAATGTATTCAATCCGAAAACAGCGGAACATAATGAAAGTGTTCATAATGAATACACTGGGACTCAATTGTGTGCCTAATTCTCATCGGTGTGCCGAAAAAACGGATGTTGCACGTGTGCAAGTGGCTGATAAGCGCGGTAACGATAACACTCGAGAAGCTAGAATGCTACGTAGACAACAGCAAATCAATAATTTTGGAAGCTTTTACCACGACTGAAGAACTATTTTATGGCCCAGGAATAGATGACTTGATATAAGTAATTGAATAATTCGTATTACTCTACATAAATCGAGTGAATGAATGAATGAATGAATGAATGAGTGATTTATTTAAATAAAGGCTTACATTAGTATAAACATTTTAATATTAATATTATTACAATAGTATTTTTTTAAAATAAATCAAATTTGACATAACATAATATGTTGTGTGTCAGATTGGCATGAATCATATTAAATTTAAAAATTTTTGATAGAATATGTTACAAAAAGGTTTTTTTTTAATTAAATTCAGAAATTATAAGTTGTCTATATTTTAAACAATTGATTAAATATTTATATAAAGGTAATAATTTTTGCCATTCAAAACTTCGTAAACTTCGCCTAACGTGAGTGAACTTTTACCAAGGTAATATGAACGAATGTATGCAAATATCGGGCATATACCTAGAAGGTGATGTGTATTTTCATATTCTTGCAAGTTGCATAATGTGCACACATTAAAAGTACTTTCACCAAATCTGCTTAAATTAAAGTTGAGTAAACCACCTCTACATCTGAATATCAAACTTATGAGATGAGCCGAATTTGAATCGACAGAGTAGGAGGGCACATCGAATCGAACGTGACGATACAAATCATGAAACCTCGAGTCTCTTGCTCTGCAAATGTGTTTCTCATACACTTTTAATGCTTGTAGTATACGATCATGGTGTAACGACAAATCAGGCCTCCAACTCTCAAAATCAAGGCTAAAACCAAGATCACTACATAGAGCGAACCATTGTGGTAACCAGAAAATGTTTTGTACGATTGTTTCTTCAGCAAGTACTCGCGGAAGCCTGTTTAAAGGATAATTAAGAATTTTTCTCAGATAACTAAAATGTAATTTAAGCGTTTCTTCAAATTGAGAAGCCAGACCTGTTTCTATGTGAAGCATATAATTAGGAGTATTGGCAGGTAAATATAACATTTTTTTCAGGAAATAACGTAGTAACTTCTCTACTTGCTCATACTGTTTGAAACCCCAAACTTCTGCGCCATAAAACATAATCGATTTTGCTGCAGTGTTAAAAATTTTAAGCTTGTTCGATAGAGATATTTTAGGGTGATGTAAATAACTTATCCACGATGCGATAATAGCAGTTTTAGACGATACCAATTTAGCATCAAGGTGCTTGTTGAACGACAAATTGTAAGTGAGATTAACTCCTAAGTATTTGTATTCACTAACTATTTCAATGTCGTCATCACCATAAGACCATTTCAAATTTCTACTTATTCTAGCACAAGTTCTAAATATCATGATTTTAGATTTCGTGAGGTTAATTTTTAGACACCATTGAATGCAATAGTTGTGCAGAGCATCAATCATAGTTTGGAGTACTGTTGGACAATCGGCCAAGAGAACGATATCGTCGGCGTAAAGTAACACTTTAATAACCGTGCCAGCCACACGTATACCGCCGGGTAAATTATCATACAAGTCATTCAAATACATAGCGAATAGGACAGGACTGAGTAGGCACCCCTGCCTTACACCCTTTATCGGATATTATTGGAAAATTATCGGATAAAGAATTGCCATCCCAAATTTGACTTGTTGTACCATCGTATAATAATTGCAATATTTTTACCACTTTAGATGACAAACCAGCATTGGATAACTTATAAAATAATGAGTTTCTTGGAATATTGTCAAACGCAGAAGAAAAATCAACAAAAAAGGCATATGTTTTCTTTTTCAGCTTAAAGTTCAAATGGATAATGCTACTCAGATTAAATATGTTGTCGACAGTGGAATAGCCCTTTCGAAATCCTGCTTGATATTCATTTAGAATGTTATGACAGTCAATCCAACTATTAATTCTGTTGAGGAGTATACTTGTGAAAATTTTGTACAGTGTGTCTAGAAGTGAGAGTCCCCTGTAATTTGACACAACATTAACATTACCTTTTTTGAACAATGGTATAATTATGGATCTTCGAAAAGAGGCTGGTATGTCTTGGCGTAGAAAAATTGCTTTGAAAAGTTGGACAACTTCTTTAAGAAAGCATTGTGGCGCATATTTATAAAATTCATAGCTTATTCTATCTAGGCCTGGGGCTTTTCTATCTTTTGCTGTTTTAAGAGCTAACATAATTTCACGCAATTCAAAAGGAGAATCAAGGAACGGATCTATGATGTTAGGTGAGGCCCATAAAATTGCTCGATCAGATTCTGCCTGTGACAAAAGTGACTTGAAAAAGTTGTAGAAATCAATAGTTTTAAGGTTGTTACCAATCCTAGGCGAAGAACCCTTTATTGAGTTCGCTAAATTCCACCATTCGCTAGTGTTACGCACCGCATTAAGTTGTTCAATGTTTTTGTTTTTGTAAGCTAGTTTTTTCTCATGGCATAATTTTGAATATTTTGTTCTACTTTCAATATAAGATTGTCTGTTTATTTGAGAATTCTATTTTCTGAGACTATTAAGTTTTATAAGCATTCGTTTACGTACATTTTCACACTTTGAATCAAACCAGTTATTTTTAGGGTCAAAACGTTTTTTAAGACTGAAACTACCCGCTGCTAGGTTTATTTTATCAATTAAAGTATTAACTTTATCTTCTATATTTGAATCAGACAGAATGTGATCAATATTTGTGGTGTTTTTTAGAGATTCAGTATACTTCACAAAGTTTTTTGGATTCCAGTTAAGTTTTTGTGGCAAAGATAATTGTTTTGAGTTTTGATTAACCATGGCAGATATAGAGAAAGTTAGAGGCATATGATCTGAGTATGGTTTACTAGAGATGTGAAAATTATTTAAAAACTGTAAAAAATCGTATGAACCAATGCAATAATCAATTAAAGAATTTCCCATCACTCCGCAAAACGAGTACTCGCCCTCAATGTCCCCAGACATCCTTCCATTAATAATCACACCACCAATATCTTCGAGCAGATTCAATAATTTTTTGCCTTTCGCATCAATGATTTTATCTTTTGAAACACGACAGTGCGAGATTAAAGGAGTATTTAACACCAAGTCTTCATCAATTTTCTGTGCGTCAGAAACGCGTGCATTCAAATCGCCAACTATGCAAAACGACGAAGCCTTCAAACTATATAAATAATCTTCAAACTGTTTAAAGTCATTTACCCAATTGTTTATTGGTTTAGCAGTTTGGTCGAGCAGTTTAAATACCGTGGAATAATATGAAAAGACACATCGCCAAATCTAGCTGATAACGTAACACCATTAGAGTAATTCAAAAAGTAATTCACATAAATCGAGTGTAAAACTTTAAATATGTTTTCTCAAAACTATGTTTTTTAAACTGGTGACCACTGTAACTTGAAAACCGCTCAGTAGATTTAAATGATATTTATACAGCTTTTGGAAAATATAAGAAACTAGTGCCTGAAAGATTTTTTTTTTAAATTTCGATTTTTTATTAGCAATTAACTGTTGGTTTTTTTCACGAAAATCTTTAGGAAAATTTCCTGATGCTAACATTTTATTTTTTTTTTTTTTTTAAAAGCTTCGATCAGGCACGAGATTATTTAAACTTATTTTTTTGTCCGATTGATTTTAGATGAATCTCTAAGGATTTGTGATGGTCACCGCAAGGAACTTCTGTTAGAACTGGATTAACGCAAACAGACATAAAATTAAAAATTATTAATTTTTAAATTTTCGTGAAGTCAAGTCGAAACATGCAATGATGTCATATTATTTCTTTTATAAAATAAAATTACTAACTGGCAAAAAAAATTATTGAAAATTCTCATTTTTTCATGTATCTGACTACCCCAAACCCCTTAAAGATTGCTTGAGCACACAATTACTTTCACTTTCTAATACTTTTTGCTACTTTTTTGATGCTGTTATGCAAAATGACTAAAGGCAACACCGGAAAGTTCTACATGTTTGGTGTTTCAATCAGCAAACAAAAATGCTTGGTCTGAGAGCGAGAAAATGAATATGAGAAAAAGTTAATCATTCATTTCATACGTGAAACAATAACAACAAAAAATTACTACTAATAAAACAACGGCATAACTTATTCTCTCGCTCTCCAAAGCTTTTGCTCGCTGACACTCATAAAGCTTTAATGTGGATATATGATACTTGCTTGTATGGCGGTGGCGCATCTTTATATTATATGATCTGTGACATAACACTAGCCTCGGTTATAAGCATTTAAATTGTCTATCACGTTTGTTCCGCCGTATCGATAATTCACGCATGGTTCCAATCAATTACACTACCAAACAGCCGTTTCGCACCAACAGATTTGATAAGTTTTTTTAATGGATTTTGACACGCTGATTCCGAAAACCTTTATTATTTGAAAATGAGATAATTGCATTTGAAATTTTCACCATTTTCATTAAAAGATTATGTTACCTGAGCGACTCTAGCGTCTGACCTAATTGGTCGATTGAAATATGCCTTTAATTACACTAAAGAGGAATGTTGTGCGCATACCTTAATTACTTTATAATAAAAATCAGATGTATAACATTGGCGCTATTCGCAAAAATGTAGCTTGCACATTTGGATTTTATGCGAAAAAAAAATCAAGAAAGTCTCGATTTAACTGTGCGTGACAGTATGTTTCATAAATATTTTTTTTCAATTTTACTTTTTTTTCTGCATGAATTCAACCTTTAGGATCATTGTATGATAAATTTCGAATAAATCTGACGAACACATAATTTTTGGCGGGCATTGAAGTAAATTATGTCATTTTTATTGATATTGGATTAACATTGGAAAAAGGTAGTTTAAGTTAAAGAATGCGTCGAGATGAGTCCATTTGAGTTTCCGTACATATCACAGTCACTGTTAGTCCCGAAAGAAAATATAATTTTCCCATCGCTACACAGTAACGGAGTACGATGATGTACATAGACACCTGAATGGTTATTTTGTCAATCATTTCAGCAGTCGTCAGCGCTTAACAATTTCCACTCTTTTAAAATAACTTCAAGATTTTTATAATTGTTGGAATTCCCCGAATCGCTTACCTTGTTGGTAAACACAGCTGAAATGACCTTTTGATCATGAAAAAGCGTTAAAATCGTTATCGTGTTTAAAAAGTGAGTGCCGCACGTTTTGTGTACAAATTGCTGAATAACTTTGCGAGAGTGGGTTTCAGGAGCAAAACGAAAATTTTCATTTGGCCTGGCGAGAGAGCAAACAGATCATGAAACTGACTGTTATTCCTGTTTGACTCAATTACTGTCTGACCAGAATCATGTCGTTGTCGTGTCGGTGAGAGAGAATCGCTAAGAGTTGGCCTAGAATTGTAGCGTTGGCTTTGTCGTTTTGCTTTTATTCAATCTGCCATTGTTGATTTTCTTGAACTTGCTTCAGTGTTCTCATCGTACTCCGATTGAACTAATAATAACTCCACTTCCATTTATTGCACTACTTTTTGCAATACTCTTCATATAAATTTACTGCATTTTCAACTGAAGGCTACTACTATCATTATAACAGCAAGTAGGAACACTGTTTACTCGCTACATTGGATGACAGATTTTTCAAATTTTGTTAAAATATGGCAACATTTTAAGAGAGAAGCTGAGAGAGCTATCAAATAAACGACAAAGTCAAAATAGAAATAGAAACATTTCTATCTTGGCGTTTTTGTTGTCGTATTCTGCCGCAATTTTCTCCCATAAGGTTTGCATTGTCTCTGCCAGCGCTCTGCCTGCCGACACGACAACGACATGATTCTGGTCAGACAGTTAGTTGGAGTAAAAGGGCAGCGTAAATTGACTGTGATCTATGCCGTTGTGCCATCGGTGACAAAACCAATTCCAAACTCTGACGGAATACCAGTGCCAAAATGTCCCGTTCTAGAAAGCAAAAGGCGAAGGCGTGTTTCAGAAGAATCGACCGCGTCGGCACAATCAAGTGAGTGATTCGATACGTGATTTCATACGAGAAACTCCAACCGACATACATCGAAGAAGAAGCAATAATTTAAACCACTTCTGAAATTTATTTTATATCTAGACCGGCATTAATAAAAACATTGTTTTTTCATAAAATTTCTTGTATTCAAAATTTAACGAAAATCAGAAAAAATTTTTAAATGCCTGCCAAAAATTCATTTCCGTCTTATCCATTTAAAATTCAATTCCTAATAAGAAGTGCAATGATCCAGACCATCTCAATAAAATGCAAAGCATGGAAAAATAGTTTTGCAACATACCGTAATGCACAGGTAATTCGAGATTTTCTTAACTTTTTTCGCATAAATTACAGAGATGTATGCTTGCCAAAACTACTTGTCCAATTTTAATTTTTTATATGAAAGAAAGATGTGCATAACCTTTCCTCTTAATTTAATGAAACAAGTACTCAAATTGGTTTAAAAGGACATCTGATAAGGGCACTAAGGCTGGATCATCTTTTCATGAAAATCGATATATTTTTAAATGTAAATTTCTCAAAAACGGTAGATTTAAAAATAGTTTACATTTTTGGAATCAGGAGCCTAAAATACATTAGAAGTCGTTTTAAAATTTAATAGTGCAAACAATTTTTTCATTTTTTGGAGTAGTGTTATTCGTCTAATTATCTATCCCTTTCTTCTCAGGTCAAAGACCAAACGTTTTTTGTATAAGGTGCATGCTTTGGTTCTTTGAACTCTTAATAAAAAAAAAAACAAATATTTAGGAGCCACAATTCAAGAATACCCGATCATTGAGCCCTTGTTCGGAAATATTTTTAGGATTGCTGAATGACTTTTATCCCTTCCCCATTCTTCTTCGAGTGTTGTACGGATTTTTTTAATCCAAATTTACTTAAAACAAAATTGAGAAATCGTTAACAAGTTAAAACTGTTTTAGCTTTGATTCAAACCCGAGACTTTTTAAAGTCTAATAATAAATGTTGTTATAATATTCAAATATCCGAAAGCATGCATAAGACAAATATATGTAAAAGCGAGGATTCTTTATTAAAATAATACTATACTGGATAATACTATATTGTCTATATATACTATATTGATAATACTATATTGATAATACTATATTGGATGTAAATATATGTACCTACGTCTGTATTGTAATATTTTTATTTATTTATTTATTTACTTGATTGCTAAACCTTAACAGGTTTTATAGCAAATTTAAAATTATAGAATAAGATATTTAATACAATTCAAAAATAAAATTCATGCTTTGGTTCTTTGAACTCTTAATAAAAAAAAACAAATATTTAGGAGCCACAATTCAAGAATACCCGATCATTGAGCCCTTGTTCGGAAATATTTTTAGGATTGCTGAATGACTTTTATCCCTTCCCCATTCTTCTTCGAGTGTTGTACGGATTTTTTTAATCCAAATTTACTTAAAACAAAATTGAGAAATCGTTAACAAGTTAAAACTGTTTTAGCTTTGATTCAAACCCGAGACTTTTTAAAGTCTAATAATAAATGTTGTTATAATATTCAAATATCCGAAAGCATGCATAAGACAAATATATGTAAAAGCGAGGATTCTTTATTAAAATAATACTATACTGGATAATACTATATTGTCTATATATACTATATTGATAATACTATATTGATAATACTATATTGGATGTAAATATATGTACCTACGTCTGTATTGTAATATTTTTATTTATTTATTTATTTACTTGATTGCTAAACCTTAACAGGTTTTATAGCAAATTTAAAATTATAAAATAAGATATTTAATACAATTCAAAAATAAAAAGCATGATTTTGATTGAAATCATATATTATTAACAAACTAAAAAGTTTTAATAAATTGCTTAAAGTATATAATTTTATTAAAGTATAAAAAATAACAAATAAAAAGTTAAGTCAAAATCGATAATATCAGACTGCAAAGCAGGGTTGCGTTTTCAAGACAAACAAGGTCAAGTTAGCAACAATTTTTGTATCCGGCGGAGTCGTGTGACAAACAAGGTCTCATACCCAATAAAACACCACTCCAATAGGTAAATATATAATATATATCGTTCTGTCTTCCTGAAGCTGGTGAGGTCCAGGCTTGCAGGGTGGTTACTTGACAAACTAGGTCAACTTCACCAAACCAATTTTCATAAAATAAAGAAAACCAGTTGCGAACGCAGGCACCAAGACAAACTAGGTCTAATCGGCCACTCATATTAATATATTACAAATCGATCTAACGTAGTGTTTCAAGAGGTAAAAAGACCCAAGACACCACGGTACCGTCGACAAGTGTAGTTACAATCATCATGAAGATATGAGGCAACTGAAGATCCCAGGTTTAGGTCCATTCAGATTATTTAGTTTATTCATGTTTATGTTTAATCACCAAAATTTTCCATTTTACGCTTAGGTCCATTTATCCATTTAGATTGTTATATTAATGTGTTTACAAATCACCAGATGCATCAGACATATGTTTGAAAGAACTTTACATAATCAACGACGGTACTGCAGGTAATCTATAATTTTATGTTTGATTGAGTCCATGGATTCACTTAAGGATATAACATCGGATACAAAATTAAAATCACCGCAAGCGCTTCTAAGAGGTTCATTTTGCAAATAATTAGTTCTACAAAAGTTCATGTGGAGTAACTCAAAAGATCTTCTAGGACGAAGAGGAATATTAAAATATACTTTACTCAATAAATATGGACTGTTGACATATCCATGTAAAAGTTTTGTAATCCAATAAGCATTTAACATAATTCTCCGATTTTTTAAAGAAGGAAGATTTAAGAGTTGTAACCGATATTCATAAGACGGTAAGTGAAAATCAGTATTACAATAAAGATAGCTTAAGCAAAACAAAACAAATTGTTTCTACACTGATTCAATGTCGTCTATGTAACAACCGTATCGTGGGCACCAAACAACTGAAGCGTATTCTAAGATAGGCCGCACTAGGGAAGTGAATAAGGTTTTCGTTATGAATGGATCATTAAACTCTTTTGCCCAACGTTTAATAAATCCTAAAGTACTATTTGCTCTATTTATTATTTTATTTATATGAATATTAAAGCGTAGTTTAGGATCCATTGTAACTCCAAGATCATTGAAAATATCTAAGGACTCCAATGGATAACCATAAATTTTGAAGGTGTATTTAATTGGTGGTTTGCGCGAGAAAGACATATGCTTGCATTTCTTCATGTTGAGGTTCATACGGTTCGTTTTGCACCAGTTATGAAGATGATCAATGTCGGCTTGCAAAAAAACAGCGTCATTATCATTTTTAAAAGAAAGGAAGAGTTTGACGTCGTCAGCAAACATTAAGATGCTAGAATGCATTATGACAGATGGCAAATCGTTTATAAAAAGTAGAAACAGAAGGGGCCCAAGATGACTTCCTTGAGGTACTCCTGAAGTAACACGAAACTCATGTGATTTCTTGAGCTTAAAAATAACAGACAGTGTTCTATTGCTTAAGTAAGATTCAATCCACTTTACCAACGATATAGGAAATCCAACAAGATGTAATTTTAAGATCAATAGTTTGTGATTTACAACGTCAAAAGCTTTGCTAAAATCCGTGTAAATAACATCAGTATGCATGCCTTTTCCAAAGTTTTCTATAGTTTTTGATGTAAATTCGAGAAGGTTAGTAACAGTGGATTTTCCAGAAAGGAATCCATGTTGGAAAGGAGACATTAAAGATTTAACGCTATGCGATAGTCGTGATGTAACAATTGCCTCTAAGAGTTTAGGCAAAGCGCTTAATCTTGCGATGCCACGGTAGTTATCAATTAAAGACCTATTTCCGTATTTATGCAGCGGAATGATAAATGAATGCTTCTAGGCTGCAGGAAAATAGCAGGATTTTAATGATGAAGTAAATAATAAAGAAATTGGAGTTACTAATTCTTCACAGAAGTTTTTTAATATACATGAAGGTATGTTATCAGGACCACTTTTATATGATGATTTAATATTTTTTAAAAATGATAAAACTGTATTTGTGTCAATTATTGGGAAATAAATATCTCCAGATTGCATATTGAAAGGATAACTTAAATAATCGTTGGACGATGATGAGTAACTCGTCTTGAAAAAGTAAGCAAAAAGATTGCAAATACTATTATCATTATCAGACTCAACAGAATTATACTTCATAAAAGAAGGATAGGAATCAATCTTACGTTTTGTGTTAACAAAGTTCCAGAAGGATTTAGCATCAGATTTGATGTTTAATTTTACTTTTGTTAAGTGGATATTATAGGATTGTTTGCATAACTGTTGGTAACTGTATTTAATACATATAAAGGAGACTCACGAAATTTGATCCAGAATAAGCTCGGTAACCGCTGAACCGATTTTGATAATTATTTTTTTATTCGATTCCTATGATAATTAAGATTGTCCAAGGCTTACCAAGGTTTTCGAAAAATGTATTCTTTAATAATTACAAAATTACGTATTCTATTTGAAACTTACATTCACCCAGCACCACAATACAACAGCAAACCAAGCTGTACTCTCTTTGTACCGTGCCAGAAAAGGGAATTTTCCCCGTTTTGCTGGAACTTTCAACCCCCCAATTAAATTAAATTAAAAGTGAATACGGGAATAACACTCTTAAAAACGGGAAAAATGAGCTTGACCGCGATTTTAAGCAAAAAGATGAATTCGTCTCAAAACCAGCAAATTATGTTGTGAATTTTTTAACATCTTGTCTTTAAATACACTTTCAAATTATCAGAGTCATCTTGAGTTTTAATTAAATTTTATTATAATTTGAATAAGCCTGGGTATTTCATTTAAATTAATTTGTTTGTGTTTTGTAAATTCGCATTTTTAGTAGAGTTAGCGAAGATACCCATACAAAGTAAATTACCAAATTGTAGTCTTACGAATAAGTTGAATTAGAAAAGCGTTTGGTATCTATATAGTCTTAATCGGTTCAGTGGTTCTTGCGTGGTTGTCAAGCATCCGTGAAGTGTCACAACGCTTTTATATATTAGTATAAACACACCAACACAATCCCAAGTGGGAAAAAGTGGGCTGACAAGGCTGCAAAACATAATTTATGCTTTTAACTCAATTCTGGCAACTCACCTTTAAACATTTGCAAATGTCCATATTACACCATGTTTGTGTGTATGACAAAAAAAAATATATATTACGGCTATTCGCAGTTTAAGCGTACATTCATTAAATCGTTTTTATAGAATTTGTTTATGTTGAAACTGTGAGCACACCGGCATGTCACTGTCGTATTCAATAATTATGCAACCCTGTCATGTATGTAATTATGCGGCTGTAGACAAAGCATAAAAATACGAGGTACAAAAAACACGTCCAACGGCTACTTTTATTTACGTGTGCTTGCGTATTTGCGTTTGATTGCGAAACAACAACAAAGCAAAATACTCTTTCATAAATTGGCGTACAAATAACAGACCATCATATTCAAAATGTGAACAGCCTTATTGTTTTTGTTTTAAATTATACGCACCTAATTATAGCATTCGGTGTAAAAACAAAAATCGTGTAACATGGGCAAAAAAATATTTTGATCATCGTACAAACCTCGTGTAATATGGACAAAAGAAAATTGAAAGCACCCAGAGGTAAATAAACATATCACGCGATCAATTATTTCTTAAATATAATGTAGCTGCGGGGCTGCGAAGTCTGTTTATAATTCTCAAGTACCTTTATTCGGTCATGGCCGCACACTGATGATATCTACCTTACAGAGTAAGCGACGATGGGAGTAGGTATGCACAAAATAGGAAAGAACAAAAAAATTACTGTAAAAATTGGAGAGAAAAAAAATTTGTAATGATAACCCTCTCTACACCAAAAACTCAACTATAACGAGCATAACGAAAATAAGCAAACAATAGTAAATAAAGTAACAAACTATTTTCACAATAATTTTTACAATTTAATGAACGAATTTATTACTTTATATATAGCATATCAGAATTAATATTTTATAACACTTAGCTATTTAATGCATAAGACTTAGTGCTGGTTTAACATAAAGATTTATAATTTTCACAAACACACTTTGCTGCAAAACTTCCTGTTAAAAAATACGATGATGCTCCACAGACGAATAAAGTCAAACTGTTGTTTGAACACTGAAAAGAAAATAATGCGAGCACAAAAAGGAATGAGAACAAACAAGATTTTGTTTCCGCTTACAGTTCTGCATTACAATGCAATCCACGAAAAAATTTTACAAGCGGGCAACTACACAACATGGCTGTCATGGCTTGATTTTTTTAGTTAAAGAATATATTTTTCAAAAACCTTGGTAAGCTTTTACAATCTAAATTATCATAGGCATCGAATAAAAAAAAAAAAAAATTACCAAAATCGGTTCAGCAGTTAAGCCCGTATGATACTTCATTGTTTTGTCCAATTTTTATTCATTAACAATGAAACTAGAGCAGTTGAAATAGTGCTTAAGCTAAAATTCAAGAAAATTCTTGACGTTTCTCTCAATTCGTCGTTCGTTGGGACTCGATCAAATATTAAGCGTCAAAAACAAGCTTGAGCTCTTTCTTCCGCAGTCAATAAGAATAGAGAGATAAGATAATAAAGATGCTGGGATGTAAAAAATTGGCAAAATGTATGTTTCATCCTTTTCCTACAATATATATCTGTCTAGCCCACGCGCCACTTGTTTACAGATTTTGAAATTGGACAAAAAAATTAAGTGTCATACTGGCTTTACCGAGCTTATTCTGTATCAAATTTCGTGAGTCTCCTTTTATATAATGGTATAGATGTGTCCTGGGCTTGAACTGTTCAGACACAATAAAATCTTTCGGTATCTGGTTATGTGCTGTTTCGTTTGCTCACCTCTCAATTAAATGATTTGCAATTAACAATATTTGACACATCACAATTACTGTATTAATTAATATTAAAGAATAATTACAGTTATTAAAAACACACCGCCCTGCGTAGACGTTTAAGATTAAATAACTCATTATTGACAGAACCACAACATTATTGCTGCAGGTAATAGTTGAGGCAATCATAATATCGTCACCCTAATTCTAATAGGACGTAAGTCAAAATTGGACAAAGTAACGCTTATTAGCGGTTTAGGTAGTTTGGTCAAAACTACATCTATTTCCTTTTTTAGTTTTTAATGTTTGTATGAAAAAAGGGAGGTTTGAAACAATACATTATCGTATGAACTTCATTCAAAAAATAAACAGTTTTCTTTGCCTCCTGAACAATAGATAATTTTGACTTACGTCATATTAGAATTAGGGCGACGATATGTTGAAGATAGTATGATTTAAACTACAATGTTATTTTTGGTACCACCATAAGTAAATAATGACTTTATTAAGGTAAAAATTAATAGTATAATAAAATTGCAGAAATAGTATAATAATTTTCGTAAAAAAATTCTTATTGAGGTTATCATGTCTCAACCATGTCTTTTCTCTACGTGTAGTAATTGTTGGGTATTGCTAATTAAATGCAAGCTGGCAATGCCAAATAGTATTCACTTAATTTTAGATTTAGTATAAAATGTTAGTTATAAGTACATGATGAATAAAGAGTCATTCAAGTTCTAAGTTCAATGAGAACAGACGAGTTCTTTTCATTCTCCTACAAAACGTTGGATACATACCAAATTGGCGACGAGGCCACGAACCTGTAAAAAAAAAAGTAGTTTTCAACTTGAGTACGGGTACAGCGACTTTCGCTGAGCATTTTTTTTTAAACAACATCAAAATGACCAACAATGAACCACAAGATAATAAAAATCTACCATTTATGTTTCTGCAAACATCGAGTATTTCTGAGTTCAATCCAAATACTGAATCGTGGATGATCTGGAAGGAAAAATTGGACATTCATTTTTGCGAAATCAACTGTGTTGAAGAAAATGCAAAAAAAGCAGTTTTACTGAAGTCAATTGGTGCTGAGGCATACAGTGTTTTGCACAGTTTATGGAGTCCAGCATCCCCAGTTTCCAAGACGTACGATCAGTTGTGTGGTATTTTAAGTATTCAGTACACTCCACCCACGATTATCTTTCATGAGCGTCAGATGTTTTATTTGGCAGAAAAAAATGAAGAAGAAAATATTGCTGCGTGGTTTGCACGAGTGAAGAAACTAGCATTAAACTGCAAATTTGGAATTCACTTGGATGCATTTGTTCTTGACAAATTCATCATGGGCTTGCCGAGTAAGATCTTTGAAAAACTATGTGAGGAAGATGAAAACCTCACGATTGAAAATGCGCTTAAAAAGGCATTAATTATGGAAACAAAAAATAGCTCTAAAGCAAAAAACGGTAACACAGTAGATTCTGACGTAAATTTTGTAAAAAAACATGTGGCGAAAAATAACGGCAGAAGTACAGCAAGCAGCGTGGTGGGCGGCAGAGGTGTTAGCAGTGGCAAAGGTGTTGGCAGTGGCAGATGTTTTAGCGGCGGCAGAGGTGTAGGCAATTTCTGTAGTAATGGTAAATGCGATCAAAAGCAGCGAAGAAAATGTTCACATTGCGGATGGCGCAATCATGATTCGTTCGAGTGCAAATTTAAAGATAGCAAGTGTTATTCATGTGGAAAAACTGGACACTTAGCTTCTATTTGCCGTTTTAAAACACAAAAATGTCTAAATTATGTGTCCAATGATGATGATAATGAATGTAATGATTTATTTAATAGTTCTATTTTTAGCATACGTACAGACAAGTCGAGCGAGGTTTACACACTGCAAGTCGAGATCGACGGAGACAAGATGGAGATTGCCTGCGATACAGGTGCTCCCTGCACATTGGTTCCTGCATCATTCTTAAATAAAAAGAAAGGTAAAATATCTCTAAGGGGTCGTCCATAAACTACGTTACCAATTTAGGGGGGGGGAGGGGTTTTTAAATGCACTACGATAAGTAACGGTAGGGGGGGGAGGTGTTTAGATATTGTAACGTTACCAAAAATTAAAAAAATCGCCGAAAAATCCTCTAATTAACAACACAATCATTTTAAAAATTTTTAACCTTACATGTTTATGTTTGGTCGTCTAAATTGATGGTTAACTTTTGTTTCAACGATTTCTTCCACCGCCTTTTCCCTCGACACAGGAACCTTTTGGTATTCCTTCACCATCTCAGCACAAGTCTGAAAAATTTTGGTCTTTGCTTTTGCGACAGGCTTTGACGTTAAGGCCTGAATGTTCTTGATCAAAGGAGATACCGTATGACATGTACTGTCCTTCTCAGAAAGAAGAAATCGGTTCGAGGTCGTGTCCTACCTGCGACTTGTATTTCGTTTTTAAAACTTCTATGAATTGTCATAAGTTTGTATTGTATCGTTTACAATAAATCGGAATAAAACATAATATTTAAATAAATCAATTTTCAGAAAGCATTTACACAAAAACACAGAACTTGGTGCAGCTCGGGTGCAGCCTTTAAGGGTACTCTGTCAAAGACAAGGTGAATTTATCTGTGTTAGAAATGAGGATTCACCTGAATGGGTCGACATAGAATCCGATGAAAAATTCTATTTTGAAGAATCCTCAACAAAGCTACCAGCTTCTTCTATCCCAGTGATTGAGAGAGCATCGAATCTTGGATCGCAGATGGAATAGCTTTTACAGATGATATTAATTATTGATTTTTTTCCAATTGTTCCTTTAATGTATCTAGTCATACTAGACACTAATACTAGTGAAAATTGTCAGAGCTAGTCAAAATATATAATCATTCGAATGAATTAATTTCATATGTCACGTTACTTTATGGGGGGGAGGGGTTTTGAAAAGCACTACGAAAAGTAACGCAGGGGGAGGGGGGGGGTAAAAAATACCGGAAAATCAGTAACGTAGTTTATGGACGACCCCTAAGACCTTGCAATGTGTTGTATGTCACTTATAGTGGTGATCGCATTCGGTTATTAGGTGAATATGACGCTTTAGTAAAGTACCAAGGTGCCACCAAGAAGATTGTTTTTGTAGTGACTGATACAAACAGCCCACCATTACTAGGCCGTACGTTTTTAAGAGCTTTTAATTTTGAGTTAACTCAAGTCAGCACAATAAAAGATTGTGATAATTTTTCAGTCATCATTGAACAAATAAAAAATGAGTTTGCCGACATTTTTAATGGTCAGCTAGGAACTTATAATGTTAATAAAATTTCTCTTTCGATTAACGAAGATGCAACGCCAGTATTTTGTAAGCCGCGTCCATTGCCATTGGCGTGGAAAGAGAAGGTTGAAAACCAATTAAGACAGTTAATTAAAGAGGGTGTGCTCGAACCAGTTGATAATTCGGAATGGAGTACTCCGCTAGTACCAATTCTTAAGCCTAACGGCGACTTACGACTTTGTGGTGACTACAAAGTTACAATAAATAAATTTTTGGTAGATTTTAAATACCCTTTACCGAGAATTGAAGAAATATTTGCTTCATTAGAAGGTGGTGAATTCTTCACCAAGTTAGATTTGTCTAATGCTTACAACCAGTTGGTCCTGGATGAAAACTCCCAACTGCTGTGTGCTTGGAGTACTCATATTGGTTTATTAAAAATGAAACGTCTTCCATTTGGCGTTAAAACTGCGGCTTCCATATTTCAAAAAACCATGGAAAATCTTTTGCGAGGCATTCCCTCGGTTGTTGTATATCAAGATGACATAACGGTCACTGGAAAAAACATACAGCAACACATTAAAACTTTAAAATGTGTTCTAAATAAGCTAAAATCTGCAGGGCTTAAACTAAACTTAAGAAAGTGTAAATTCTTTCAATCAAAAATCGTATATTTAGGGTTTATAATAGACAAGAACGGTTTAAGGAAAAACGAAGAACGTATGTTATGCATTTACAAAGCACCTGTTCCAAACAACGTGTCGGAGGTTAGAGCGTTCATAGGCATGGCAAATTATTACTCAAAGTTTATTTACAATTTCGCTCATAAGATGACACCGCTTTACGAACTTCTGCAAAAAGGTGCAAAGTTTGATTGGTCAGAGAAGTGTCAAAAAGCCTATGAGACTATTAAGGCAGAAGTAGTATCAGACCAAGTTTTGGTTCATTTCAACGCCGACTTGCCAATAATATTGACAACAGATGCTAGTAGCAAAGCTGTTGCAGGTATTTTATCGCATAAGTTTCCTAACAATATTGTTAGGCCAGTTGCATTTGTTTCAAGAGCTCTAACCAAAACTGAACAAAATTACAGCACTCTAGAAAAAGAGGCGCTTGCAATCATATTTTGTGTTACAAAATTAAGGCAGTATCTGCTTGGAAACTCTTTTCTTTTGCACACAGATCACAAGCCATTGTTGGCTATTTTTGGTGAGCATAAAGGTTTGCCTATGATGGCATCCGCTCGTATGCAGAGATGGGCACTGATTTTATCCGGTTTTAACTATCATGTTGAATACATTAAAGGCACATTAAATCATGCTGACAGTTTGTCGAGAATGCCACAAGCAATTGAAGCTACAAATTATGTAGAAAATAGCTACATAAATTTTGTAGAGAAAGAAAACTTTTTAAATTTATGTTTTAAAGATATTGCTAGGGAAACTAATCGTGACCCAGTTTTGTCAAAATTGTGTGATGCAATACAAAGAGGTTTTCTTTATAATTTAATGGGTGATGAATTCATTGCTTTTCGTGACAAAAAGACTGAACTTACAGTCGAGCAAAATTGTATTTTGTGGGGATATAGGACCGTCGTACCAACAAAATTAAGAAAACAAATTTTGGATCAGCTGCATATTGCCCATCTTGGAATTGTTAAAACTAAAGCTTTGGCCCGTTCGTACGTGTGGTGGCCGGGCATTGATAAGGACGTAGAAAAGTTAATTAAGAATTGTATGTCCTGTCAAGAATTGCAATCCAGTCCTGAAAAGAGCATTTTAATTCCTTGGAAGCCAACTGATTCAGTCTGGAGTCGTGTTCATGTTGATTTTGCTGGACCAATTAAAAACTATTACTTGTTTATCGTTATTGATTCATTTTCGAAATGGGTTGAGGTTTTTAAAACCAAGAGAATTACATCTGCTTTTACTATAGGTAAAATTAGGGAACTTTTCAGTCGTTACGGATTGGTGGATACACTTGTTAGTGATAATGGCAGGCAGTTCACTTCAGATGAGTTTCGTAATTTTTTGAAACAAAATGGTGTAAGACATACTTTTACATCTCCTGGGCATCCAGCTACTAACGGTCAAGCTGAGAGTTTTGTTAAAATATTAAAAAAATCTATTTTTGCAAGTTTAAAATCAAATATAAATACTGATTTTGATGTAATTCTTAATCGCTTTTTAATAGACTATCGTAATACAAGGCATTGCACTACTGGTGAATTACCATCAAAACTTTTCTTTGGGAGATCTTTGAAAACACGTTTTAGCTCTTTGAAACCTCCAACAACTAAAGACAAAATTTTGGATAGCCAACAAAAAAGTATGTTGTATCATAAAGGCAAACGTGACGTAGAGTTTTCAGAAGGACAAAAAGTGTTAGTACGTGATTTCAGAGATCCAAATAAGCCAAGTTGGTCTCCGGCTATGATACAAAAACAACTTGGTTCACGGTCTTATTCGTGTGTATTAGCACATAATAACCGAATAATCAAAAGGCATTTAGATCAAATACGGAATCAAAACACAAATTCAACTAATGTGCAGGAAGCAATTGAGTGTGGCAGTTCTGCGTCTTGTGATATTACATGCAGTGAAAGTAGACCTCTTTCTAATGAAACAGCAGCTCAAAATAAGTTTGGTCAAGAATCTCCTAAGAGACTCTTAAGACCACGAGTTGATGGAAAGGTTATTAAAGTAAATAGCGCAGAATAAGTTCACATGTTAAACATTCCTTTTTAAAATATATGTTAATAAGCTTCATAATTTGAATATTACGTATCGTTGCATTGAAATATTTTAGTTGGTTTTATGTTATTATTAAAACTTTATCAATATACCGATGTATATACTATATGAATATGCATATACATTTGTATATATATTTATATATATAAATAATAATAATAATAATAATAAAAAAAAATATATAAAAAAAAAAAAATTGAGGAGAGGCGTGTTGGGTATTGCTAATTAAATGCAAGCTGGCAATGCCAAATAGTATTCACTTAATTTTAGATTTAGTATAAAATGTTAGTTATAAGTACATGATGAATAAAGAGTCATTCAAGTTCTAAGTTCAATGAGAACAGACGAGTTCTTTTCATTCTCCTACAAAACGTTGGATACATACCAGTAATTATAAAGGCTTAAACTTTTGAAATAAAAAAAAAATTCCTGATTGTGATGTCAATTCAATTTTTATGTCAAAACCACAGACAACATGCAAAACTTGGGGCTATTTACAGATAAAATGAGCTGTTATTTAAATATCTATATTTAAAAAAGTATTTCCTGTAGCTAATTATAATCTTAAAATATGTAAATGAAATTCCAATCATTTTTCCCAGATTCACTTCACTTCCTTGAATATTCTTTCCTTATCAATACAGTCCGTATCATCAGAAACAATCTATATATTCTGCTATCACTACAGAATACATAACAAACACACTCCCACAGACTCACACAAGCACCTAACTTAAAGTGTCGTGCCATTCTTTATGACTACTAAGCCTGTGATATATAAAAACTTGTGCTGACAGGAACTGAAGGTGTGCAGCGGAATGAGTACCTAAAAGTATGCACTCTAGAGCGTGGCACCTTTTAGCGTGCATTAATAATTCATTCATTTTAGAAGTTCCAAAGCTTCGTCACCCTGCCAAGTTGAGGCCAACACAAAATAGCGGAAGTGTGCAAAAAACCTGAAGAAATCTGCTAATATTTTTAACAACATGACATGCGCTTCTAAGAGCTGCTTGGAAAAAAGTAAAGATATCAAACAAAAGCAATTATGCCCAAATAGAAAAAATTGCTGCAGAAAGTTCCGAAACCACTAAAAAGACTGAACGAGAAACACTAGCACATAAATAAATAAATAATGAATAAAGTGCAGAGGAGTAGAAGAAACTTAATGTTAAAAACGTATGGATGGCTTAAAGCGAAAAAGGACCAACGAGCAAACCTTCATTGTTTTTTTTTGGTGATAAAGCAACGCTATGTGACGTTAGTGCAAACCATGCGCAAATGGTTGAAAAGTTTTAAATGCGTTTCACTTTGCTAAAGATGACTTGTAAGAATGGAAGCTTCTTCCGGCTACTGTAAAGTTCGCTTAATGGCTGTCAAACGGAAGTGGATTTGTTGAAACGGAAAAACAATTTCACTAGATTAAAATTAATTTATATTGTGAAAAAACAAAAATATAAAAATTACCGCTTGTATCATATATCAAAATTAAGCAACTACGAGTTGTTTTATTTAATAACTGGAATGCATAAAATAATATATAAAAAGCGAAAGGACAATAACAAGACAATGTTACTTATAACATGATTCAATCTAATATTTTAAAGATAAGCTGTTTGAGCCAAATTTTTAAAAAAATTCTGAAAAAATATATGTAACTAACTGATTAACCCGGCTTCGCACAGGCCACAAGAAAAACAGAACTTTATATTTATATTTTCGAACATTATTGTTGAAAACATACTAATATATACTAAAATGAAACTGTGGCACCAACCTTAATCAAAATAAGTAAATTGGTCACTTGTGATGCTGTTGCCAAATATCACTTAAAGCAGAGAGTTGTTTGGGTAATAGTGACGAAATTTTTACTGATACCAAATATGTCACTGGTACCGCTGGCAAGCTCACGTTGGATCACACTTGATGTTGGAGCCGACTAAAGCAACAATGCTAACTACAGTTTTTCGAAACAACGCTCGACATTTGTCGATTGCTAGTCAGGTGGTTGCTGCTAAATGATGAGGGTGGTTTTTCTTTAATAAGCACTGCTGAAGAAACAGAGGGTCCTGTTGTCACAATTGACGATCTCAGCGCTTATTGATCTTGGTGATTCTCTCGGACTAACACTGTGGAAGTGTAAGTCTGTTTTCGGTGAAGTTTGCAGCAGACGATTTCGTCACACTTGAATTATTTAACGTTACTGCACCGCTGGCTGGTTGCGTATACTTAGTAGAATTTTTCTTTAAACAACATTCTAGAAGAATACCGCTCTAGTGGAGCAGTAGCAATTTTCTAAGCTGGCCGATGTTGCTATCGCTGCCTAATTCCATAATCGCCAACTAATGCTAAGAAGGGTCTTTCTTGGCACACACTATCGCTATTCTGGTCATTTACATTGCTGTAATCGATATTGACAAAGATTTTTAAGAATTGTGTCTTCTAAAAACTCTGTTGAAGGCCGTTGCTTATAGTCTTTATACAGTTATAGCTAGCTAATATGCTTATATGTAATCTGCACTGTTTGAAGCTATAAAGCCTTCTTAACCTGAGAGCATTTCCAGTATATCCAGTAGAAACGCATGTGGTGGTCATGTTTATAATTAGATAAGATAAACGTGCTTTAGATGTCCGCAATAATATTTGATAGTCTTTAGTTCAGATCCTCTTTTGCAAGAATTCTGAGATTACTTGCTTAGCTTGAAAACATGCTACGTATTGTTGTCCATGCAAAAAGCACTTTTATGTTACATCAGTTCCTGTTATCTTCAATGACTGTTCCCAAGAATGATAGAAACAAAGATTATGACATCCCGCGCAGAAAAAAAATCTTCTGCGCATGTTGGACACATGACGTCACGCCAACTGTGCTCCTATTGGCTAATAATTTACAGCTGTCAAGCTCAAAATATTTGTGTAAACATAACAGTGGGACAATTCATTATTTTTCTCATCAAATTATTTAAAAGCGAAAAACGAAACAAATTTTTTTTTTACTACGTTGTTATTTTATTGAATTTTCTCTTTCTTGCGTAGGTATTTTGAGAAATTTCTTTATTAAGCAACCTCATTCTAAAGTACATTCTACATCTAAAAAAAAGTTTTTTCACGTTTTCATTTGAGTCAATGTCCATTGCTTCCGTCAAATGTTTTTGCAAAAATCCGCTTGTAAGCAATAATTTTTCTCCATTCAATTTCTGAAAAATTGCATCGCATGATTTAAGCGTTTCTATTAACGCATTTGATGGCTTACTTAGCTCACCTTCATTTAGGTGGTTTACCCATGAATAGGTAGAGTCCTCCAAAGGATTAATCGCAAGAGTAGGGTTTTCAGTTTTTAATTTGTGGCATATATATCCAGCCAAATTCTCCAAACCGTTATGTTGCAGGTTTTCTAAATCGTTTTCATAATTTTTTTTTTGTAATGCTACTTCTTCGATGCTAGAATTAACAGTCTTAAGTATAGTACCTAAAGAAGATACCATATAAAGTAAACTCTGTACTATTTAAAATTGTATGTTGAAATTTACCTGTTAAAGAATGATGTATATCTTCTAAATCGGGCGTATCGTCGACTTCGACATTAGCGTTAGTACCTAAAACGCCTTCGTTATACCCCAAAATATATGATCGAAGTCTATATTTGATTTCTTGACGATCAGGGTGGTCGTGAAGCCCGCCTTTAGATCTTATTATACCAAAAAAATTTTCCAGAACGTCCTGATTAAGTCGATATGTTAAAACGTACTCAATATTATATAGCTCTTTAAGTTCAATATGAAGCATTTTCAAAGTGTTATTTGATTGAATAATGCCTGTGAAATAAGTGAATTACATTTATGTCAAAAATTTTAAAAAGTATTACTAGGCTGTTCACGTTAGAGGTGCAAAGTTTAAATGTAGGAGCAAATTCAAAAACCAATAACAAAAAAAGCCTTGGAAATATTTTGAATAAAAATCAATTTACTTTACATTTGCTCTACACAAAAGGTAAACGACGGATATTTTGATGCTGTTATTTAGTTTTTTCTTACATTTTACACTTACACCGCTGACGTGTGTAGTCCTTATATAATTTCATACCTTTTTGAAATGGTAAAAGTGTATTTTTGCCAATCACACGGATCTCTGACATCATTTGCGACATGTTATTTAAGATTTCGTTTTGTGTGTTAAGTGCCAAACCGTATGCGTGGCATCGCTCTCTTGTATCTTGTCTCGGCACTCTTGAATTCATTACGTCAAACCAGTCATTTGTCTAGTGAAAAAAAGTCACAAAAATGATTTTGCTATTAATTGCAAAAATTAAACAAGTTCTTACCAGTTTGAACAATTGATTACATTCGCTCCAATTTTGATTTCTCAAAAATCCTAAGCTGGCAGCTCGCGTAATAGATTGTGCAATTGTATGTGAGAAAAGTTTGGTAGCAAGTTTAACCTTCTGCCTCTCAGCTCCAACAACACTTAAATTATGTGCTGATATTTTATGTGTTATCTTCAAGTCATTGCATTGAAGAGAAAGAAGATTCAAAATTATGTCTTTTTTAACTTCCTTGTTGTTAATAACGAATCCACTGTCAATAAAATGATTTCTCAACAGTTTAATCAAATGTGGAACATCATTGAACACAAATATTTTTGTGTCGTCGTACAAAAACCTAAAAATTTTATAATTCATGAATTACAACCCGATGGATGTGCATTTGAAAAAAACGTACCAAGGCTTATTAAAATCTACTTTAAGTTCATTGTATAGTTTTCTATTTCCACCACCTAAATCGCTTACAATTGCCACAATAATAAAGCCGCACTCCTTCATTGTCTTCAATATATTAAATAAAATTGAACTTGTCATTTGGCTATCGTAATCATAATATATTGGCTGCTTCCATTTTGCAATTAAACCTGTTAATCAAATAGGCAAACGTTAAAAAAAGTTTAAGTTTACGTAAATAACTCACCTCTCAACATTGCGACCTGTATATAATTGGCTGGTGCGAGTGTAGAGTCTGTTGGCTTGTCGTAGCAGTACTTTTTCTTTGCCTTCATTTCGTCAAAGCTTAATACACATAGCTTTTCTTTTTCAGACATTTGGTTAGCGGCAGACAATATTTTTACAACAGGCTCCAAAATACCTGTTGACACGTCTAATTTTTGCGACCATCTTTGAAAAGTTCTCACCGAGGGAAGTGGAAATCCCTTTTTCTTTAAAAATCTGTAGGCCTTGGCACTTGTGGAATACAAAGTGATTGATTGCGAAATATCTGCTTCTGTAAAGTTTTGCCTTTTATCGTCGTTCTTGAGTTTTTTTATTTGGCCTTCAGTAAAAAGGCGTCTCAATGCTTTCTCTAAATTTGCATTTGTGAAACTCAAGCTCTGAACAAGACAAGTCAAATTTTTTATTGTAGCCGCTGATTGATTTTGTAACATTTTCAGCATATCATTCTCCTGGCTTAATGCATCCCTAAAAACGATTTCAAATAAGTATTTATGCACTTTTTAAAAATATATACATACATTTTCGTTTCCAATGCTTTTATGTGTAGTTGTAGAAGACTATTTTCATTATTTTCAGTGGTCTTGGGAGTTCTGTTTTCGTCGCAAGAAATTGCTTCAAATTCATTCGCAATTTCTATTACCATAGGAGTGCTTTCTTCGTTGAAACGGTTGGTTTGCACATCATTTGCAATAGAACTTATCTCTACGGTCGGTACTGCATCCGGTTTCAATTTTGGCGCACGCCGATTGCTAAATCCTGTTTAAAATAATTAAAAAAGAACTGCAAAATAAAACAAATTAGTTGTAACTTACCCATTTCAAATTTCAAATTTCTTTCAAAATCCTCCTCCTTGAAATGCATTGAACAAATTCTCTCTTTTTGAGCATTTATATTTTTTCGATTACAAAACACAACCCAAAGTTTTCTTTGCGTTGCGTCCTTCGGAAAACTATAAAAATGTACAGATTTTCCACCAGCTATTGCAAAAAACAATTACATTCCATTAAAAACTTGCATTGTTAGTTTTCGCTCAATATCTCACTTGATTTTTTACTGTTGCTTTGCTTGCATTTGCCCACTGCACACCTCATGTTTACGTTTTGTTTATTATATTTTTTTAGTTTTTCTCTGTGCTGCAACTTTATAAACACACTTCACTTATCGTTTCTTATAATTTCAATTGTTTTTATATTGTTTGTTTTATGAAATATAACGCGAAATTCGTAAATTATTTCAAAGCCGATGCAAAATATTTTGGCGAACTGTCAAAGTGATTGTAATTGCAGGGTTTCCAACTCTCACATGAGGGCCCATAAAGTCGAGCAACTAATTGAGAAACTTGTAGATAAACTGGCTGCTTGTCAAAAATAAGTCGTGTGTAGGTGAGTTGAGTCGCCCTTACCCCAAAAGGGGTTAACGGAAAAGAAGGAGGAGAAGGTGAGTTGATTATCATTTTAAGTTTTTTAACTAGTTGTTTTTTGATAAAAACCAAAAAATCTTGATTTGAGTTCAACTGGCTGATGAGCTGTATTTGTTCTCATAAGAGTTGGCAACCCTTACAAGGGACAAGCTACGTCATCTAACGGGAAATCATGCGCATGTCGTAATCTTATATTCTATCATTCTTGACTGTTCCTTCGATTTATTAATTGTCTTCGCAAAGCAAACCTTTAGAGAAAATTGTAGCCTTTTAAACTGGAATGGGCTATCTGTCAGTATGAGTGGTATTCGAGGAATAAAAACTGAATCACCCCGAGTGCAGGCAGTCAATATCAATGCTTCAATGACGTTTTTGTGGAGATATTTTACCTGCAGTCTTATTCCATTACAGAGCTTTGGTGGATTAAGAATACGCAACAACATTAATAGGAGCTCCTTTTTAAGTAAAATTATGGATTTTGTGGAAGTCCTGGAGAATTCCATGTGTTTAGAAACTCTACAGGGTATTGAACTGAATACCCAAATCAATAAAAATTTTTACTTTACCTTGTTGTATCCCCTCTGAGAGGATACGCGTTGCTCCTACAGTCGCCGAGCGACGTCCTACCTACGGTTTGTTTGCCGGCGCTTAAGAGCGCCACTGGCATCTACTCAAAAAAAATACCTCTTTCGCCGTCACCCTTAGGTGCATTCAGGCGTGGAGGTTTTAGTTTATACTTACTTTTGGTATGCTCTGAATTGAAAAGCTGGTCTTCTTTAGTAAAAAGATTGTAGGTGTCCTCCGACTGGAATATCTGGCCTTCTTCAGTAAAAAGAAATTGGTTGCAATTGTTTTTACTTTATTCACATCAATCCCTTTATTTTAGCGGGAACCAGATATTTATAACATATCTGGCCGCGCTTCTTCTTCTTCATTTTTACAAACTTATTACATTCTTAATTCTACTTATTGATTATTCAGCGGCTGCGTAATTTGGTCTTCTGCCTCTTGCACAATAATTTAACTTCATTATTAGGTTCTTAATCTAGTTTTGTATTATTTGTTTACAATTAATTATTATTTTAAAACATATTCGTACATACTTATTTAATAATGCCAACTTGGGCTAAACAAACATAAAAACATGTATAACATGTGTAATTGGGTCATATTGCCCAACGATAAATTATTTAAATTATTCTTGTTTTGCGTTATTCGCTTAGCCAAACTGTGTGTATGCTAAATACAACAATAAAATATTAAAATCAATTTACCTCTGGTTTCTGCTTGGTCAGCATTTGACGCTGGCCGCACAGAAGCAAATTGTTGGCTTTATTTTATTGTCTTTAAATAAAATTAAAACAGATCGCCCAGTTGTTACGGTAGATCAGTGTTCATTTTATTGTCTTTCTTTTATTTTACTTGACTCGGTTTGTTTACTTTACTGGCCTTGGCATTGAATTCATATAAAAATGCCACAATGCAATGAATGTTGATCGCTCGCTTAGTTGTTGCGGTGGATCAACTTTCATTGCCAGCACTTGGCCACTAGTAGCATCGCTTCTTAAGTAAACGCGCATATTATTTTTTTTAAGAGATATTTTTTTAATAAGTGGCCAGATATAATATGTTTTTTAACATGCTATTACCTCATCGCCTAGTGTTCCCCTTAGAACTACCGGCAATTATTATTTAAAAACTCCAGCCAAAAGTACAGTGGCTCCTCCCATTGAATTATTACTTACTCTTAAATCTTTAAGCGTTGTGCACAGTGCCTCAATGTCTTTATGAACCATAGTAGTAATTCCTCCCTCCAACGATTCCAGTTGAGGCGTACTATATTTTTAAAGTTTATTTTTAATCCGCAAATTGCCATTGGTATATAAATATATATTTTTAGCCTTAACTTTTGATTAAAAAGAGATATTTTGGTAATTTTTTCACATAAATTCTTTTTGAGACTTGACTATTTATTTTTGAAAATATAAAAACAATATTTTGGAAAAACAAATTTCATTTTAGTTTAAACAGTCTCATTTTAGCTCAAAACTTTAAAAATGTTTGCAAGTTTTATATTTAATTTTTATAATAATTTATAATAATTTATAATAATTTAATAATAAATTTTTAGTAATTATTTTAAAAATAAAAACAACTTTTGGAGCACTTTTTGAGTAAAACGTTAATATTTTGGACTTTTTTGCAAAAAAAAATATAAAAAAAGATATTCACTTACTTAACGGCAAAGTTGAAACTATTTGTATTTAGCAATTTTAAGCAACTATTGACAAAAATTTTTTAACAAAACCTATTAAAAAAAAAATCGTCAGAGATATTGCCATCGAAAAACAAAACTTTGATTTTTATATCGTTTTTTTTTTTATTCTCAGGTAATGATGTTTTTTTAAAAAGTCGTTTTACTAAGAATTTCTACAATTTTGCAGAATGCAGACGATATGTGTACCAAATTTGAACGAAATCAACATAGCGGTTTAGATTTTATGACTTGAAATTATTTAAAATTTAGTGACAAATTTAATAACCACATTTTAGCCCTTTGCATGTCGAATTTAAAAAATCCAAGAAAATAATTTGAAGACTGGATTATTAGAAGTGTGAAATCTCAAAAATAAATGAAATTCGTTTAAGATGTCAGCATTTATGTTAGTTCAAAGTATACCCATATTATTTATATTGTACCCTTTCTCTCCCGGATTTTAATGAATTTTCACAAATCCTGAAACTGCTTTTTAGAAACACACTTCAGCATTTATGTTTGAAAAACGTATATAAAATATATTCAAAGTTCTTGGTAATATAAACTATTCAAAATAAACCTGTTTTTAGCCTTTTAAGGCAATAAGTGGTAAAATTTATAAAAACCCCTTCTTAGTGCGCGTCCACGTAACTAAAGACATCAGCTTACCAAATTTCATCTAGCTACGTCTCATGGTTCTTGGAGTTTTGTTGATGAGGCAGTCTTATTAATTAATTATTAGTCAGGACAAACAGTTTTATATAGTATACAGATAAATACATATAAAAACTTTGCTGAAAATTTTATCCTTTAAAAATGTTTTAAAATTTTTGATAGCCCTTCCAAAAACCGAAATGTGAAAATTTTTCCCGACTACGGCGAAGCAAAAAGAGCGGTATATGTGTTTGACCGGTATGTATGAATGTATACATGTTTGTGCTCTACAATTTGATTAACGTTTTCTATATGACCTTGTTTTTTATTACGTTGATTTTCTATGATTTAAATACAAATTCTAGATGTTTGATAAATTAAATCATTCTTGATTTTAAATACAAATTCTAGTTGTTTGATAGTTTAAAATCGTTTATTGAGCTTAAGGTCAGGTTAGAACAATTAATTGCTGTAACGAATTTTTCGAAAGAAACAACAACAACATTTTTCAATATGAAAAAGAAAACATAACTACCTGATTTTATTGCAATTTCGGCCCTGCTACAGGCTTCATCAGAAATCTTTACGACACGCCGTGCAAGCGCATTAGTGCGCTACACGACAGAGGCGATGAGATTTCAGAGTCAGTTTCTTAGTTTTTCTCCCTTTAAAATTTTCCTTTTGTTGTTGTAATTATTTTTTCTTTACTTTAGTATTATGCATATGTTATTATTATGAAGTCCAACTATCAAACATCTATAATTTGTATTTAAATCATAGAAAATCAAAATGTATGTTTGTATATTCATCTGTTCCACTCTCACTTCTAGACAGCTTACCATAAATTGACAAATGAGGTATCGTTGGAAGCGTTTAGATGATAATAGGTTGTGACGTCACATAAAATTTTATATGGCGTCTTCTGGAGGAAAGAAAGTCAACTAAACCCCCTAACTTCTGAACTACTTATCATAATTTGGCAAATAAGGTATCGTTGGAACCATTTTGATCGTCCACTGGTTATAGGTTATGTGACGTCTCATTAAATTGAATATGGCGCCCTCTATAGAATATAATGTCATGAACAAAAAACAATTTTATAGTGACATTATAAACATCTTTGTTTATAATTTGATCATCAAACAAATTCATAAGTAGTTGTGACTTTCGATTATATAAAAATTGTTTCCCTAAAATAATTTAAATAAAAAATTAGTTAAAAAAACTAAAAACCGACTACTTAAAGCACGCTCAAAAAAGTATGAAACAAAAAAATATTCTCATCTAAAATTGTTATGTACAAACTATTCAATCTTTTTTGTCTATTTAATAAATAACTTACACATAATATATTTTATTGTATTTAAAGTAATGCATAGTGATGTTCAGAAGATATCTGTGGTCGCATGCTACCTGCTGTAGGGCAAAGTGCCTCACGCTATACATCTAGAGGGCTACATATATGTCGGTCTTGGCCTCATCTAAGAATTTTCGCCAGCCATTTCTGTCTTTCGCTTTCCAACGAAGATGCGGTCGTCCTCTTCTGCGTTGATCGCCACTGGGTGTTTTCTTCACTGGAGCATCGTCTTTCATGCACTGAACATTACCAAGCCAGCGAAACCGCTCGATTTTAGTCAGCGAAGCCGCTTGACTATGTCGATGTCAGCGTACAGCTCATACAGTTATCGTTCCACCGTATTAGGTACTCGCCATTGACGCAGATTGGTCCGTAGATCTCTCGAATGTTCTTAAAGTCTTTTCATCTGAACTGCTCTGCGTCCAGGTTTGTGATGAATAAAGTAGGACGGGCATGATGAGCGATTTATAAAGCGTGATTTCGTTCGTCGAGAAAGGGCTCTGCTTCTTAATTGCCTACTGAGCCCAAAGTAACACCTGTTGGCAAGAGTTAGTCTTCGTTTGATCTCAATGCTGATGACGTTGGTTGAGTTTATGCTGGATCCCAGATAAACGAAGACCTTCACAACCTCGAATTAGGTGGCATACTACTAGGAATATCTTCTGAAAATCACTATGAATTAGTATTTAATACAATAAAATATATTATTTAATAGATTATATTAAATTATTTAATAAATGTAAGTTGTTTATTTAATAGACCAAAAAGATTAAATAGTTGGTACACAATAATTTCCGATGAGAATATTTTCTTGTTTCATACTTTTCAGTAGTCGGATCTTAGTTTTTTTAACTCATTTTTTAACATTGTTTACTTTTAAGAATTACGCCCAAATGGTGTTTAAATATCTCATCACGTTAAAGCTTTCAATAGTGTAGGTGTGAGTTTCTTAAATACATTTCAAATTCCTTTTACAGATTGTTAAAATACTGAATATTCGTGACTTTACTCCATTTCAAGAAAAATGCTTTTTTTAGTTTAAAGCATATTTTAAGAAACAAAAAAAAACAAGGAACCCTTAATTGACCCCATTTTTATTTTTTTTTTAAACTTCACCTTAAAAACTCGTAAGAAACTCAACTTTTTTCAAATTTGTTAATCTCTGAAAACATATATCTTGGACGTTTTATTACCATTTTGTCCCTTACACATAAGTTTAAATTTCCTGTGAGGAATTTTTTAAAAATATCATAACAATGGAATAATTTTAAAGTTAGTTAGCATTTTTATAGTTTAAAATATTTTACACTAATTGCAAAACAGTCACATCACGAACATTTTTCAGATCGACTTTTTGTCATAAGTCCATTCAAAATACACATCTCTAAGTGTGGTACACATTTCTTTACCATCACTTTCTTCTTTAAATGAAAAAAATGCCGTTTTTCTGTTTTAATGATAATTGCGTTGCTTCTGCACTCTTAACCAAAGAATTTTATTTTGAGTTGTGTCTGGGTGTTCTAGATGAAATGATATGATATGACATGATATGATATGATATGTTATACATAAAGTGTTACATTTTAAGTTGTGAAACTTTTGTTGAAACTAGTGAGAAAATGTATCTTGTATTACTTTGAATTGTGCTCCTGTAGCTGGAAAAAGTAAGTAAAATTGACTGTATTATTTTGATATGTGTCTCTTTTGTTGCAATAATTTTGGATAACATTAGTTTATCAAAAGTTTTCATGCCAAAATGTAAAAAAAAAATTAAAAAAAAAACTTTAAACAATTGAGAAAACCTTCATCGGAAGAAATCGCAAAATAAGTGTAAAAAAAGATCCTTTCCACTATACCATTAATTTTCACTGGGTACGAAGTGGGAGAAGGACGGCGGAGGAAGAAGAAAATAACGAAGTCATAAAAACACTGATCATTAAAAAAGCAAAAATCAACAATGGAAAAACTTTAATTAAAAATGACGAAATTAATTTGGTGAAAATCATTTGGTGGTGGATAATATCAATAATGCATAAATTATATACATTAACAAATTGATACGAGCGGCGATAAAAAAGTGCTTCAATAACATTGCACGTGATCAAAAGAGAATTTAGTATCGAGTACAAGTAGAACAACAACAACGAATCAAACATCGATTTACAAGCAGAACACAATTAGGGTATTCACAAGATGTGCTATCATGTCATAATGATCTAAGATTTTACACTAGTTTAAGCATTTTATTGTTGCCTTCGACATAAAAAAGTACTAATATATTGCAACTCTGAAAGCTATGTTTATTGAAGTGTCGTAATCAAACAGCTGTGAATACCCTAAATGAGTAAAAAAAAAATGGGGCAACAACAATGAATACAACAATGAAGTATGCCAAAATAGGACAATAAAGTTAGAAACTGTAAATAAACACAACTATTTTAATTGAAAGCTTTAATGCTATTAGAGCAACCTTACACAGACAACACAATAGATATTCAAATGGACACAAACGGCAGGCAGTCGAGCTCTTTCTCGCATTAAGGGACCATTTAATAGATGTCTTGCATAAGCATATTATTACTATTAAAGGTCCTTTTACCCTTAGCTTTGAGGTAAATAAACATATTGCAGAGACGGACGATAGCGATCAGTCAGAAACGGACGCAGATACAGAAATAATCATGACGCGAAAATAAGACGAATAGAACAAACGACGAAAATTGTCCCTGTATTTAATGGTAAGGTAGACGATTTGCAAAGATTCCTTGATTCTTTAACACTGTGTGCCATTCGGAAACTTTTCACGCGGATGATGAATTTTTGACAGTCGGAAAGAGAATTTTTGGCATCAATGAGATGAGTAAGATTGTCAAAAATGTATGTAGCCCCAGAAGCTAGTAGAAATTTTGACAACCGGCAAGAGAATTTTTAACTGAAGCAATGGGGTTGTGTGTTACCCTTACAAATATGTTATTATCAGTGTTTGCTGTGTCCTTTTTCTGTAAAAACAAAAAACGGAAACATAAATTCCGTACTAATTGCGATTTTATTTTATTTTTTTTTTTTTGAGAAAATATTTCTTTTAAAAGCTGAAAATGCAGGGCACAAGAACAATTAATAAGCATGGAGTCAATCCAGTCGTCTTTATCTTTAAGAAACCGGATGATATTGATATTACATTTAATTTATTTTATTGTCAATAAAAATTACTTAAAATCATTTTAAGGATTTTGAGAAATTGGGCCAGTTTTAGGAGCTAAAGAGTTTAAATTAAATATGTTTGTACAATTTGGAAGTTCATTACTTCTGACATAAGCAATGTATTAAGTTTTTCTTTACTGATATTACCTTACAAAACCATTGCATTGAATATAAGTTCTGACATTTTTTTATATTTGGTTGCTATCGAGTTAAAAGTGTATTTGAATCTTAGCCTTCAAATTAAATACTGTTTAATAAAATTAGTTACAAAATAGGTTATTTTATTACAAAACTTAACCCACAAATGCCTTAAATATACTTTTTGAATATTTAAAAATATGGCTGATAAAGGGTTAATTCATGTTCAAGCATGATTAATGGTTGGCTGATTGATCGACTGAGTATGAGTCAATATTTTCTTTCGTATATCAATCGATTGAGCTTGGCAGTAAGTGTTTTTCGGATATAGCAACGTTTAGGCATAGTCCGATTTTTTCCGAGCGTATGATTTAGGCTTAGTATTTGTAGATCCGATCACTGATGTTACACGTACAGTAATTACTGTATTTTACAGTAAATTTGAGCCCCGTACAGTGAATAAAACACAGTAATTATGAATTTGTACTCTAAAATTCACGTTTTATACAGTAATTTTATTAAAATACACAAAAAGAATTTTTTCGAAAAAACTTTTATAACATCTACCTACCTTAACTTTTTAGAGTTATATTCCTTTAAAAAAGCGACACTTCATCGAAATATCTTAGTGAGCTTTAAATGTTTTTGATGCAACTTATAAAAAATGTTATCAAACAACGCCAGAAAATGCAAATTATTTTAATACCGAAAAATCCTCCAATTCAATTTTTTATAAATCTATAGAATATGTTAATAAATATAGCTACCATATACAAACTGAAAAAAGAAACTACATGTGAGTGAAATAATAAGACTATGTAAAAAACTTTAAAACTTATGTATGTTACAAACCCATTGTGTAAAAAAACAAGGTGACATCGAATCTTAATTTTTGTTGTAAAAATCCAACACTTAAGTTATCAGACCATAAAAAATCAACTTTTTGTCTCTTTCACTCATTCACAAGTTTGACAGCTTTAGCAAACGACGTCGACATCACTTACTCCTTGATTTCTTGCACCAAACAAACCTAATACGTAACTTTTTAAATAATAATTTTTTTTCATACGTTGATTAATTTTTTGTTATAGTTTTTGTTACTTAACTTTTTAACTTTATTGAAATATTTTTGTTTTTGTAAGTAACAATAAAGTTTTTTATGAATACTTGCGTACGGTTCAGTATTCAGACTAATTTGATGTAACATCACTAGATCCGGTTGACAAGAAAACTTAACACTGATACTGATTTTAATTCAGAATATTTTATAAGTGGAATAAAATGGTTAAAATACATAGAATGGAAATAATCATGAATAAAAACTATTTTTTTTTTTGCAAGTTAACAATGTTTCGACAATTTTTGTTTTTATTACGTTATTTTACTCAAAACAATTGCATTTTTTAAAACTTATAACACAATTTTTAATAACAAGATATTATTTAAAAAAAATTTTTTTTACAAGTTAACAATTGCAATCCTCTATAAATAAATTGCAATCCTCTATAAAAGGTGAGTCATCTGAATAACTATATTCAAAACTCTTCAACATAAAAAATTATTCAAAATCTGTCACCGCATATGCCGAAGAAGTACAAGAGCTTATTAAAAAGATGGAGCCTACATACGCACAAAATATTGCTGCGAAATTTAAAGTACAAAACGCATCTGAAGCAATTGCTAGAAAGACTGCAAGTGGTGAGGTAAAACTCATAATTTACCAAATCCAATCTAACTGAAAAATGTAAACATTCAGATGAGTGCAAAATTCTTATAGGAAAGAAAAAAAGTCATAGCAAAGCGAAAAGAAACAAAAATACCACAATATCAAAAGGTTTCCTACTCTCTTCTTTACACGCTTTTCATTTCCTATGTTCTTCGCAATCATACTTCGCTTAAGGCCAAAACACATAGGAGGCATGCATGCTTCAAGCATCTGACATTTGAGTTTATTCTTATAAAATAGCCCACATCAAAAGCATGCAAGCATGCATGATACACAGGCCTCAAGTATGAATTAAAATAGGATTTACTTAAACAGTTTTTTAAAAAGAACATCAGAGCAGGCTCTTACTGCTCTTACTGCTCTCACTTACTGCTACGACGTAAAACTAAGAACTGACTTAATGACAAAAATATGCTTAAACCTAAAGTCTAGCGTTACCGTCGCTGCTGGCAGCACAGGTTGCATCGCAGCTGGATTCTCACGTACTCGAAGCTCGTGGCTGTTTTTAGCAGGAAATTCGGTAGACATAGCGTCAGCACTTTAAGTGTACTTGAAATTCTTGGGAACTGAATGTTGCAATGTTCGCGGAGTTAACTCTTCCCCTCTTAAACACAATTGTCCTCAATTGTTTTCTTTAGAAGTATGGAATGTCGTTCAACCTTAGATTTGAATGATATGAACTTCCTTTAGGTTCAATGTTGGTGAGGATCACCGTTGGGGCGGGAGATGAACATGCTTTTGAAATATTACCATCGGTATAATTCGTCCTTCGTAGATATCTGAATATATTTATGGTCAGTAGACTAAGGACACCAACTAGTAGAATAAAAAACAGCGTTGAAAATCCATTTACAATTGTTCTGATTTTGATCGTTTGAATTTCACGTGTGTTGTTGATATGTAAATCATTTAAACTTTCGATTGTCAATAAATTTTCTATATTTTTCTCTAAAGGCGTCGGTTGTAAAACTGCTGGTACTGTTTTTATAGGAGGTAATTCTAAATTGCGATATATTTTATCCTGGGCTATTAATGTTGCGTTACTAAGCTTTATCAGGAACGTGCCGGTGAGTTTGTGTGTTACGTTATCAATTGTAACTGCATCTTTATAATCATTGAGCATAATTACACCGGGATATAATTCTTCTATGAGCGGAATGTGTTGGCTGTTGATATATGTGCAAGCAGCTTCTAGACTACTCATTACCTTAGGTATACAAGAATCATTTTTCAAATTAAATAATTGATAATTATTACAAATTTTAATCGAATTAAATCTAATACAATTATTTTTTATTCCATAAATTTCATTTTCATTTTTAATTATTTCATCATATTCAATTTTTATAATTTTCCCATTTTTCTTAACTGGGCGTACTAAAAAGTTTTCATAAATTTTCTCACTTGTTAGAGGTATTTTGACAATATACAAAATCTTAGAATCCTTATACATAACATTAATTTTTGCGTATTCCACCGCCTCCTCAGGAGATGCAAAAAGCATTTTCTCCTCTTCAAGTTTTCTTAAAGCTATTGCAATTTCTAATTTATTCAAAATTAAGGAGTTTATCACTCCGTTCCTTGCCCATTGAATGGCGTATTTTACATTTATTAATTGTTCTTTTATTAATCTTATTTTGTTTTGTAAATTAATTGATATTTCATTAATCAAAGAAGCATCGTCTTTGCGTATTACATTCGAGATTTTATTAACAATTTCAGTAATATTATTAATTCTATCATTTAAAGCTTGATTAATTATGATTTGATTATTATTATTATTATTATTTAATTCATTTAAGTTAAGTTTTAATAACTCGAAGTCATCGTGGTCTAGTGTTCCAGCGATATACTTCCAAGCTGTTCCAATTACATTAAAAGATCTCTTAATTCTAGTTACATTCATAGGTGCGATACTCTGAATAATTTCAATTGTTTGTATAAGTTCTTGATCAAGGAGATGGTAAAAAAGGTTTGTCTTAGGAATGTTTTCGTTAATATACGACTGGGTCTGTAATAAGAAACTGTTGTAAAGTTCTAAGTCTATTAAATGTATTATTCTAAATGTTCCGTCTTGAATTTTGGTATGGCCATTACTAAACGTTATTAGATGTGTCGATGTATAGTCAAGTATCTGGAAGTCTGTCTTACATACCGTGAAGATTGAGCTGAAAGAAAAAGATTTAAAATATTTCTACGTTTTAATAAGGCTTTTATGAACGGTTCGCTTGGAAACTGTGATAACTGTAGAGTTAAGATCCCTAGCAACTACTTCCTTCTTAAACTTAGGGGTTATTTTGTTCCCTATTCTTTTATTAATTCTGACAAAAATAACTTCTCCTGGTAAATATGTTTTGGGTGGAGATTTCTTTTGATTATGGTAAATGTGATCAGCTATTTGCTTTTCCTGTAATTTTTTTATTGTTTCCTGATGAAAATTCTCGAGTTGTTCAGGGTCACTAGAGACTCTTCTGCCAAATAAAACTTCGACTGGTTTTTTCCCTGTCGTTGAGTGGATGGATAAATTATATTCTTTAACTGATCTTTCTATTAATTCTTCAAATGAGCTATGAGCTCTATTAGCTTTCAAACAGCGCATTATCTCTTGTAATGTCGAGTGGAAACGTTCCACTTGCCCATTCGAACAACTTGTGTATGGAGGTGTTCTGTAAATGTTTATACCGAATTCGTTTTCTATCATGTGATTGGTGGAAACAGAGTTAAAGGATTTTTCATTATCAATCACTATGGATTCAGGTATGAGGAAAAATAAAATGTCTCTCAATGGCTGTTTAATATCTTCTGCTGCCCTAGATCTAATTACTTTTGCTACGGCAAACTTAGAAAATTTATCTATTGCTGTCAGAACAGAGTGATTGTCGGTTATAAATATGTCTAGGTGGACAATTTGTCCTGGGTACTGTGGAATAGGGGTAACTTGGATTTCTGGTTTCGCGGGATGACGATCTTATTTATTTTCTCTACAAATTACGCAGTTTTTAACTATTCTTTCTACCTTGCTATTCATAAATGGGAAATAATATTTTTCGATTATTTGTGTTTTATTCTCGCGCGCATTTCTGTGCGCTCTATCATGTGTGCGTGAAATAATGTTATCTTGTTCTTGTATGCTAGTTACGTCCTCAACTTGCTTCTGAGTGAATCTAATTTTGTATCTGCTAAAATGTAGTGGATAGATTTCTTGGATTTGTCCCATAATGCTTTTGTCAGTTTTGATTCCATTTATAACGGAGGGATTGAGATATCTCTTTAGGAGTTTGATTAGTTTTTCGGAGTCATAGTCTGTCTCGGTGATCGTACGTCTGTGGTAAGTCGGAAAAATTATTTTAAATTCGTAGTTAGGGTTTATTTGATCAGTGTTTAGAAATATCTGGTTTTTAAACACATTTATAGGTACATCTACTGAATAAATTAAATTGTGCGAGGAACTCTCGTCGCTATACACGCTAGATGTTAATGTGTTTACCTGAGTGTGTGAAATTCTTGATAAGGCATCCGCAACAACGTTTGCTCTTCCGGGTTTATAGTGCAATTCATAATTATATTCCTCTAGAATCGCTTTCCAGCGCTTCATTTTACTGTTATTATTTTTATTGCTTAAAGCATATGTTAGTGGTTGGTGATCGGTATATATATTGACTTTGGCCGTACCGTAAAGGTAATTTCGTAGGGAATTCAAAGCCCAAATAATGGCCATCATCTCTTTTTCGTTTGTCGCGTAATTTTCCTCGGTCTTACTCAGCGTTCTTGATATGAATGTAATGGGTTTGTCGTCTTGAGAGAGTACGGCGCCAATGGCGAAATTTGATGCGTCAGTAGTCAAAGTAAAGTCCTTGTCGAAGTTTGGATATGCCAACACAATATCTTTGGATACGAGAGTTGATTTTATTTTATTGAAAGCATCAATTGCTTCGAAATTTAAAACAATTTGGGTTTTTGCTGATTGATTTTTGGACGAATGTCCCTCTTTACCCCTTAAAAGGGATGTCAAGGGTTTTGCAAGCTTTGCATAATCTTGAACAAAGCGTCGGTAATACCCTGATAGACCTAAAAAAGATCTTAGCTCTTTTAGTGTTGTGGGGGGTGCAATTTTTTTTATGGCCTTAATTTTTTCGGGATTCGTTGTTATTCCTTCAGAAGAGATAATAAATCCGAGAAATTCAACTGATTTTTGAAAGAAATGACATTTATCCAATTGTACTTTCATGTTCGCTTCTTCAAGTGTTCTGAAAACTTTTTCCAAGTGGCGAATATGGTCGTTTTCGGTTTTGCTGAATATGACAATGTCATCTATGTAAACGTAGCATTTTTTCCGATACAATCGCGCAAAATGTCGTCGAGAGCTCTTTGAAAAATGGATGGAGCATTTTTCAAACCAAAAGCTAACCTCGTATATTCGTACTTTCCATTGTTAATAGAGAAAGCCGTTTTTTCAATGTCAGATTCTTTTAGCGGGATCTGATGAAATCCGCTTTTTAAGTCCAGCACGGAGAAAAAATTATTATTTCCTAATTGTGCAAGAACTTCTGTGATATCCGGAATCGGATATCTATCTGCAATAGTCACAGCGTTAAGCTTTCTGTAGTCAGTTACTACTCGATATTGCTTATTACCAGAAGAATCAGATTTCTTCGGGACTATCCAGACCGGCGAATTATAAGGCGATCTAGATGGTCGAATGATACCATCGTGAAGCATTGCTTGAATTTGTTTTTTCACTTCAGTCTTCAGAGACATTGGATACGGGTAATATCTTGTATATACGGGGGTGTCATTATTTGTCCTAATTTCACCAATTACTCTAGTGGTATATGTCAGTTTTCGGTCCGGTTCGGCAAACAAGTTTGGAACTGTTGCTATTAATCTATTGAGGCTTCTTTTTTGGTTTTCTGTCATCTGTTCGTTTTTAATGTTTATTGCATTTACTGACTGCGAATTCATTTGCTTAATTTTTATTTTGATGTTGTTTTTGACTGTCATAATATTATCACTGGTGTAAATAACTGCGCCTAGTTGTTTAAGACTTTCGTTTCCTAAGATTCCGTGAAAGGATTTTAGGGTTGGGAGGATGAAGAATTTTAGGTTTTCCTCGCGTAGATCAAAAAGGTTTAAAAAGGTGTGCTGCTTAATTTCAATATCTCCAGCTATGGATTTCGCAAAAAATGGTTGTTCATTTGTAATGGTTTTCTTAACAATAGATGGTTGAATGTAGTTTTTTGTAGAGCCCGTATCTATTAAAAAATTAAAAACCTCTTTGCTCTCCGTTCTACATTGAATGTAGGGTAACGAAGAGTCCGTTAGCGTAAAAAATGTAAGTCGCTTACGTCAAGCGGTTGGTCATTAGTTTTGTCATCGTAGTATTGTCCAATATAGTCCTGAAAAGTTTCTTCCTGTTCGTTCCCTTGCGCGATAGTCTGATTATATTGTTCCATTTCTTTATTATTTTCGTTTTCTACATCAATGTGAAAATTCCTTTGCATTTTGCGTTGATCCTGTTGAGGATTTTGGTTTGGTCTTCTTCCAAAAAAGTCGTTAGGTCTTGGTCGGTTCATATAGTTAATTCTATTAGAACGTATGGTTGAGTCAACTTCCATTGGCTCAGGTCTTGTCTGTGGTTTCGGTGCTAAAGGGCGTGTGGGTATAAAATTTGGTTGCTGGTAGTTTGGTTGCTGAAAATTGCTGGATAGTTGGTTAGGGAGTTGTTGAGGTTGTCTATTGTGGAAATTATACCGTTGATAGGCGTTTACTTGTGGTGTTGGCATATATGCCAATTGTGGGTAAAATCGGTGCTGACCCTTGATTGTTAGTAGGTTGAGCATTTCTGTGAGGATTTTGAGGTGTGTGGTTAAGGGTTTTAGTTGAGATGTTATGACTGTGATGGGCATAATTCGACCTAAAATGTTGATTTTCTAATTTCAAGCACAAATGTAGCGCTTGTGGTAAGTCAACAGGTTCTTTCATCCCTAATAGTCTCGATAAATCACCCTTAAGGCCTCGTACAAAGGTATCAAGCGCCTTATCGCGGTATGTTTGTGTAAAGAGCTGCAATGGCTCTTCACTTAACTCCATACTTCTTATTTTATTTAGTATCAGCGACAGCTGTGCGTACACCTCCTGATAGAATTCTTGAATGGTTTGGTTGCCTTGAACCAAAGAAATCATTTGATATTCTAACGTACGAATATCTCGCTTATCCGCGTAATGCATTGTCAAGCATCTTGATATTGCTTGCCAATTAAGAGGCGTATTATAAGATTCTAAGGCAACATCGGCGTTACCTACTATTTTGTTACGTATTACGTTCAGGATACCGTAATATTTAGGGGAACCTCTGCAGGGCTCGTATATCCTGAGAATTCGATCTACGCTTTTTCTCCACGAACTGAATTCGCCTGGATCACCAGAGAATTCGCGTAAGCAGCGGACAACGTCCGGAATTCTGTCTAATTCTGCAATTTTGTTTAAATGCACTGGATCAATAACCTGATCCGAAAGATTACTAAAATTTGGGCTGTAAGCGGGTTACAGCCCAAATTTTAGTAATCTTTCGGATCAGGTTATTGATCCAGTGCATTTAAACAAAATTGCAGAATTAGACAGAATTCCGGACGTTGTCCGCTGTTGTGACCAACGCGGGGTTGGTCATAAGCCGCATTAAATTTTGAAACTGGGTTTGTATTATGTTTTGGACTATATGCGTTATCATCGCTGTCGTCTGGTCAGCTTGCGTTTGTTGTGGTGTCGGAGTCGTTGGTAAAGGATTGCTTGGATTAGGATTTATAACGGGGGGCGGATTAGGTTGTTTGGGTTAGACATTTTGGAGATCTGAACTTATACTTTTTTTTTTTTTTTTAACTTATTTTAATCAATCAAAATTTATCAATAAACAAAATTCGATATTTGATTTAAATAAATTCAAAAGAAAATTTTATTAAAATCCGTTTCGTAACTTTTTTCTCGCACTATAAGTAAGTTTAAAAAAAAAAGGAAAAAAAACTTTAATTTTCCGTTATCCTCTTCTAGAAATAGGAACTTTTTTCTAGAACGTTTTATCAAAGCAAAATAAATTTAATCACTTAACTGAAATTTATTTCTTTTCGAGATAGATTTTTTCTATTTTCTTTTTCAATTTAAATTTTAATATCCAATATTCGAAATTCACTAGATTCTTTATTGCTGATTTTTTTTATCGCACTTATTCTTACTTTTTCCAATTTCAATTCAATTACTCAATAAAATTTAATAATGTTGATTTTTTTCGCACTTATTCGTGTTTAGTTCTTCACTCTTTTAATTATTATTTCAATTTTAATTTAATATTCAATTAGATTCAATAAAATTTATAAAACTTAAATTCATAGAGATTATGATAAATATCTTATTATATGCTTACAATAATATTATCCTCCGGATCATTCTGGAGTGCAGGAAATTCTAGGAGTTTTATTTGATTATCCTATCCTGTCTGTGTCCGTGAAGCGGCTGGTGTCCAACACCGTCCTTTTTGCTGCAGGTACGCAGGTACTGAGGGGCCTCGTTCTTCACAATCTTACACGTTTGGGAAACCCGGCAAAGTATATTTTTTCAATAGAAGATAAACATATTTTTTTCGCGGAGTGGTGCTTAGTCACTTTTAAACCGATAGTGGTGCTTAATCACTTTTTTTTAAACGATTTCACGCGACTTTACCGGGTCCCTGCTCGGGCGCCAATTAAAATAGGATTTACTTAAACAGTTTTTTAAAAAAGAACATCAGAGCAGGCTCTGATGTCTTTGCTTTATTAAACTCAACTTACTGCTACGACGTAAAACTAAGAACTGACTTAATGACAAAAATATGCTTAAACCTAAAGTCTAGCGTTACCGTCGCTGCTGGCAGCACAGGTTGCATCGCAGCTGGATTCTCACGTACTCGAAGCTCGTGGCTGTTTTTAGCAGGAAATTCGGTAGACATAGCGTCAGCACTTTAAGTGTACTTGAAATTCTTGGGAACTGAATGTTGCAATGTTCGCGGAGTTAACTTATGCATGCTTTCTATGTGTTTTGGTCTTTAGCGTCTCTGGGCATCGCGACATCAAAGCTACGTCAGCTTAACAGAGCAGAGAAAAGTCAGCCGACAAATTTCATTCTTATCGCCTTCCTTCACATCCACTTTCGCCCAATGTCCGCTGACCAGAAATAGCTGCACAAACGCAACTGTGCAGAACTGACAACTCTTTACTACTCTTTGATTTAACTTGAAAAATCGAGTCGGAGCAAATTCTCACTTTTATGCTGTCTGTGTCCTTGAAGCGGCTGGTGTCCAACACCGTCCTTTTTGCTGCAGGTACGCAGGTACTGAGGGGCCTCGTTCTTCACAATCTTACACGTTTGGGAAACCCGGCAAAGTATATTTTTTCAATAGAAGATAAAGATATTTTTTTCGCGGAGTGGTGCTTAGTCACTTTTAAACCGATAGTGGTGCTTAATCACTTTTTTTTAAACGATTTCACGCGACTTTACCGGGTCCCTGCTCGGGCGCCAATTAAAATAGGATTTACTTAAACAGTTTTTTAAAAAAGAACATCAGAGCAGGCTCTGATGTCTTTGCTTTATTAAACTCAACTTACTGCTACGACGTAAAACTAAGAACTGACTTAATGACAAAAATAAGCTTAAACCTAAAGTCTAGCGTTACCGTCGCTGCTGGCAGCACAGGTTGCATCGCAGCTGGATTCTCACGTACTCGAAGCTCGTGGCTGTTTTTAGCAGGAAATTCGGTAGACATAGCGTCAGCACTTTAAGTGTACTTGAAATTCTTGGGAACTGAATGTTGCAATGTTCGCGGAGTTAACTTATGCATGCTTTCTATGTGTTTTGGTCTTTAGCGTCTCTGGGCATCGCGACATCAAAGCTACGTCAGCTAAACAGAGCAGAGAAAAGTCAGCCGACAAATTTCATTCTTATCGCCTTCCTTCACATCCACTTTCGCCCAATGTCCGCTGACCAGAAATAGCTGCACAAACGCAACTGTGCAGAACTGACAACTCTTTACTACTCTTTGATTTAACTTGAAAAATCGAGTCGGAGCAAATTCTCACTTTTATGCATTGCACCCAATGGCGCCAATTGTTTACAATTTTTATTTTACCGCCTACTGCCGTATCGCGTATTGATGACACAAAATATGCTACACGTTCAATATATATTGATCAATATACAGTATCGTGATATTTATTGTGCGTGTAGCATGCAATATTGACGGATCGTGATCCAGATCGCAAAATATTTAAATATTTTGAAATCCAGATCGCGGATCGCAAAACTGTCAATAAATATTGAACGTGTAGCATATTTTGTGTCATCAATACGCGATACGGCAGTAGGCGGTAAAATAAAAATTGTAAACAATTGGCAGTGAAATAAAACTTGTAAGCAATTTTATTAAATTTTCGCAGAATTAAATGAAGAATTAATTGAAATGGAAAGTTTTATTGAAAGTGAGTGTGTGCTTTCGGAGGAATCCGAGCTTACAGTGGAAAAACAAGTTCTAAAGGAATTTATTTTCACTTTGGAAGCATTGCCGGAGTTGTGGGACTCGTTTATACCGACAAAACCAAAAAATTGGCTGCGTACCAAAAATTGGTAAAAGTTTTTACAAAAATAAAGCCTGCAGCCACCGTCGAGGATGTTCGGAAAAAAATAAATTCACTAAGGTCAAACTACAGGAAGGAAATTAAACGAATTGTGGCATCAAAACGTTCCGGTGCTGGTGCAAATGAGGTGTATACACCTAAAACATGGACATTCGAAGCTCTGAAATTTTTGCAAAAAACTGAAAAGTTGTTAATGTGGTACTTTAATGATTTTAATTTAAGCAAACATGAGTTTTTAAAACTTTTTTTTTAAAGAACATATGTATTTAGGGCTTCTAATTCCAAATCTGAACAAATTAATCACCACTCTCATCTAGTCTAGAAGTTATATTGGTCCAAAGTTTAAAACACGGCTCAAAAAACTTGGTATATCTTTGCTATTACCTATTTAATAAGCTATTACAAATAAAATTCCATTAATTACTTTTAACATATAACTCTCTCTGTGTACCAAAAGCGTGTTCTTTATTTAATTTGGACTTCCATCTTAAAACATCAAAACATGAAAAATGTTTATAAAAAAATCGCCCTTCATTTTTTCACTATTAGCTTTTTTTAGCTCCAAATACACAATTAGAAAAAATTAAAAATAAAAAAGCCATTTTTGCTAAAGAAAAAAATGTTTCGTTCATTTTTATTATTTAGTTATACAAATATTTATGTTTGTTTGTTGTAATATTTACAAAAATCATCCCTTATAGTTTTCGCATTTTTTGTGAGGTTGCGTGCAACATTGGGCTGTATACCCTGTAACTCAAAATTATTTGAAGTTGATGCAGCAGAAACACTTGATGGAGTATATAAGACTTCTTTTTTCATTAAAAAGTTATGCAAGTAACAGCAAGCTGCTGTCACCTTTGTAGCTTTCTGGGGACTTAGGCAAATGGCTTTATGGAAAACGCCAAATTTTGAAGCAATTATGCCAAAAGAACACTCAACTACAGATCTAGCTTTCGACAATCGACGGTTGTATAGATCTTCTTCTTTTGAAGCTGTCTTTTGTGGATAAGGCTTCATTAGGTTTGGGCTTAAAGCAAAGGCTTCGTCTCCTATGAAGACATATGGATATTCTTCCAATGTATTCGGTAGAGCTGATGGTAGTGGCAAATTCAAACGGCCTTGTTGAAGATGGTCCCAAAATTTTGTGTAAAACAACACACCACCATCTGAAACACGTCCATTGCATCCGATATCCACCATTATAAATTCTTTTTTGGCATTTGTAATTGCCATGAGGACGATGCTATAAGTTCCTTTGTAATTGTAGTACAAGGATCCTGAATCCGGTGAATGTCTTATCTTGATGTGCTTCCCGTCAATTGCTCCGACACAGTTGTAAAAGTTGTGGAGTGTTTGAAAATCGTCAGCAACACTTTTCCATTCTTCTGTTGTAGTTGGCATCTAAAAAAATAAGAAAAAAATTATAAAACTTATATATACATACTTTAAATAACTTTTATATTTTCAGGTCGTGGTTTCTGAATGTGAGTATGATTCGGTACAAGATGATGCGAGATGCCGTTCTCAGGAAGTTTTAGACGACTCATCTTTTTCGTCCGTTAGTACTATTCATCCTCCAAAAAAAAAGTAAAAAATTGCTCTATAGCAAAACAAAACGAGCTTATTGAAAAAGCCTGTTCATTACTGTCTGAGCAACTGCAATCATCAACCAGTAACACCAACGCAACAGCAATATATTGGAGTGAAAGAATTGAAAAGCTACATCCAAATCAAAGACTTTTCGCAGAAAAAGCAATCAACGACATTTTGTTTGAAGCTGAGCTGGGCACGCTGAACAGAAACTCTGTCAAAATTAATATGTTTTGCAGTCCAACAGTAGCTTCACCGGAGGTTGATATTTTTGAAAACGCATCTTCACCACTTTCTCCTGTTTTTACGTCGCCACCCATAGAGCACCACGGATTACAAGCTGAGTACCCACCAACTACGCGATCTCCGGTTGTGATTTACCAAAGTAACATTGGTGCAACTCAGGATGTTTACACGACCAATACGGAAGACTTTAATAAGCAACAAAAGCACCAAAACAACATAGGTGCAACTCAAGACGTTTATACTGCAAGAACGCTTTTTTCAAGCTATGATGGTCGATAAAAGCATGTTTCTAATAAGGCTGCATGATCCCGACATTTTTTTATATATTTCTTTCATCATCAGGCATGGTCTACATTCCACTTCCGAGTGGAAGTGAAAAAAAAACATAATTGAATTTGACATTTGGTGTTCTATATTTAACTTTTCTTTTACTAATTGTTCTTTTATATAACTCTTTGATACAATCAATTATATTAATAAATTAAATAAAATACAAAACGAAAAAGATATATATAGAACACTAAATATCGAATTCAATAATGTTTTATTTTCACTTCCAATCGGAAGTGGAAGGCAGAACATGCCTGTATTAGTACCTTTTGAAATAATTTTCTATTGATCTCATATTTTTTAAAAATATCGTCATATGAAGTGAAAAAAAAACCCATATGCTACCAAAAAATCAAAATTTACTTTTTTTTTGTTTATGATGAACCTTATTAAAATACAGGTTCCTTCACACAACACAAAGTGTGATTTTACACAAACTACGTTTTTATTAACAAAGTTCTATAAGCCCTTAGTGCAATTTTTACAAATATTGCTTTTCCTGTAAAATTTTTAAAATTTAACTTTCGGCTTTTTGATTTCATATCACGATATTAGGTTTTTATTATTATTATGATTTCCTCTTTTGTTTTGTTAAGTTTTTATTAACATATATACATCTAAAAGATTTTGAAATAATGAATTATTGAAATAAAAAATTTAAATCAATGGGTTTTATTAAAAAAAATCATTGCGCAATAAGGGGAAAAAACCAAAAAAAATCCTGGAATCCCGGGATTATTTGAAAACAAGACAGTCCCGTCCCGGGATTGAAATCAAGACAGTCCCGGGATTGGGAAACACCGTTCGGTTTTGACAGCCTTAGTTTTTATACTTAAATTTCTAATGAAAATTAAAAAATTATTATAGCAGAACTTTAAATTTAATTACTTTTATGTAATCCCTCAAAACGTATATTAGCGCTTCGCACGTATCCTGGACAGCTTCGCTTATCGATTGTCGCGACATAATGGCTGTAAACCTCTCATTCTTGAAATATCTGAAAAAAGAATTATGGTAAGATAAGAGATATTTACAATAAAATATGGAATAATTTCAGTTTATATACTAAATACTTACGTTCCTGTTGCAAAATAGTGCAAGGTCAGTGCTAGCTTCTCTCTTGGCGAAATTGCTTTTCTCATTACCGTATCTTGCTTTTTAAGAACGGTGTCAAAAGTTCCAAAATATGCTCAAAATTGGCATCAGACATGCGGAAATAATTTTCAAAATCGTCCATTTCATTGTAATCCCGAATTGCATTTAATAGATTTAAGTGCGTGTATTTTTTACGATCTAGCAACCATTTTTTACTCCAAATGGTTCTATTTTTACGTTTTTTCAAAGAAAAGGCCATTAAAATAGCTAAGCAGGCTTTTTTTTTTGTTTTCTTGTGACATTTTTTACATCAACGAACCACTCACAATGAAAATTATATAAATACTGACGCGATAAATATTGAACGTGTAGCATTCGCGCGCGATCCATCAATCCAGTGATTTGGATCGCGATCCAAATATCACAATATATATTGAACGTGAAACAGGCGCCAATAAAAGACTATTTTTCGAATTTTGCAACCATGTGCAAGGAGAATAAATAATAGTAAAGAGATTACAAAGGCGAATTAGTTCAATAAGGCGAAAAATTATGACCATTGAGGTGCAACCCGTGCGAAGAAATATGGCGGCAATATTGAGAGCAGAGCTGAAAATGAGCCAATGAAATGAATCGACCGAAAAAAAATTGTACTGAGAGAATTTTGTAGTACACACGCAACTGGTTTCCTAATGATGACATGCTGCGAGTGTGAGCGGCCGGAGGAGAGGAATGAAAACACCAGCAAAGTCAAGCAACAACGAAAACAAAACAAAAGCACAGATAATATGGCAATTAGAAACTTTTGAGTATCCGAATTGACTATTATAAATGAAAATGCAAAAAATCTAATAGTCAATGTTTTTAGCTCATTTAGCTATTTGCATGTTTCCTTTTCTATGCCGAATTGGTTTCGCTTTATCCTCAGCTGAATGTTGCTGTTGTTGTTCTTGTTGGCAGCCATATTTCTAACATAGCCGATATTGTTTTGTTTTGTTCTTAGCTGAATAGATAGAAACCAAGCAAATATCCCATTTTCATGATCAATTAAATGTTTGAAAATATTTTACATATATGTATTACGAAATATTTGCAACAAATATTTTCCTTCTTTTAATTAGATTTGATATGAAAAATATGTGATAATAATTATTGTGAAGAGTTCTAAATATCTATGTATTTGAAATTTTTTTTCAAATAATTTTCAATACAAAAAAATCTATTTCAACAATTTTAAAAATTTAACTTATTAAAGTCCTTACCGCATTAATAACATATATACAAAGCCAACTTTTTGGTTACATAAAATCGAATCAAAGAAAGTTATACTACACACTATTCTTTGTTTGATTTCTGTTAAACATACATATTTATAATTTTTAATTAAACTTTTAATACATATGTATGTATTTACATTTGTGTAATTTATCTGGGCTTATCTATGTATTCATCTCATATCTGTTTATTCATCTTTGATCTGTTTATCCATCTCTGGGCAGTTCAGAAAATCATTTATCTGTATATATTATATTTTAAAGGATTGCGAAAAAGTCCATTTAAAGAAAACTTCTTGGTTTTTTTACAATATTGATTTCAGAAAATTTTGTCACAGTTAGAAAAATGTGTTCAAAAATTATGTGAAATAAAAAATCTTGTCTAAATAGAAAATTAACACATTTTGTTAAACATAACTTTTTCTATATACTGTTGCGCTTTACAAGATTTGTCTTTATGTTTGTAAAAAAATTTAAAATAAAGTAACGTAGTAGAAAGATAAATTAACATATCATTATATTTAAAGTTATAAAAAGTCGATATTAGTTAGTCGATATAAGAAGTAATAAAAACAGCACTTGAAGTATTTTTTAAAAAACCAGGTATGCACTTCGATCTATATTTAATTATTATTTTAAATGAATTATCAAACAAAAAAATCAGGTAAAAAGTACCAGAGCAGTGGTATTTTATTTTTCGAAAAAATTTTAAATTCTTTCCTGTTGTAATAACAAACTTTTAAAAAGCAACATTTTCAAAAATGCTAATAAAAATGTTGTTAAAATAATTTCTGAGACAAAACTTAAAAGAATTACAAAAAAGTTGTGTTATTACTTTAAATAATTTAATCTTATGACATTTTTTACTGAAAGTGCAACATTTTTTCAATTTTGAGTTTGAGAATTTTAACGTTATATTTTATAAAAATCGCAAAAATTAAAATTAGTCAATGATATTACGTTGGATAACCTGGTCCTTTTGAAAGTTTTACCTGGAAGTGTAACGTTTTGAAAATTTCAAGTTTGAGTATTTTTGCGAAAATAATTCCTAAAAATCCAAAAATGCATAATTTTAAAAAACAACATTACAGGCGGTTGTGGCAACTTTTAAAAAACAAAGCGAAAGTTTAAAAAAAAAGTTATAACTGTTGAAACTTGACAGTTTCTTAAAAATCCTCAAAGTGCCTGTTTCTGGCATATTGATCAATTCAAAATCAAGAGTATGCAGCTGTCATTTTGATTCTTCTTGCATTGGAGGGTCACGCCTTAAAAGTGGTTCAATTCCAACCATATGTCTTGCTTGGTAAGTGTTATACAATGCTTTTTAATGATAAAACGAATTCAAATATTTTTTCTTTCATCCAGTTTGGTTCAGTATATGTCTATCTTTAAATTTAAACTTCACCCAAAAAAATCCTGTGGTAAAAATAAATAAAAATGTATTTAAAACAAATGTAAATTAGTAACTCATCGTCCAAATAAAAATGTAATTATTTTTACTAATTTCAATTATTTACTTTTACTACATATTTTTTAACTACAGAAAATAAATACATTTACATTAAAATTAAATTTTTTTCATTTATTAATTAAAAAACTGCAAAACATTTTGTGCCACAGTACAAAGATTGCTTTTATTGTAAGATAATCAAAGAATTTTTGTATAAAAAAATGCATTTTAAGAGGAATACTTACCACAGTTCTTCATCACGAACCTTTTATAATTATTTTAGTTGAAATAAATACAATTGCTATCAATTACATATTATGCAAATTATTTTATTGTAGATATTCTTTATTTAAATAAATGCATGTAAACACTACAACTACTTACTACATTCAACTACTTAGTGTAGCATTAATTATTTAAATGTAAATTGAGTAAAAACATATTGAATAACTAAATATGTGTTTAAACCAATTGATTTAAACAATTTATTAAAACAATAATCCAAATATAAAGTATCTACACGGCTGCGTTCGGAGGACACCAAAAAGACTGCGGTTTTAGTTAATTTAAAAAAAAAACAGTAAATCAGCGAAATGTGCTGAAATTTCAAGATTCATTTTTTATATGTATAAAAAGTGTAAATAGTACAGAATTCAAAATTATAAATATTAAAATTTCGGTCGGTTGCGTATGGTGTCCCCAATGGTTGCGTACGGTGGACAATTAAAAAATGCGTTTACTATGTTAAAATTCTGACACTAAAATAATAGAAAAAACGTATTTTCATTTATTTCTTACTGCACATAGTATGTGCTGAAGTACGGTACAAAACATTTTTAGTTTCCATAAAGTTGATTTTTTCGATTTGCAGTTTACTTTTTTACGGAATGCGTGATATATATTTCTATGTCAATTTATAAATAAACTAGTTAGAATACCCAGTAGTAGTTTTTTTTGAGGATTCATTTTAATTTTTTTAAAAATAAGGGAGATTTTCTAGAAAATGTTATAAAATGAGAAAATATGTCTATTGAGAAAAATGTATTGGTTTATGTTGTTTAAATTTGTAGTGATGTAAATAAGTAAAATGAATATTGTAGGGTATTACAGACAAAAGAAAAAAATTCAGGTGGAGTTTTTAGCCCTTTTAATAACCAAAAGTTTTTGGAGTTCCTAATTATTTTATTATATTTTTTAAAATTACTAAAAATATAATTTTAATTAGAAGTATAATTTTAAAGATTTTTTATGATTTTTTTGACATCATAACATCATTAAATTTCCTTTGCATATTTACTGCGCATATTTTTGTATATTTTACAATAAATGCATGCGGTTTTCCATATTTTTGCTTATTTTGATTTGGAACAATTTAAATAAGTCGACATTTTATAGGAAAAGATAACTTACTTTATAATAATTACAGTTATGTTCACTTCATATTTTTGTTTTCTACCATAACAGATGAATTATGTGAGATTCCAAAAACGGGAAATGCATTTTTTTTTACTTTTCTCGCACCCACTTCGCTCTGTCGAAAATGCTTTTCGCAGATAAATAGCTTTTTACGGGCATCATCAACCAAGCCGCAATCTTCGATCCATTGCTGGCGTCGAATCGTTGCTGCATTCAGGAACAGAGCAATTTGTCCATTGTTCTCGAAGATTACAGGTAAGCTGAGGTAAATGAATATCTTCAGCATCGTGACCTTCAAGTTGAATAAAACAATTCCAACAAAGGATTGGAAAAGATTATTATTAGAAAAACAATAAAAAGGAAACATGCTTATTAAGAATTTGTAGCATAATTCATTTATAGTGTGTGTATAAGAGTACAAACAAGCAGCATATTTTTTAAAACATAGTGCTTTTGGCTATAAACTATTGTTATTAATTATTATCTATACATAAAATAAAACTGAAAAAATTGTGTACATTGAATATTTTTAAAAATTCCTTTTGCGATAAATATTTTGAAGGATGTGGATTTTAAAAATGTAATGACATACTGTACTTTTTCTCAATAAAAAAGATACGCTTCAAAAGAACGGCTCAAAAAGAAAATAAAAAACAAAATATGAATTACAAATTGAAGATATGTTTGAACAATCGTTTAAAAAACTTTTGGTTATTAAAAGGGCTACAAACTCCACCTGAATTTTTTTTCGTTTGTCTGTAATACCCTACAATATTCATTTTACTTATTTACATCACTACAAATTTACACAACATAACTCAATATATTTTTCTTAAAAGACATATTTTCTCATTTTATATCATTTTCTAGAAAATCTTCCCTATTTTTAAAAAAATTCAAATGAATCCTCATAAAAATTTATTTACTGGGTATTCTAGTTTATTTATAAATTGACATAGAAATATATATCACGCATTCCGTAAAAAAGTAGACCGCAAATCGAAAAAATCAACTCTATGCAAACTAAAAATGTTTTGTACCGTAATTCAGCACATACTATGTGCAGTAAGAAATAAAAGAAAATATGGTTTTTCTATTATTTTAGTGTGTGAATTAAAGCATAGTAAACGCATTTTTAGTAAGCGAATTTTTTTTATTTTTGTGGTGAAATATCAATACGTAATGTAAGGCTTAAGTAACATTAATTAACAAATAGGTTAACATAACAAATAGATTAAAAAAATTGATATAGGACATAAAATATTAAACGAAAAGTTTTTTCCTCAGTACTCGACAAAAAATAAATTTTTTAAATTGTGTAAAGCCTCCCTAAAACAAATCAAAAATAATACTTGCGAATAAAATTTTCAGAGTTTATTAACTCACATAAAAGTAATTTTTTTGACTATTATTGGTTGCGTACTGGGGACACTTTAATGATCTTTGTTGAAATGTACAAGTGCGAAACTCTTTACAATGTAAATTCTTGCTTTTCATAGTAAAATTAATCGAAAATATGAGCCACTAAGGCCGCAAAAAATATAAAAGTGTTTCACATCGACAAACAAGAAATAGAGGACTCGAAAATAAATTGAAAAATGAATGGGCAAAAATTTAAAAGATCCCGAATATACGAAATCAACATAATTTTGAGGCAACAAAATATAAACATCTACAATCATGGAATAGTAAAGGTCCCAACAAGACACAGCTAGCTAGTAGCCCGGGTTCAATTCCAGCTAAGACAGAAAGTTTTTTCAATTGAATTAGTTTTTCTGTTCGGTCGTCACCTCTCTGCAGACAATGGCAAACCTCAGAGAGTAAAAATTGCCATGTAAAGCTTCTTGAGAACATAAGCCGTTCGGAGTCGGCATTAAACACGTAGGTCCAGTTCTCGGTCATTTGTGATCAAACATTTAATAACACGCACAACACAATTGATCAAGGGCTGAAATGGGCAGTTTATTTTTTTTATTTATTTTGAAATTTCAGCACATTTCGCTGATTTACTGTTATTTTAAATTTAAAAAGACCGCAGTCTTTTTGGTGTCCTCCGAACGCAGCCGTGTAGATACTTTATATTTGGATTATTGTTTTAATAAATTGTTTAAATCAATTGGTTTAAACACATATGCTACACTAAGTAGTTGAATGTAGTAAGTAGTTGTTTACATGCATTTATTTAAATAAGGAATATCTACAATAAAATAATTTGCATAATATGTAATTGATAGCAATTGTATTAATTTCGATTAAAATAATTATAATAGGTTTGTTATGAAGAACTGTGGTAAGTATTCCTCTTAAAATGCATTTTTTTATACAAAAATTCTTTGATTTTCTTATAATAAAAGCAATCTTTGTACTGTGGCACAAAATGCTTTGCAGTTTTTTAATTAATAAATGAAAAAAAATTTAATTTTAATGTAAATGTATTTATTTTCTGTAGTTAAAAAATATGTAGTAAAAGTAAATAATTGAAATTAGTAAAAATAATTACATTTTTATTTGGACGATGAGTTACTAATTTACATTTGTTTTAAATACATTTTTATTTATTTTTACTACAGGATTTTTTTGGGTGAAGTTTAAATTTAAAGATAGACATATACTGAACCAATCTGGATGAAAGAAAAAATATTTGAATTCGTTTTATCATTAAAAAGCATTGTATAACACTTACCAAGCAAGACATATGGTTGGAATTGAACCACTTTTAAGGCATGACCCTCCAATGCAAGAATAATCAAAATGACAGCTGCATACTCTTGATTTTGAATTGATCAATATGCCAGAAACAGGCACTTTGAGGATTTTTAAGAAACTGTCAAGTTTCAACAGTTATAACTTTTTTTTTAAACTTTCGCTTTGTTTTTTAAAAGTTGCCACAACCGCCTGTGATGTTGTTTTTTAAAATTATGCATTTTTGGATTTTTAGGAATAATTTTCGCAAAAATACTCAAACTCGAAATTTTCAAAACGTTACACTTCCAGGAAAAACTTTCAAAAGGACCAGGTTATCCAACGTAATATCATTGACTAATTTTAATTTTTGCGATTTTTATAAAATATAACGTTAAAATTCTCAAACTCAAAATTGAAAAAATGTTGCACTTTCAGTAAAAAATGTCATAAGATTAAGTTATTTAAAGTAATAACACAACTTTTTTGTAATTCTTTTAAGTTTTGTCTCAGAAATTATTTTAACAACATTTTTATTAGCATTTTTGAAAATGTTGCTTTTTAAAAGTTTGTTATTACAACAGGAAAGAATTTAAAATTTTTTCGAAAAATAAAATACCACTGCTCTGGTACTTTTTACCTGATTTTTTTGTTTGATAATTCATTTAAAATAATAATTAAATATAGATCGAAGTGCATACCTGGTTTTTTAAAAAATACTTCAAGTGCTGTTTTTATTACTTCTTATATCGACTAACTAATATCGACTTTTTATAACTTTAAATATAATGATATGTTAATTTATCTTTCTACTACGTTACTTTATTTTAAATTTTTTTACAAACATAAAGACAAATCTTGTAAAGCGCAACAGTATATAGAAAAAGTTATGTTTAACAAAATGTGTTAATTTTCTATTTAGACAAGATTTTTTATTTCACATAATTTTTGAACACATTTTTCTAACTGTGACAAAATTTTCTGAAATCAATATTGTAAAAAAACCAAGAAGTTTTCTTTAAATGGACTTTTTCGCAATCCTTTAAAATATAATATATACAGATAAATGATTTTCTGAACTGCCCAGAGATGGATAAACAGATCAAAGATGAATAAACAGATATGAGATGAATACATAGATAAGCCCAGATAAATTACACAAATGTAAATACATACATATGTATTAAAAGTTTAATTAAAAATTATAAATATGTATGTTTAACAGAAATCAAACAAAGAATAGTGTGTAGTATAACTTTCTTTGATTCGATTTTATGTAACCAAAAAGTTGGCTTTGTATATATGTTATTAATGCGGTAAGGACTTTAATAAGTTAAATTTTTAAAATTGTTGAAATAGATTTTTTTGTATTAAAAATTATTTGAAAAAAAATTTCAAATACATAGATATTTAGAACTCTTCACAATAATTATTATCACATATTTTTCATATCAAATCTAATTAAAAGAAGGAAAATATTTGTTGCAAATATTTCGTAATACATATATGTAAAATATTTTCAAACATTTAATTGATCATGAAAATGGGATATTTGCTTGGTTTCTATCTATTCAGCTAAGAACAAAACAAAACAATATCGGCTATGTTAGAAATATGGCTGACAACAAGAACAACAACAGCAACATTCAGCTGAGGATAAAGCGAAACCAATTCGGCATAGAAAAGGAAACATGCAAATAGCTAAATGCGCTAAAAACAGTGACAATTAGATTTTTTGCATTTTCATTTATAATAGTCAATTCGGATACTCAAGAGTTTCTAATTGCCATATGATCTGTGCTTTTGTTTTGTTTTCGTTGTTGCTTGACTTTGCTGGTGTTTTCATTCCTCTCCTCCGGCCGCTCACACTCGCAACATGTCATCATTAGGAAACCAGTTGCGAGTGTACTACAAAATTCTCTCAGTACAATTTGTTTTCGGTCGACTCATTTCATTGGATCATTTTCAGCTCTGCTCTCAATATCGCCGCCATATTTCTTCGCACGGACTGCACCTCAATGGTCATAATTTTTCGCCTTATTGAACTAATTCGCCTTTGAAATCTCTTTACTATTATTTATTCTCCTTGCCATGTGCAATAAAGTAAATGCAACTCTGTGGTCATAAGAGTTGATTTAAAATTATTGAACTGTATATAGGTAATTGTTTCACTTTCATGTATTAATGGTTGCTAAAAATGTCCAAAAAATCACAAAAATTTTGACAAGAATGGAAAGCAAATCATTTGCTCAAGGCATGGTTCCTTGCACATTAAACTGACAAAACTATGGAAACAATTCATTTGAAGAAAATTTCAAAGTTTGCATTGCAGCTTTTATCCCTTCTGTGGTCAAATGCAGATGTGAAATGAACTTTCAGTCAGCTAAATCAACTGAGTATAGATATTCTGGAGACACAGCAAATATGGTCAAAACTTCGGATGTTACGCATCTTTATATTATAAAAATTGGTCCAAATGCAATATATGAAGGCAGCAACGAAGACTGGATAAGTATATAATAAAGTAAATATGATTTGTTTTTTTTTACTTATAGTTAATACTATATAAATATTTGCTTTATGTTTAAGTACAGATTAACACAGATATTATAATATTGTTTTTTTTTTCAATTTAGCCATTTTTCGCCATTTCTTTGGAAATGTTTAGGCAGTCTTTTCCATTGAGAGCTGGAAACCCTCTTGGTTGGATGTAAGCATCAAATACAATGTTGTAATTATTAAAGAATACATTTTTCGTAAACCTTGGTTAGCAATGACAATCTAAATTATCATAGGAATCGAATTAAAAAAGAATTATCAAAATCGGTTCAGCGGTTACCGAGCTTATTCTGCATCAAATTTCGTGAGTATCTTTTTATATAATAGTATAGAAGTATTGATAAAATCCTCAATAAAAAAAATTTTTACAAAATATTAACATTCCAGAGTAACATGGGGTTAATATCTGCTACTTTTAAATAATATCGGTCCCTTTTTTTTTTAAGAAACGAATAGGTTCCTTGAGTATAAATTTGCACACTTTTTTCAAGAGCCATATTATCAACAATGAATGCAATCTAGTCATTTAAATTTATTTATTATTCATTATTTTATTATTTAACAAAAAAAAATGATTTTTGAAATGATACAAAGACAAAAAATTTAAAATAAAAATGCAAAACGAGCCAAAATTCTATTCAAATTTATTCATTGCACATTTTTCGCATAGCTTATGGTAGTGTGACGGATATATATATATTTCGTACACATATTATACCGTTTGGAGTGGTTATTTGAGTTAGAGCGTGAAAGGCACATGTAGCAACGAACTCTCTTTACTGTGACCAGAGTGGAATATAATATTTAACTTTAGAATATTTTTCTTACAGGTATTATACCTTTTTTTCAGAAATAGGCAGCACAAAAGTGGAATATTTTTTGTAATCCTACATTTTTTGTAATTTAACAAAAACTTCCTTAAAAAATTACTATGATTATTTTTTGGTTATCAACATTTAAAATTTTTTTCAGTGAAAGTACTTTGTAAAACGCAAAATAAATCTTAATAAAAATTTTCGGGCAATGGCTTACAACGTCCAATACACATTTTGGAATTGCTAGAGTCCAAGAAAATTAATTTAAAGCAAAACAGTTTTGGTAAAAATTAATAGAGTAAATTTACAGCCTTATTCTGGCAAATTAACAAATTGTTACCCAGTATTTTGAATATTTCTATGTGTTTGTTGTTTTCAATACAAAATTTAAAGCTCAAAAAACAAAATTTGTTAATGAAATTGTCAATAACTGAAAAGCAGTTGACAATTTTTATCAAAATTTTTTATTTTTGAGCTTCAAACTTTGATTTGAAATAAAAAAATTACAACAAACACATAGAAATATTCAAAATACTGGTTAACAATTTGTTAATTTGCCAGAATAGGGCTGTTAATCTTTAAAAGCAATAATGTTGATGTAGAATTCGTGGGGTATCAGGCTAAATTACTGACTCCGGGTAATGTTGAGGGATTCTAAATCCGGGTAATGCCAAGGAATTCAGTTTGTACCGAAAAATTAAAAACAACAGAACGGTTATGTGTGTACAAGTGCTTACCCTTAGGCGAGAGATTTATTAGTGAGTCTAACTTTTACATTGGGCTTAGAACAAGCCAATTAAATTGCCACAGAGGACGGTTAACAAATAAAGGGAAATTTTTAGTACCTTGCCGAAGGCAAAGTTTAGTTAAAAATAATTCATTAAACTCGAAGTACAATTCAATAATCGATAAGTTATGATAATTATAATTCAATACATAGTTCGATAAAAAAGAGTAAAATTCAAAGTTGATATATATTAAATCCAGTTTCAATTAGTAGTTCAATTTACGCTGCTCGCGTAAACAGTTTATGTTTCTAAAATATTAAAGGACTTAGTTTTTCTCATTAAATTATTGCATAATTTAATATTTGCTTCTGATAGATATACCAAATTTTTATATTTTTACTTTAAATTAAAATTTCGAATTAATGTACTCAAAGCCATTATGTATTAAAGACTGAATGCATTTAGGATTTGAAACTAAATTTAGCGAGCTTGCATATAAATGAATCTGATAAAGTAAATAGTGTAAGTGGACTATATGAGATTATTTTTTTACAAAATACCATATTTATTAAAAAATTTTCTGGTCACAGTGGCTCTCTTCTTGGTGAATGGTTAACAGAGCTGTAAAAGAATGCATTCAATTTGATTTCATTCACAAAAAAGTAAATCAGTGAATAACGACATAAGAATGCATTATAAATAAATAAATAAAATTTTGCAACACATTCGTTTCGTTCACATTCGTTTTTAAAAATATGATTAATTATTCATTTTCGTTATTCGGAATAATGAATCATTTGTTTTATTCATTTGAATGCTACACTCAGAAAAAATGTACTTCGATTGAGGAAAATTTATTTAATTTAAGGAAAAAATGGAAATGAAATTGCACTAAAGCCATGCAGATTTTAAAATAAGTATATTAAATACTTAAATCAAGTAAATGCAATAGCTTTGAATTAAAGAAGTATGCCTTTTTTAAGGAATAATTTCCTTAAAATTTGTAAATATTTCTTAAAATTAAAGAAACATGTTTTTGTTTTAAAGGAATAATTTCTTTGTTATAAAGCCAAAACAAAATCAAAATAAATACATATTTTACTCAAAAAAAGTAAAATTTTTTACTTTGAATAACGAAATATGTACTTATTTCGAAAGAATAACTTTTTGTTATAAAGTCAAAACGAATTTATATTAAATACGTATTTTACTTAAATAAAGTAAAAAATTTTACTTCGAAAGACGAATATGTAGTTATTTTGAAGGAATAATTTCTTTAAAATAATTATTCATTTCCTCAGACTAAAACAGAGTTTCTTTCAAATGAGGAAAATTCAGCTTTAAATTAAGCTTATTATATGCTTTTAATTAAGGCGGTATATACTTACTTTTAATCAATGCTTTTTTTTGTTTTAAAATCCTTCTATATAATTCCAATTCAAACATGTATAAATCAAAATACCAGAAAATTGTAATATTTGAAAAATATGCTGTCTATGTTTTTAATATATATTTCACAAAAGCTTTTTATTCATATCAAAATTACATAATTTGAACATTGCTATATTAAACATTAATCAGTAAACTAAAAAGTAGATAAACATTATTAAAAGAATACTTTAGGTCTAAGATATGTTTGTGATTTTAAATAATAAAGGTGTGTAGGTGGAAAATTAGATTGCGTTATTTTTAAAATTTTATGTTGAGAATCTGCATTTCCTATAACATATGAAAAAAAATGGTTCTCATATCTTAAAACTTTCAGTTTGCGACACAACAAATATACTTCTTTATTAAGTTCAAAAACTTCTTTAATTGTGAAAGCCATATTGTTTGCAATACAAGTAGCATACACATTTTTCAATATCTTCATCGGATAAAATTTTTTTTTAAATTCTTTTAAAAATTGTGATATTATCGGCCTATAATTTCTTGAGCTGAAAACATAACCTTCGTCTTAAAAATTAACAATTTTTTCTGAAAATATCATAGAAAATTTAATTGCCAATGATATTGTGGACGTTTTTTCTACAATTAATATTTTTAGCGTATGCTTTCAACTGCCTATGTTTGGACTCTAAAGGGAAAGTCCATAAGTGTTTTAAAGGACCTGAATTTTTAATTACACGGGAATAGTGATTCAATAAATGATGCTTGGGTTTCAAATCATCTAAAAAAGTTTAGTATATTCCTTATTATGTGTTAATATATGTTCTTTCAAAGTCATTAAATCAAAGCTTGTGTATTCAGACATAAGCAATAAATCTAAAAGCTCAATCAAATTAATCAGAAATTTCCATATTTCATCATATTTTTCAATTTTATCTCCAATCAAAAGTGTGAAGAAATGAGCAAATGTTAACAATTTCCTACCTGATAATTGTAAGTTAAAATTTTTAAGGCGGTGCAACTGTAACGGTGGCGATATGTTTCCAATTTCTGTGTCTCCATAGTTAAAATTCTGCTTACGAATATTTAGAAATTCCAAATCAAAATGTTTACTTTTTATTAAAGAAATAATTATATGGCACAAATCGTATTTTAAAACTCCTTCCAATATATCATGAATTAAGTCTACTGAAAAGTTTTCTACAACATGGAAACTGTGAGCATCATTAAAAATTGAATTTTCCCTTACACCTGTTTCGCGAACGTTTTCTAATTTTACGTCTTCCACATAATTAGTTTTATTGCGAAACTGATTAGACTTCTCCTCAAAATTTACTCTTGTGGCTAGTTTGTTAACGAGAAAAACCTAAAATGCTAATTAGTGCTAAAATATCCCCAAGTATTAATCCTAATCTGAAATAAATTTGTTTATCTCCACTAAGTGTTTTTATTTGTAAGCCATTTTCATCCAAGTCCTTCAAAACATAGATTAGTTTGTAAAAGATTTACTATTGCCAAAAGTTTAAATATCCTTGGATTTAAATGAAGCTGCAAGAAGAATTGAATCTATTTTATAATTTATTGATATAGGAGCAGTATGAAATGAATAATAAGCTGCTAAGAGAAGTGTAGTATGTGAGATTTACCTCAAAATCACCAAAGTATAAAAAATAAGGAATGATTGTCTTGTTGTTACAATTGTGTAATTTCTGTTGCCAAATTTCGCCATTTACAAAGTTTTTTAAATTTTTACATTTTAAAAGTTCAGTAATATTTTTATTATAATTTTCAAATATGCCAGGAATCTCAAAATATTTTTTAAACTGAAATTTAATTGGTAACAGAACACCTTTAGTTACAGTTGCATTAAGACCAATTAGGTTTTTAGAAACACTGCTTTTTATGGAATTATCAATGCAGATAACCTGTGGATTTTCATAAAAATCTAATTGTTTCATCTTTTTAAGAAAACTATGTTCAGCATTAAAGCCTTCAAATGGATTATTACAAAATGAAATTATACTTTCTAAACTGTTTTTTACTAAAGTTGTATTTTCTTCATTTAACCCTTTAACCACTTTCTCTATTTCATTTGCAATGGAAGAAGTTATTATATTTGAAATATTTTCTTGCAGGTTAATAGTTTCTTTTCTAGGTAAATTTGTGGTTGCAAATGACTTCATTGTGAATTTAAAACTACATTCTACTAATTGTTCAGTATCTATTTTTTGAATTTATGGTGATATTTGAGTTAATATTATTCCCGATATTTTGTATCTTATTTATATATGAGCTTGAAATGTGTAATACTATCATTATTGACTTCTTTTTGACTTCTTTGTAAAATTTCTTTCTTATATTAAAGTTTTTTCCTAAATGACCTCTATGTTTATTATGTTGACTTTATATGATTTAAATACAAATTCTAAATGTTTGATAGTTTAAATCATACTTGATTTTAAATACAAATTCTAGTTGTTTGACAGTTTAAAATCGTTTATCGAGCTTAAGGTCAAAGTTAGAAACAATTAATTGTTCTAACGAATTTTTCTAAAGAAACAACAACAACAACAAAGTTTTTTCAATATGAAAGGAAAAAAACCACTAGCAAATTGATTTTATTGTACAATTTCTGCGTGCTAAACGCGTCATCAGAAATCTTTGTGATTGCCCGTGCAAGCGCGTAGACGCACTGCACCATCGGGGCGATGAGATTTTGAAGCTTCAATTTCTCATTTTTTCCCTTAATTTCATAATGCCACATTTGTTGTTGTATTTCTGTTTTACTTTAGTTTCTATGCCTATATTATATGTAGTCCAACAGCCTGCTGGAATTCTGCACTAACAAAGCATGTTTACTGAAGTTGTTTTTAGAATTTTTGCTGATTTTGTTTTTCAGCTGTTTCCGTTTGGTCGAGCTCTACCATTTGATTAAAGTTTTTTCCTAAATGACCTCTATGTTTATTATGTTGACTTTATATGATTTAAATACAAATTCTAAATGTTTGATAGTTTAAATCATACTTGATTTTAAATACAAATTCTAGTTGTTTGACAGTTTAAAATCGTTTATCGAGCTTAAGGTCAAAGTTAGAAACAATTAATTGTTCTAACGAATTTTTCTAAAGAAACAACAACAACAACAAAGTTTTTTCAATATGACGATTTTAAACTGTCAAACAACTAGAATTTGTATTTAAAATCAAGTATGATTTAAACTATCAAACATTTAGAATTTGTATTTAAATCATATAAAGTCAACATAATAAACATAGAGGTCATTTAGGAAAAAACTTTAATCAAATGGTAGAGCTCGACCAAACGGAAACAGCTGAAAAACAAAATCAGCAAAAATTCTAAAAACAACTTCAGTAAACATGCTTTGTTAGTGCAGAATTCCAGCAGGCTGTTGGACTACATATAATATAGGCATAGAAACTAAAGTAAAACAGAAATACAACAACAAATGTGGCATTATGAAATTAAGGGAAAAAATGAGAAATTGAAGCTTCAAAATCTCATCGCCCCGATGGTGCAGTGCGTCTACGCGCTTGCACGGGCAATCACAAAGATTTCTGATGACGCGTTTAGCACGCAGAAATTGTACAATAAAATCAATTTGCTAGTGGTTTTTTTCCTTTCATATTGAAAAAACTTTGTTGTTGTTGTTGTTTCTTTAGAAAAATTCGTTAGAACAATTAATTGTTTCTAACTTTGACCTTAAGCTCGATAAACGATTTTAAACTGTCAAACAACTAGAATTTGTATTTAAAATCAAGTATGATTTAAACTATCAAACATTTAGAATTTGTATTTAAATCATATAAAGTCAACATAATAAACATAGAGGTCATTTAGGAAAAAACTTTAATCAAATGGTAGAGCTCGACCAAACGGAAACAGCTGAAAAACAAAATCAGCAAAAATTCTAAAAACAACTTCAGTAAACATGCTTTGTTAGTGCAGAATTCCAGCAGGCTGTTGGACTACATATAATATAGGCATAGAAACTAAAGTAAAACAGAAATACAACAACAAATGTGGCATTATGAAATTAAGGGAAAAAATGAGAAATTGAAGCTTCAAAATCTCATCGCCCCGATGGTGCAGTGCGTCTACGCGCTTGCACGGGCAATCACAAAGATTTCTGATGACGCGTTTAGCACGCAGAAATTGTACAATAAAATCAATTTGCTAGTGGTTTTTTTTCCTTTCATATTGAAAAAACTTTGTTGTTGTTGTTGTTTCTTTAGAAAAATTCGTTAGAACAATTAATTGTTTCTAACTTTGACCTTAAGCTCGATAAACGATTTTAAACTGTCAAACAACTAGAATTTGTATTTAAAATCAAGTATGATTTAAACTATCAAACATTTAGAATTTGTATTTAAATCATATAAAGTCAACATAATAAACATAGAGGTCATTTAGGAAAAAACTTTAATCAAATGGTAGAGCTCGACCAAACGGAAACAGCTGAAAAACAAAATCAGCAAAAATTCTAAAAACAACTTCAGTAAACATGCTTTGTTAGTGCAGAATTCCAGCAGGCTGTTGGACTACATATAATATAGGCATAGAAACTAAAGTAAAACAGAAATACAACAACAAATGTGGCATTATGAAATTAAGGGAAAAAATGAGAAATTGAAGCTTCAAAATCTCATCGCCCCGATGGTGCAGTGCGTCTACGCGCTTGCACGGGCAATCACAAAGATTTCTGATGACGCGTTTAGCACGCAGAAATTGTACAATAAAATCAATTTGCTAGTGGTTTTTTTCCTTTCATATTGAAAAAACTTTGTTGTTGTTGTTGTTTCTTTAGAAAAATTCGTTAGAACAATTAATTGTTTCTAACTTTGACCTTAAGCTCGATAAACGATTTTAAACTGTCAAACAACTAGAATTTGTATTTAAAATCAAGTATGATTTAAACTATCAAACATTTAGAATTTGTATTTAAATCATATAAAGTCAACATAATTTCTTTCTTATTTAAAAATTCGTTTCTCATATGCCTAGCATTGACCGAAACCCGTTAAAAATTTGGCCACAAGAAAATCCACATTCAAATGTGTCATTTGCTGATAAAAAATGAAAATATTTTAAATGATTGAAAGACTCTGCACACTCATTGAATATTTTACTACAAAAAAAAAACATATAATATTCATGTTAAAATTTATATATAGAGACAATGCAAACCAGTTATATTAAAAACAAAATAAAAAGCTAATACAATGCATGAAAATACATAGAACATAAGTAATTTTCGGTAAATAATACAAAAGCAACAAAAAGAAGTTTTTAAATATTTACGATTTTAAATTGCGTAAATCATTAATAAGACCAAATACAGAACAGGTATTTTTACGAAACAATGTCGTAAAAGTAATGTTGCAAAAAAGTCCAAACTAAATTTCAATTTTTTGGATATTGGAGATCCAATACACAAAATATATTAAAGCATATATCAATAGATTTGATAATATTTATGAATTTATAAAATGTATCAGCAAAGTAAACATAACACTCATCAAAATGAAACATACTTTCATTATATGCTGCAATTGGCTGAATTATTCTTTTTTATTAAAGTTGTCATCTACAATTAATTTAATTTGAGACTGTAACTCTGCTTGTGTTGAGGCCCAAATTAAAAATGATTTTCTGGAATCACATATTGTTGTCTTGCTTGTTTTACCTTTGGACAATTTTCCCTTTGTTCTACCAGTTGGCTTTAAAAGTGAATGTAGTAAAGAAAGTACGATTGCGTTTCTCTCATCTGAAAGTAAATATTTTTATTTTATATAGTTTTTTGTTTTATCATAAACCCTAACCAAAAATAGAAATAATAGATAATTGAAAAAGTTTCGATAGTATTGTAAGTGTAAAAGTAGAATTTTTGTATATATTTGGTGGGAAATTTGTTGTTTGTTTATTTTTATGTAGCTGAAAAAAAGTAATTCGATGTTATGTTAAATAAATGGAAATAAATATTTCGAAAAAATATGAATTCTTTATTGTTCTATTGTTATGAACGTGCTCTTCAAGGAGCTGATGTTTTTATTGTTAAGCGATTATAAAGAAAAGTAGACCAGCCAATTGTTTTAAAAGTATAAATTTTTAATGTCTTATGTTTATCAGTTAAACGCTATCGTATGTCTACCAGTCACTTTTGTAACCTTGGTTCATTAAGATTCTAAGCGGTGTATCCATATGTAACTTGTCGGAACTATGCCATAAGTGTACTGGATACTTTAGACCGCGAATTTAATGACCTAGTGGCTACCGAACAACTTACAGCAAACTAAATAAACTGAGGACATTGCGTTGAGGCCTTATTCATAGTTTATGCTTAAGCCAACGCTAATTTTAAACAAAAAATGAAAACTGAATATATAATCGAGATATAAATAAAATGAAACTTATTTCTTTCTCTCTCACACAATTTTTATTTGTTGTTTAAAATCAGCGCTGTCTTAAGCGTTCACTTTGAATGCGGCCTAATACTTTAAAAAAACATTTTCTTAATTTTATTTATGATCGCTGTTTTATTTACAACTATTTCAAGGGTTCTAAATTTGATATTAACAGCCATAAGTTTTTGGCTATGGTAACGAAATTCAATATAAAAGCTTTTTATAAAAAAATGGAGGTCAAGTTTGAAAATGAGCCAAATCGGAGGTAAACCACGCCTATCTCCCATAAAAAGTGACTTTATCAAAACGGTAAAATCTCTTTAAATTCCAAAAAATAAATCCAATAACTTCAAATTTTGCACATAAAATTTAAACTGCAATATACACTTTGAGTATGAAATTTGGAAAAATCGAATGAAAACCTCGCCTGCCTCATATATAAAGTGACTTCACCAAAACGGTAAAATCTCTTTAATTTCCACAAAAACTAATCTAATGCTTTAAATTTGGCACATAAGCCATAACAATTAATATACACTTAACCCTCATCGGTCCCTCGAGAAATACATCTATTCGGTCCCATTGTATGCGCGCGCATACACATATATTTTTAATTGTAAAAAGCTAAAAAAAATTAACGACCATTTATGTTTTGTGATTTTTTATGTGTATTACATTGTTTACTATCATATTAATACAGTTGAACTTCATAAAAGTGGATTTAAAATGAAATTAATTAGAATATTACATATATAAGAAAAAAAATTGAATTTTTAACTTTTGTCAATTATTTGTACATTTTTTGCATAAATTGAAATTATGTTCAGCACAAATGAAATTTCTACACTTTTTACAGCGTGTAGCAAAAAGATTTTTGTTCTTTTTATATGTGCAGAGGTAGCATCGGCCTCGTTTTGATGTACTTAGTAAATGGCGAATCTCCCGAATTCTTTGAATAACACTGGAAGCATCATTACTTTGAGGTTGTTTTTTACGTTTAGTGATCTGTTTTTCAACGAGATTCAATCCAAGCTCCTCAATAAAAAGGCGACGACGAATATTATGGTTCGTTTTAGAATTTTTCCAATTCGGGAACAATGCAATGAACGTCACGAATGCATTCAACGCACTAACATCAAGCATGTTACAAAATACTGCCATTGGCCACCGATTGACTTTTCGTTTGCATGTGTACGTAGCCACCATTTGATCCATAGTATCAACTCCACTCTTCGTTTTGTTGTAGTCTTCAATGATGTTAGGTTTCTTCTTTTCTCTATTCTCATTTATGCTGACAACATTGTGGTATGTACTGAGCAATTTCAATATCGGTACCGGCGAGGAACATATGACAACATAACTGCTTGCATTTTATGTTCATATAATACAACTTCTGTATGATAAATTGACTTTTGACGCATGTCGAGTAGAACTGAAGGAATTTCAGTTCTATTTTTCCTTATTGTTCCCAAAATAGTCATGCGATTCTTATGTAAATCTTCTGCCAATTCATACGAAGTGAAAAAATTGTCAGACGTTACATTTCTGTCAGAAAGTCCTTCCACCAAATCCAAAACAACACGCCGTCCGAGATTACGTTCAGGAGTGGCATTACGATTCCGACCAACATAAATTTGTGTATTGTATGCATACCAGCTTTTTGAGTCGCATTGCACCCAAATTTTGATGCCATATTTCGCCGGCTTGGATGAAATATACTGACGAAACGGACATCGCCCACGATACGGAACTAACTGTTCATCTACGGTAATACGGAACTGTAATCTACGGAAAGTTGTAACTTTCAAATTCTAATTCCATTTTTAGAACACATTTCGAATCGGTGCTAATTTTTCACGTACAGAAGTACTTGTAGATGCAGTGTTGGCCATACGTTGTTCGCGGTCATCAAATCGAATGCAACCATGGATACGCTTGAACATTTTCAAAGACATTGTTGCTCTAAATATTGACCGACCAGTTTCGTTATTCCACAGTTTAGTGACACATTCACCGTATGACCGATACACACCAGAAAGCAACAACAATCCAAAGTATGCGTGCATAGTGTCCAAATCAATGTTTTCCCAATCGCCTTTGTGCTTTCGCACACCATATAAATTCGTCATGTTCAAAATAATATTCTCAACCGGTTCAAGAAACATGTGAAATACAGACGAAACATCAACTATAGTAGCAGCTGCTAATGCTTTTGGACCTGAATTATAACAAAAATGAAACATGTAATGAACATGAACCCATAACGAAGAGGGTAAATTTTTACCTGAAGTGAAATTTTCTGCACGTCGAAATGAATTTCTTCGATTTATTTCAAATGGTTGCGATGAATATTCAATTTTCTTATTTTTTGAAAAATATTTATTTTCAGGATGTGCTGCATTTTCTTCTGCTAAATTTTGCTCAAGTGGCTCAATGTCGTCTTCATCCGAATGCACACTAACTTCACTTTCATCATTCTCCTCGTCTGATAATGCAAAATCGTCGTCACTATTGCACGGAGATTTGCCCGCTTCGCTTTCCAAATCAAAATCCATTTCTAGTTCATCTCGCTGCCTTCTTTCACGTAAAACTCTATCCATTTTTTATCAAATACTTCGAAACACAACCAAAATTCAAATAAATGCGAAAACAAACTTCACTTGTGTGTGTTCCAGAACAAACTGAATTTCATAAAACGAAAAAATAAGAGCGTGCTATAAATCCACACACAAAAATAAGCGGCAATTCCAGGTACCTGCTTATGTGCATGCGCGCACATACACAGGGAGCGATTCGTAACTATAACTGCACAGGAAAATACAGTAAGGGTACAAATTCAAAAACGTGTTTTTTTGGTTGTTCAGGCAAAATAATTCTACTTTGCAAAATACAAGGTGATTCCGCTGAACCGTTTTTATTTTTTTCAAGGTTAAAGATCAAAATTGTATACGTGCGCATACAGGGGACTGATGAGGGTTAAAATAGTAAAAAATATGTCTTTAATTTAAAGATTTGAACTATAATTAAGTAAAATTTTACTTAAATTTCCATTCAATAGATAAATATTTTTTAAAATTAAAGACTAATATAATTAAATTTAGGAAACGTCTCTTTAAAAATAAATTTTTTTCTTCAATGTTAGGCATTTTTCCTCAAAATAATGAAATTTTTACTTGCAATTAGTACAAAGGCTTGTCTTTATGGTAAACGAACTCATTTTTTTATATCAGAGAACCTTTGTCTTCAATTTAAAGACAGCAGAATTCATTTCAATGAAAAATCCTTTCAATTAATGAAAAATTCTTCAGTTTAAAGACAAAAACGTAGACTAAAACCAAAGGCAGCCTTTATCCAGTTTTAACACTGTCTTTTTTCTGAGTGTATTGACAAAGAATTCAATTCACAAAGAATTTCAGAATTTTCAATCATTCTTTCTTAATTCATTATTCATTTCTTATTCATTATTAATTTTTTATTCATTATTAATTTTTATTCATTATTAATTTGTTATTCATTATTAATTTTTTATTCATTCTTCATTCGTTATTAATTTTTTATTTATTGCTTGGTACTAAAATGAATAAAAGATTAATAATGAATAACAAATCAATAATGAATAAAAAATTAAATATGAATTAAAAATGAATAATGAATAAAAAATTAATTATGAATTAAAAATGAATAATGAATAAAAAATTAATAACAAAAGAATAATGAATAAAAAATTAATAACGAATAAAAAATTAATAATGAATAATAAAAGAATAATTGACAATTCTGAAATTCTTTGTGAATTGCATTCTTTGTAATAGAATTCAAATGAATAAAAAAATTGATTGATTATTCTGACCAATGAAAATGAATAATTGAAATGAATAATTAATGATTTCCTTAAATATAAATCAATTTTGCATTCATTGAATGCATTCTAATGTCGTTATTCAGTTGTACTTAACTTTCTGAATATGAATGACGATTTCACAGCTCTGCTGGTTAATAAGTTACCGTTAATGATTCGACTTGTGGATGGTGGCTCTTAATGTTGATGGCAAGTCTGCCTTGAGGATGCTGTTTACAATAGCAAGTGCATTCTGATTTCGTGGTAATTGTGCACTTTGCTGAATTTATGGAGTTCACAACGATTGAAATAATCTTCTTCCGATATTTTTTTTCATAAATCTTCCATCCGGGACTGAACTGTTCCACTCTCACTTCTAAACTACTTAACATAATTTGAAAAATGAGGTATCGTTGGAAGCTTTTCATCATCTACTAGTTACAATCTATGTATGTGACTTCAAATTTAATTTAATAAATCGTACATAAAATCATGAATAAAAAATTTTTTAGTAAAATAAGCCAATGAGATATCGTTAGAAGCGTTTTGATTGTCCAGTGAAGAAAGTTATGTGACGTCACATTAAGTTGAATATGGTGCCCTCTAGAAGTCAAAAAGTTAACTCAACCCTAACTTCTAAACTACTTATCATAATTTGATAAATGAGGTATCGTTGAAAGCGTTTTGATCATCCGCTAGAAATAAGTTATGTGACGTCACAAAAGATTGAATATGGCACCCTTTAGAGGACAGAAAATAAATTAAACCCCTAACTTCTAAGCTATTTTTTATAATTTAACAAATGAGGCATCGTTGGAATCGTTTTTCTCGTCCGCTGCTTTTAGGATATGTTACGTTGCATTAAATTGAATGTGGCGCCCTCTATAGGACATAAACTCATGAGCTAAACATAATTTTTAGTGACATAATAAACATCTTTGTTTATAATTTGATCATCAAGAAATTTTTTAGTAGTTGTGACTTTCGATTATATAAAAATTATATCCCCAAAATAATAATAAAAAAAACTAGTTCAAAAAATAAAACCTGACTTCTTCAAAGAACGCTCTAAAAGGTATGAAACAAGCAAATATTCTCGTTTGAAATTGTTATGTACACACTTTTCAATATTTTCTTGTCTATCAAATAAACAACTTACACATAATATATTTTATTGCATATAATACTAATTCATAGTGATGTTCTGAAGATATCCGTGGTCATATGCCACCTATCCCAACAAAACCATATATCTTAAAATAAACTTTAAAAAGAATTAAAGATATCAATAATAACACATAAAAAAATTGAAGTGATTTCATATTATTTTGTTATCAATAAAAAATCCCGAAATAACCAAAATATTTAATATTTGATAATATATATTTAATAATAAATATTTGAGCGCCATATGTCAGAAGTTTGAGCCTGATCGCTTTGTAAAAGTACCGAAAAAAACGCAGTAAAAATAACAGTATAGAATTCGTAACTTTTTTGTTTTAACAACAATGAAGTTGTTATGTTAAGAAAAAATTGTTGATTTTCAAATTTAAGCTTAGTAAAGACAACTTTGAAGTATTTTTTCAATAGTTTAACATCTGTTAAGCCCCTTAAATATGAAATTTGTCGCAGAAAGTGCAATATTCTCTCTTTAAAAAGTTTATGCACTTTTTTTCTAAAACAAGTGACACTCTTGATATTAAAAGTTTTTTCTTAAAACTGAGATGTAAATTGTTGCTAAATGCAGCTCTTCTAACACGAGTAACTTTTCAACTCATTTCGCTTCTATTTTTCTTAAATATTCGGTTTCTTAAATATTCAGGAATTGTTATAGTTTCAGACAACATCAGAGGAACTAATTCAAATCATAGCCAACTTAAATTTCAAATAAAGAAAAATTTAAATTATACACTAAAAATCAAATGCTTGCTTCTTGAGCAAGTCCGAAAACTAAAGGGTCCGCCATCTAACGTTTTTTTTTCAACTAGTGCTTATTTCGTGAATGGTAACACTTAGCTCATGTCTGATTTGACAGATAATTAGTTTTATCCTTCTGCTGAACGAATATGGTTGTGTATACGCTTGAACAACGCTGGGAAATAAAGCGACATTACTTTGAAAATCATGGTAATGCTGCAGAATGTGTGCGAAAATTGCGTACGGATTTTGGAAGAAGAGAAGCACCGTCAGCTCCGTATGTTCGTTATCTTGTGAAAAAAGTGAAGAAAAACTGGCATCCTCATCGATAAACCAAAGCGTGAAAAGCCAAAAGCAGTGCGTACACCCGAGAATATTGCTGCTGTGGCAGAAAGTGTGCGTGAAGCGCCATCAACATCAATTCACCGTCGTTCTCAACAATTGAACATTTCGGAGACATCATTTTGAGACGAATTTTGCATAAAGACCTTGGTATGACGCCATACAAAGTCCAATTGGTTCAGGAGTTGAAGCCAACTGACCATCCAATGCGTTTTCGCTTCGCTAAGTGGGCCTGCGATCGACTTACAGAAGATGCCGATTTTGCCAAAAAAATCATCTTTTCAGATGAAGCTAATTTTGATCTTGGCGGGTATGTAAACAAGCAAAATTGTCGCATTTGGGGCACAAAAAACCCGCACGCATACATTGAAAAGCCACTGCACCCAAAACGAGTCACTGTTTGGTGCGGATTTTGGTCCAGAGGCATAATTGGGCCATTTTTCTTCGAAAATGAGCAAGGAGTGGCCGTTACAGTCAATGGCGATCGTTATCGGGCCATGTTGAACAAATTTTTGTTCACAAAAATTGAAGAGGAGGATATTGGCAATATTTGGTTTCAACAGGACGGCGATACGTGCCACACAGCCGAAGCTACACTCGATGTTTTGCTCCCCGTTTTTGAAGATCGCATTATCAGCCGCAGAGCTGATGTCGTTTGGCCACCTCGGAGCTGCGATTTGACACCGTTGGACTATTATTTGTGGGGTGCCCTCAAAGATAAGTGTTACGCCGACAAGCCAGAGACAATTGACGCTTTAAAGGACAATATTCGTGAAGCCATTGGTGAAATACAGCTGCACACAATCGATAATGTGTTTAAAAATTGGACCGATCGTGTAGGCTACTGCATGGCCAGCCGAGGCAGCCACTTGAATGATATTATTTTTTATTATTAACCGGAAGAATTGTACTTTCAAATAAAAAAATAAATTTGAGTAGTTTTAGTAGAGTGAAAATATTCAGTAGTTTTTTTATAGAATTTAAAAAAAAAAATATATTTGGCGGACCCTTTACTTATAATCAAGTTGGAATTTGTTTAATTTACGAGTTTTTTTTTCGATGCATGTTAGTGTTTGTTGTATTCAAGCAGTGTTGTAAGTGAGTTTGCCTGAAAATTTGTGTTTCTAACAAAATGTCCATTTAAAGGTCCATTTGCAAGTATCACTGACGAAACACCTATAAAGTACAGAAAATTCTCCTCGGTGATCTTATTGCTATAGCAATGCTTTCTTTTGGCCGAAATGCTATTACCGGTGATAAGACATGGGCTTATAAATAGCATCAAAACTAACAAACTATCATCGGAATGGCGCTTTATAGATAAGCCAAACCCCAAAAAACCACGACAGAGTCCATCTAAAATCAAGTCTTTGTTGACCATTTTTATTTATTGCACACCATGGTGTGATCCACTCCAAATTTCTTTCGCTAGACTATTACGAGCGTATTACGGCGTTTGAGGGAAAATGTTCTTCACAAGAGGACAGAATTGTGGAAAAACTAGTCGAGGTTTCATTAACCACGACAACGCATCTTGTACATGACTATTTGACCAAAAACAACGTTCATACTGCTCGCAAGCCTGACATGGCTTCTTGAGTTTTTTTCCTATTCCAACGACTCAAGTTTCCACTACGCAGAAAGCATTTTGAACCGAATTAGGTGATCAAGGATAATTCACAGATTAAGCTGAAGGCGATTCCTAAATCTGCCTATGAAAAGTGTTTTGAAGATCAAAGGAAGCGTTGGAAATAATACGTTGGATCCTATTATTTTTAAGGTTATAAATTTAATATCGGATATTAATTATACCGTTTTTGTTTAGTTGAAATATTCTGTGGTTTTTTTTAACACTGGCTAATTTCGACCTCCTGAACACAAAAATTGCTATAATTTTTTTTTTTTCATTTTTGATGTTTTTAGATAATGGTATGGGGTTTTTATGACATGACTTCTTACTTTTTCCGAATTTTTTTAGAAAATCGTAAAAATTTCAAGAAATTTAAACTTGAATGAGCTATAACTTGACCATTTTCTGCTCGATCGAAACAAACAATATAAGGCAAGGTATTTAAGTTTTCCTTTCCAATAGTATGCTTTTTCTTTGAATCCAACTGATAGTTTTAGCAACAAATGAAGTCATGTCGTTATTTAAAAAAACCTCACAATGACAAAATGGAATGACAAAAAATTTATATTTGTGTTCAGGAGGTTCAAATTAACATGCCTTTCTATATTACGTTCTTCATATTTTTCAGCTATAAAGCAGTGTAATAGAAGGTATATCTAAATAATACTACAACTATTATATTAATTTTGGTATTTTAAATGGTGATTTAATGATAAGTACCAAATATTTTCGACGGATGAACTTTATTATCAAGGTTATCTTCATGTGAAACAACTTCGCATATCTTAGAATATGTTTTTATATTTTCATATTTGTTTCTTTAAACTTAAAAAAAAATTAAAAAAACTATTTTTGTATTAAAATATATGTACCTGCGTGTCCCTGCCTATAAAGTTTAGCTGTTCGTAATTGTGATTAATAAAACTATTTCCTTAAGTGTCAACACTTTGTGCATTTTTTACTGCATCACAACGAGAACGTTTATGGCAGATGAATTAAGGATACGCTACGGCCACTTACTGTCAGTCACAGAACACTTAACAACAAGCAAAAAAACTGCCACTAGAATTTCATATGAGTCCTTGCTGCTGAATATCATCACCTTGGCACCATGACGGCAGAGGTTGCGCGAATTTGAAGCTGAGAGGGTAGGATAGCTTTATAAGCCATATTGTTATGCTCGAGCTTTTACCACATGTCCTTGGGGACTTCAGAGTTTTACTTTCGCTGTTTTGTTTATTGTTTCTATTTATGTTTTGTTTGCGTACTTCAATCTCAGGAAGTTCAATAAAATAAAACACGAGAAAAATGGCTGAAAGAATAAAAATGAAAAACGATTTATTTTCTCATTGATACATGAGTTGATTTTGTTGATTCTCTGTTGCTACTATTTTCTTCACTTGAGTTTTTTTTATTGCTGCTAACTTTTGGTATCGTTCTTGGTGTTTGTGCATTCGTGTGTGTGTTTAACTGAATTGTTTCTGTAGTTGTGATTTGGTTTTTCATTGAATTCACAATTTCTTTTTTATTAAAATCGATTTTGTTGTTTTTGTCTTTTCAATTGCTTTTATATCTCATTTTTCTTTTTATGACATCTCCTTTTTTTCCTGAGAAACTACGCGAGGACAATAAAAACTGTGTGATTTTTGTTGAAACAGCGTTTATTTTTTGTCTTCCGAAAAACCAATACTCAACCCCAGCTTCATATAAACCATTTTAAGGATATCCACCATCCGTGAGATTCACTCACATCATTGTGTAATTGCTAGTTGGTTTGAACGCGCTAAAACAATTCGTCAGGATTTATGCGAATGAGCGACAGTTCCGCCATTTATTTGAAAGCATCTCGGAATTGGTACTCAGCACAGAGCAGCGAAGTAGCATGCCGACGTGATGAATTATGTTGTATCTGCAGCTGTACTTGCTTCCGACAGATGCTTCCTGAGCTTTAAGTGTATGTTCGAATTTTATATAAAAGTGAGGTTTTTTGTTTGTGGTGTGCGCGATTTGACACCCAACTACAAATTGAGATATCATTTCTATTGATCTGTCAAAAGGAACCTTATGAGAAAAATTTAAATAAAATTTATTGGTTCCATGGAAAAGCACACAAGAGAGATATTTATTAATTTTTTTGGGCTCTAATTAGATCTATAACCGATTGGGGATAACAGTTTGAATGGCGCCCATTTCGATTAAGGCACGATTAACAAGATTATACGTAAATGAATGACAAGATTATATATTAATATATATTTTGAAAGATCAATTTCTTAATAAGATAAATTAATAGAAATAAATGTGAATTTAGTTCTTGATAATCTAGTTGAATAAGAGGCAATTAGCTTATATGTAGGCTTATTTATGATATAAACGAGTCGCAAATTCAATTGGACAAAATAAAACAAAGCTTTCTGATACAAAATCAATTTGAGTCATTAAGAACATAGTCTTATAAAAATAAAAGGAAATGATATAATGATAAATAAACAATTAAAATCAATGTTTTAAAAATTTTTAAATATATTTCAAAAAATTCTTTTGTTGCAGATGTAGAATTGTAGAATCTTCCCCACGGTAATCGATAACCGACAACCAACCACCGATTACCAAGAGATTCCTTAACCAATTACCGATTACTGAAGCGATTACTGGAATAAAGGAACTGCTACAATAGGCGCAATAGCGACGGCAACGATTAGCCAACACTTCTTTGCAACACATACACTCACACCACTTCGATTATTTAGCGCTGCATGATCCTATGCACTGTCATAGGAAGAACGAATTGTTCAATAAAGATATAAATTGAACTATCTACACAACCTGCGTCTTTTATTTAATGCTTAATGATTAGTGAGAGTTACAGGATCTTTCACAGGTTCCTGGAGAGGCTGAGCTTTACCTCAGCCTGTGTATAAAACCATGTCATTAGAATAATTTTTAATTCAGACATCATTTAAATTTCAGCATTTCCTTAAACTTTTCAAAAAAACAAAAACAAACTTAGACAAATAAAAACTAACATTATTAACATGTAAATGATGAGTGTGCCTGGTAAGGTGGTCTAGAATTTTTATGAAACTGATTTGACACTATTTCCGCTTCTACAGCCGTTTTGGTAGTTATCGAATCACCGTGTTTGCCTACGTTCACTCTCTTTACACTATTTATCTCAAGACTACTTTTTTCGACAAAGTGTTGTAGAAAAAACAAAAACTGTTCAGTCAAATCATCTAAAATTTTATTATGTTATACAAAACATTAGTGGCTATGGCTGGGACTAGTATCAAAGTATTAGTCTTTCAAAGTACTAATAAAAGTATTTCAAATTTAAAAAATTAGTTTTTTTATGTGAAATGAGTGTTACAATATATCTCTAAAGTTTAAATATAGTTGTTCATTATTGTAACCTTAAAAAACAACCTAAAAATACCTTGAATTTTTGGGCGCTAGACTACCGGCCTTAAAGTACCTGGTTTCTGAGTAGAAAATTTTTTTTCAAACAAAGTCATATTCTAAAGTCATTTTATTATAAAGGGTGTGTTTTATAGAGTGATACAACTTTGAGTTTGCATCATTGCTGTGTTTGACCATCTTTTTAACAGTTGATAGTTGTCTTTTGTTTAGTTTGCTTTGACATTTTATTAAAAATCGACTTACACCAGAGAAACGTGTGCAAATTGTGGAAATTTTTAATCAAAATAATGGTTCTGTACGTCAAACTTATCGTGCACTTCGTCCATTTTATGGCGTACATAATCGTCCTTCAGAGCTGCTTATTCGAAGAACAATAGATCGTTTTCGGACCACATTTACTGTTACTGATAATGTGCATCCCGTGAGATGCCGAACAGTGCGCACTGAAGAATCTGTAGCCGCTGTACAGGAAAGCATTGAAGATGATCCTAATCAATCAATTCATCGCCGTTCTCAGCAACTGGGGTTGCGTCCTTCCACTTTATGGAATTTTACGAAAAGATCTTAGCTTAAAACCTTTTAAGATTCAACTTGTGCAGGAATTAAAGCCAAACGACCATCATATGCGCCGCCAATTCGGCGAATGGGCTGAAGCACAAATTGATATTGTTTTTGAATTTCTATTTAAAAATTTATTTTTCGATAAAGCCCATTTTTGGTTGAATGGGTACGTAAATAAACAGAATTGTCGTATTTGGAGTGAGGAGAATCCACAAGCTTTTGTCGAAGCATCATTACATCCACAGAAAATTACTGTTCGGTGCACTTTATGGGCTGCCGGAGTCATTGGCCCATATGTCTTCAAAAGCGATGATGGTCAGAATGTTACTGTCAATGGTGAACGGTATAGGAACATGATTCTAAGTTTTTTCGTACCTCAATTAGCTGGCATTAATCTTGCTGATATGTGGTTCCAACAGGACGGAGCCACATGCCACACAGCGGGCGCTACAATTGATATACTCAAGGAAACTTTTGACGAAAAAATAATTTCACGAAATGGCCCAATTAATCGGCCCCCAAGATCGTGTGATTTAACCCCATTGGATTATTTTCTTAGGGGCTATGTAAAGTCACTTGTCTACGTCGATAAACCACAAACAATTGAACACCTTCAACATGAACCAACATTCGAAGAGTTATCGGCGAGATACGGCCGCAAATGCTGCGAAAAGTTTGTGAAAATTGGTGTTCCAGATTGCGCCTTGTACGTGCCAGCCACATGGCAGAAATAATATTTAAACAATTAAGTCATAAAATTTTCTATCCAATAAAGCCCGTTTCTTTGATATTAAAAATATATTAATATGTTTTATTATGATTTATACTTGTATAACGTTGTAAAAAAACACCCAATCGGCGTTCTACTGTTGGTTTTTAGTTCTTTGATAAAACAACATATTTTCTGTTTTATTTTTTTAATTAGAACATAATTCCTAAAAAATATGTCACCACGTGAGTAGATTTAGCCACGTCCGACTGTCAGTAGACACGATAACAGTCATAATTTTAAAACTATCGTTATACAATTTTAAATTTCAGCTTCCATTTCATCCATAAAAAAGAAAGGAAAAACGGGGAAAGAAAAAGTGAACAGGAAAAATGTCTTTAAATTTCAAAAAAATTTATGTAATGCCTTAAAATTTGGCAAATAAGCTTTAATTTATAATTTTAACCCTGACTTTGTTTGACCGAAGTTTATTATATTCGAATAAAATCCACGCGTATCTCCCAAATATAGGTACCAGACCGGTCCTTATTTATATGGACAAATTTATTTTCTCGCAAATATGTTACGGCAAGCACTAAAAATACTCGTTTTAGTTTAAAAAAGCATAAAAAAAATTTGACAACGATTGGATAATTTTTAGCCGTGCCCCAAGCACCTTTTGGTTTTTATTATGAATAACAAGGCAAAAAATATATATTTTTTATTTTATTTACATTTATTTGAAAATTAAGAATAAACTGAAATATTTTTATTAATAACATACTCAAAGTAACATTAATATTATTAAAATTTAAAGGTGAAGTCTTTTTAAAAGTGGGTTTATTCATGTTGTATTCTTTAACCACTTGAAAAAGGAATTGTTTCTCCTCTTCATTGTGGGTTAATTTATTATTATAATCTGTAACGAATTTGTCGCCTCTTTCAGCTGCATCATTCACTACATATAAGTTTTTACAAATTTGTGATTCCTGAGCGTAGTCAAATCTTTCATTCCAATCCGAAGGATCGACTTGCAAAAATTCTTTTGAAATTTTTAAGAGATCAAAGAACGCGTGTGTATTGGAATTTACAAAATCGCTTACATTAGGATAACTTACATTAGGATCGAAGAATGAAAGACCGAATGCTTCTTCCGACAAGTACCACAAATGATAACTTATTTTTTGTAGCAAAGCAAGAGCTATATCCCTTTCAGGTTAAGCTATAATATTTTTAATTAAATTTAGGTCTTGATTTGGTGCTTCAATTGCTTTAGTGCATCCAAACCAGGCTTTTACATAAATACGAACTATAAACAGACAGACACTACGTATACCGTTTAGCTCTTGTTTGGTCATATTGAATTCGTTACGAAACAAATACATTTGAGGTGCATAAATATATTTTGACATCCATCGAGCATAAGAAGTTGCACCGGGTATACGAAAGGTGTTAAAATTCGGCACCGTACCACCAAGAAAACTGACAACTAATTGTAATAATTCTTTGTAGTCGCGTCTGCTATGAGCTTGTTTTAAGTTATCTAGACAGTAATTTTAAATTGTTCCACGTTCTTCAGCAGTCAATACTGTAATAATGTGTTCATCTTCTAAACAACTCTCATAATTTAATTTGTCAATATTAATCCAGTATTTGCTAAAGCGATTAAAAATTAGCACTTCTGAACCGGCTGTAGTAGCCACTCTAATTTCAAACACTTTACGAATCAACAACTCGTAAATATGGTGTCTGCAGAGAAAATATAATAAATCGCGACCTAGTTTTCCTTCAAGCAGAGCAGCAGCACCGTTTTGTATACTCCTGTATTATGAGTAGTTGTGTCGAAGCAGATAATTTCAACTAGATCAAGCATTTCATATTCTTTTATTGAATTAAACACGGCATCTGATATTTCTTTTCCACTCGAAGATTTTAACTTTGGAATGCCAAGTAGTTTATCGATACCTTGAGATGAGACTATGATTGGCAAGCGATCAACTTTTTCCTTGCCACTAATTTCTGGTAACATTGTACCATCCCAATGCAAAACAAAACTACGTGGAATCTGGAAATAAAAACTCAAGTTTCAAGATATGAACTGCAGAACCATCAGTGATTTTCCACATATCCAAAGTTGAAAGCAGTCTTGGTGTAAATAAATTTGTTTTACCTCTGGATATAGCTGGATATGCATTTCCTGCTGATGTTGATGCTACAACTTCAATATCGTTTTCGTCGTCAATGTCAATCATACCTGTTTTACAACAATAATTCTGATTTGCTTAAAAGATAGAATTCTTAATTGTATACCTGTTTGAGTCTGTTGTTCATATAACTCTTTTCGTTCATCTTCTTTTATTCGACGCTGGTTTTCTTGTTCTTTCTGGACTGCCTTCGCTTTTCTTTCTGCATGACAATTTTATGCGTTCCTAGTATACAACCTAGTCTTCTAATTCTAACGCGTTTGCGTGTGCGATATCGAATAAATCAAGTAATTTATATTGAAATTCAGTTTCTTTCCTGTTTTGACATTATATTTTTCGACCATGATGCTTTGTAATATCTCTCCACTCGTTGTATAATTTTTTCAGCTTCTCAATGCAGTGTTTTTCATGGTGTGTTGGAATTCGTGCTTTTTGCCAAAACATGCTAACCTCAGCAACAACTAATCTAGAACTTTCGCTTAAATTTAAACCAACTATTCTTAAATTATAAAATAAAGCTTGCAGCACTTGTTTTCTTGCTGGTAATTTAGCTCCAGTAATTTGGTGGTCAATTACGCCAATTAACGTAATGTCATCATCCGATCAAAGTCTTTTGGTTGTCATCGCTTTGGATTTTTAATTTTAAAATTTATTTGTTCAATTTTTTAAAGGTAACCTTTTGGACAATATTCTTTGAAATTTTTTTTGATTGAACTTCACTAAATTTGTCGATCTCCACGTGTGAAAGTTGCAATACAAAATGATTTTTTTAGCGAATTTTCGTCAGACGTACACAACAACAATACAGTACTGGGCCGCCACAAAAAAAGAGAGAGTGTGTGTCACATTTGCCTAACGCACACACACACATTTCAATAAGTACTTAGTAAGCATAGTGATATTCCGAATGAGAGAAAAAACATCACGAATAACAAACAATTGTTGGCGGAGGCACGGCTAAAAATTGTCCAATCAAGCTCAAATTTTTTTTTTTGTGTATTTTTAGGATCAAATAAAATGGTTTTAGCGCTTGCCGTCATACGAATTCGAAAAAAAGAAATAAGGACCGGTCTAATAGTTACCTTATCAAATTATCAAATCTCATTCATAAATTCCATATTAACTAAGAAATTGACTTGATATTTACTCATAAGTGCCCGACCGAAACCGAATATTCGGCTATTTATAATATTCGGCCGAATCCGAAACTGGTTATTAATATAAAAATTTTACTATTTTACAAATAATTTTTTTTTATTAAAAGGAATCAATATGAAAAAAAAATTATTTGAATATTGAAGTTTATAATAATTAATTGACTTGAATAACTTTAATAATAAATGAGATAATTTTATGTTATTTTTATTACAAAAGCATTGCATACTTTATATCTTCAGTACACACTCAAAATAGTATGCAAATTAAATTTTTGACGTTAAGTATTGTTAAAAAATCTTTCTTTAATTCATAAAAACTTAACAATCAAAAATATCTTATAATCTAAACTGCAACTGAACTTAAACTGAAGAACTGAAGTAAAAACTGGAATTGAAACTGAACAACTCCAGAAGTATTCTAAGTTCATGCTTCTTTTTTACCTTAATTTTCTTATTTACATCTTTACATAAACTTATGTATTACATATTATTTATTAATGTATTTGGACCTTCCCACTTAGATACTTTTAAGAATTTATCATGTAAAGAAATTTGATCATAATCATCATCCGATCAATACTCCCATGAATCAGTTATAAACAATGAAATATGATTAAAGTTATAAACGCCAATTAACGTAATGTCATCATCCGATCAAAGTCTTTTGGTTGTCATCGCTTTGGATTTTTAATTTTAAAATTTATTAAAAAAGAAATATGATTAGAAGCATACTTTGATATGAAAAGCATTAAATCTTATTTATAATAATTTTTGTTTAGATTATCTATTAAAGTTACCAGAAAGTGCTAACTTTAACTCCCCCCTTCGTTTAGGACAAATCATCCCGATTTGTTACATTCTTGGACAAATTTTCAATTTTACTTTGTATTTCTTCTAATGCAAATTCTTCTTCTTTACGTAATCTATTTTCTTTAAATGTCTTTAAAAATTTTATGATTTTTAAAATGATATAACTTATTATGGCGAAAGTTATAAAACCAGTAAAAGTCCAAATACTTTGTTTCACTTTTATATTGTCTGTTTTGATATTTAACAAATCAATATTATCAAAATTAAAATTAGTTTCTTCTTCTTTATACTTAACAATTATATAGTCATTCAAATTATTATTTTTAATATAATTAAATATTACATCATCTTCATATGTTTCGTTGTCAATAATGATTGATCATTAAATGTTACTAAGTATATACCATTTGTTTTAAAATCATTAACTATATGGTTTCCACTTATTAAGATTGCTCCGTCTTTAATGATTTCAAAATTTTTATTATGGCCTTTAATTTTATTACACTTTCCCTTCTTATTATTTAAAATTTGTGACAGGCAATTCTTTTCTTTATTGGTTTTACAAAATATACTTAATAATTCTTTTTTACAATTCTTGACATTTTTAAAAATTTTATTACATTTTACAATTTCTTTCGGTACGATCAATTTACTTTCATTTTGGCTAATTTGGTTTCAAAACCATGATTGCATGATTTGGTAATTATTGAATATTTTATATATATAACAATTGAGTCTTTATTTTGAATAATTTTAAAAATTGAGGTATCTAGCAAATCTGTAATTGTTATTTTCTCATGTACATGCCTTATTATTGTTTTTATTTCGTCTAAATTTAAAATCAAAGGACTAAGAATTCCTGCTTTCGCTAAAGTAATTGTATGTATAACATTTTGTAATTCATTTAAAATCAATTGATTTCTTCTTTTCATCATTATTTTATATTTGAAGAATCTGGTAATTTTATTATCATGTCATTCAATCGCCTTAAATATTTGTGAATTAGTTACAAATTGTTTATTATTGTTCTGTACGAGTTCGTCCAGTTTTGTATTTATGTTAACTAAGACGTTAAATTCTGGTGTCCCGGCTATCCATTTCAATAATGTTCCTAGTTCGTTTATTCCCCGTCTTAATCTGTTAACTTTCCTATTCTTTGGTTTTTTTAATTTTCCTAACAAAATTTCGATTAGTCCTGTTTCAATGTCAGTCTCATTATATTCTGATGTTATTATTTTATTTTTTTTTATTATTTATTTGTTTTAATTTCTTTTAATACTTTATGTTTTTTATTTGTTTCTATTATGTCATTGTAATATGTTAACTTAGTGATATGATATATTTCACCGTAATTATCATAAATAATGGATTTATCATTTTCGATAAGTATGTAGTTATCTCTTAATTATCATATTTAAAAATTCATATTTGCCATTATTAACTGAAAATGCAGTTTTCTCAATGTCTACATTATTTTTCAATATTTGATGGAATCTTGATTCTAAATCAATTGTCGAAAATATCTTTGCTTTATCTAAATTAAACAATGTTGTATTTGTATCTGGTATTGGATATTTATCTGAGATTGTTTCATTGTTTATTTTTTTATAGTCGATTACCATACGTAGTTTTGGTGTCCTAACCTCATTAGTTCCTTTCTTTGGGACTACCCATATTGGTGAGTTGTATGGGATCTTGCTTGGTCGAATTATATTTGCCCTCAACATTTTTTCTATTTCTTCCCATATTGGTGAGTTGTATGGGATCTTGCTTGGTCGAAATTATATTTGCCCTCAACATTTTTTCTATTTTCTTTGTTTACTTTAAACAATTTAACTGTAATTAACTGACAGTGATACGGATACTGTTTGCTTCATATCGGTTTTTTTCGTTGTCCGTTTTAATTTCACCCTTTATATCTGTACGAAATGGTAAAATACATATTTATATCTCTATGTTATTTTTTTATTCTTTCAATAACTTAATTTCTTAATGATTGATATTTATCTTTATTTTTTACATTATTTATTTTCGTTTTGTCGGTATTATTCTTCGACGGCGTTTTGAGATTTTTTCTCAAAATTTTATTTTTTTTTAGCGGCATTTTCCTTCGCTTGGTGTTTCGAATTATTTATTCGAAATTATCTTATTTTTATTAGCAGCGGTATTTCCTTCGCTTGGCGTTTTCAGAACTTTTTTTCTTCCCTACAAAATTATAAGTATAATAACAAAATTAGTATAGTTATAAGTATAATAACAATATTATAATTACAAATATAATAATAATTATTATACTTATATTGAATATATTTTTTGTTGTGCTATAAAAGAACTTAGTTCTGACTGCACTAATGCTTTTGTTAATAATAATAATAATAATAATAATAATAATAATAAAAATAATAAATAATAATAATAATAATAATAATAATAATAATAATAATAATAAATAATAATAATAATAATAATAATAATAATAATAATAATAATAATAATAATAATAATTAATAATAATAATAATAATAATAATAATAATAATAATAATAATAATAATAATAATAATAATAATAATAATAATAATAATAATAATAATAATAATAATAATAATAAATAATTAATAATAATAATAATAATAATAATAATAATAATAATAATAATAATAATAATAATAATAATAATAATAATAATAATAATAATAATAATAATAATAATAATAATAATAATAATAATAATAATAATAATAATAATAATAATAATAATAATAATAATAATAATAATAATAATAATAATAATAATAATAATAATAATAATAAATAATAATAATAATAATAATAATAATAATAATAATAATAATAATAATAAATAATAATAATAATAATAATAATAATAATAATAATAATAATAATAATAATAATAATAATAATAATAATAATAATAATAATAATAATAATAATAATAATAAATAATAATAATAATAATAATAATAATAATAATAATAATAATAATAATAATAATAATAATAATAATAATAATAATAATAATAATAATAAATAATAATAATAATAATAATAATAATAATAATAATAATAATAATAATAATAATAATATAATAATAATAATAATAATAATAATAATAATAATAATAATAATAATAATAATAATAATAATAATAATAATAATAATAATAATAATAATAATAATAATTAATAATAATAATAATAATAATAATAATAATAATAAATAATAATAATAATAATAATAATAATAATAATAATAATAATAATAATAATAATAATAATAATAATAATAATAATAATAATAATAATAATAATAATAATAATAATAATAATAATAATAATAATAATAATAATAATAATAATAATAATAATAATAATAATAATAATAATAATAATAATAATAATAATAATAATAATAATAATTAATAATAATAATAATAATAATAATAATAATAATAAATAATAATAAATAATAATAATAATAATAATATAATAATAATAATAATAATAATAATAATAATAATAATAATAATAATAATAATAATAATAATAATAATAATAATAATAATAATAATAATAATAATAATAATAATAATAATAATAATAATAATAATAATAATAATATAATAATAATAATAATATAATAATAATAATAATAATAATAATAATAATAATAATAATAATAATAATAATAATAATAAATAATAATAATAATAATAATAATAATAATAATAATAATAATAATAATAATAATAATAATATAATAATAATAATAATAATAATAATAATAATAATAATAATAATAATAATAATAATAATAATAAATAATAATAATAATAATAATAATAATAATAATAATAATAATAATAATAATAATAATAATAATAATAATAATAATAATAATAATAATAATAATAATAATAATAATAATAATAATAATAATAATAATAATAATAATAATAATAATAATAATAATAATAATAATAATAATAATAATAATAATAATAATAATAATAATAATAATAATAATAATAATAATAATAATAATAATAATAATAATAATAATAATAATAATAATAATAATAATAATAATAATAATAATAATAATAATAATAATAATAATAATAATAATAATAATAATAATAATAATAATAATAATAATAATAATAATAATAATAATAATAATAATAATAATAATAATAATAATAATAATAATAATAATAATAATAATAATAATAATAATAATAATAATAATAATAATAATAATAATAATAATAATAATAATAATAATAATAATAATAATAATAATAATAATAATAATAATAATAATAATAATAATAATAATAATAATAATAATAATAATAATAATAATAATAATAATAATAATAATAATAATAATAATAATAATAATAATAATAATAATAATAATAATAATAATAATAATAATAATAATAATAATAATAATAATAATAATAATAATAATAATAATAATAATAATAATAATAATAATAATAATAATAATAATAATAATAATAATAATAATAATAATAATAATAATAATAATAATAATAATAATAATAATAATAATAATAATAATAATAATAATAATAATAATAATAATAATAATAATAATAATAATAATAATAATAATAATAATAATAATAATAATAATAATAATAATAATAATAATAATAATAATAATAATAATAATAATAATAATAATAATAATAATAATAATAATAATAATAATAATAATAATAATAATAATAATAATAATAATAATAATAATAATAATAATAATAATAATAATAATAATAATAATAATAATAATAATAATAATAATAATAATAATAATAATAATAATAATAATAATAATAATAATAATAATAATAATAATAATAATAATAATAATAATAATAATAATAATAATAATAATAATAATAATAATAATAATAATAATAATAATAATAATAATAATAATAATAATAATAATAATAATAATAATAATAATAATAATAATAATAATAATAATAATAATAATAATAATAATAATAATAATAATAATAATAATAATAATAATAATAATAATAATAATAATAATAATAATAATAATAATAATAATAATAATAATAATAATAATAATAATAATAATAATAATAATAATAATAATAATAATAATAATAATAATAATAATAATAATAATAATAATAATAATAATAATAATAATAATAATAATAATAATAATAATAATAATAATAATAATAATAATAATAATAATAATAATAATAATAATAATAATAATAATAATAATAATAATAATAATAATAATAATAATAATAATAATAATAATAATAATAATAATAATAATAATAATAATAATAATAATAATAATAATAATAATAATAATAATAATAATAATAATAATAATAATAATAATAATAATAATAATAATAATAATAATAATAATAATAATAATAATAATAATAATAATAATAATAATAATAATAATAATAATAATAATAATAATAATAATAATAATAATAATAATAATAATAATAATAATAATAATAATAATAATAATAATAATAATAATAATAATAATAATAATAATAATAATAATAATAATAATAATAATAATAATAATAATAATAATAATAATAATAATAATAATAATAATAATAATAATAATAATAATAATAATAATAATAATAATAATAATAATAATAATAATAATAATAATAATAATAATAATAATAATAATAATAATAATAATAATAATAATAATAATAATAATAATAATAATAATAATAATAATAATAATAATAATAATAATAATAATAATAATAATAATAATAATAATAATAATAATAATAATAATAATAATAATAATAATAATAATAATAATAATAATAATAATAATAATAATAATAATAATAATAATAATAATAATAATAATAATAATAATAATAATAATAATAATAATAATAATAATAATAATAATAATAATAATAATAATAATAATAATAATAATAATAATAATAATAATAATAATAATAATAATAATAATAATAATAATAATAATAATAATAATAATAATAATAATAATAATAATAATAATAATAATAATAATAATAATAATAATAATAATAATAATAATAATAATAATAATAATAATAATAATAATAATAATAATAATAATAATAATAATAATAATAATAATAATAATAATAATAATAATAATAATAATAATAATAATAATAATAATAATAATAATAATAATAATAATAATAATAATAATAATAATAATAATAATAGTAAAGTTTGGATTTCTATTATTATATTTCTTTCTAAAATTGTTATTAAAATTATTAATAGGACTATTCTGTACCTGTAATGATTCATCTACCTCCATTAGTGTAGGTTTAGGTTGTTCTATTTTTTTTTTTTTTTTTTTGGTATTGACTCAATTCTATTGATTCGGAGAAATCGTAAAGTATTATTATTGCTATGTGTATTTCTGTTATAAGAATTTATGATCTTCCAAATTGGTAAGCAAAATTTGCTCTAAGGTTATTTGACTCAAGTTCTTGCGCTTTAGCTAACGCATTCGGTAATTCTTCAAAGGAAAGTGAAAATAATACATTATTTAATGGATGGTTCAATCCAGTAATGAAAATTCTTAAGGCATTCTGGCAATTTTTCTTATTTAACTCAGTTGTCATTTCGGTATTGTTTCCGTACGTCATTATTGTTTTGTTCGTTAATAGTGTTAATTTCTTATTAACTACGTTGTAGTAATCTAATATTGACATTGATCCTTGTCTTAGAACACTTCTATATCCTTTACTTCAGAGGATATTTTAAAGTATATTGGATTGATCGATGAGGATTTTAATGCTGGACCTGACGGAATTCCTGCCGCAGTGTTAACACGATGTGGTTCCGTTCTAAGTCAACCACTGTCCATGTTATTCAATAAATCAATTAGCGAAAGTATTTTTCCACTTTTTTGGAAAAAATCTTTTATAGGTCCTATCTATAAAAAAGGTTGTAAGAACGATATAAGCAACTACAGGCCTATCGCGAAACTCTCGTCGATTCCAAAACTTTTTGAGCGCCTCGTGTATGATCGTGTGAAAATTCACTGTGGGAAGGTCATGACAACTCGTCAGCATGGATTTGTTACTGGCAGATCCACTGTGTCTAATCTCCTCGATTTTACAACGTTTTGCTTAAATTCATTTTATTCAGGTAACCAGGTCGACTGTATTTACACTGATTTTAGTAAAGCATTTGATAAACTGCCACACAACTTAATTCTATTTAAACTTAAGTTAATGGGTTTTCCACAATTTTTTGTAAGCTGGATTCAATCGTATCTGACAGAGCGATCTTATCAAATACGATTTCGAGGCGTATTGTCAGCTGAATTTATTGCTGAATCAGGTGTTCCTCAAGGTAGCCACCTTGGTCCACTTCTGTTTATTTTAGCCATTAATGATGTAACCCACATCATCAAACACTCTCATCTACTTATCTATGCAGATGACATGAAAATATACAGAACAATAGATGCTAAAGACAATTCAGATCTGCTCCAGTCTGATTTGAAATCCTTTGAAATTTGGTGTTCTAAAAACAATATGTTTCTAAATCCAGATAAATGCCAAACTATGACCTTTTCGCGAAAAAGGAATAATTTAATTTTTGATTATAAGATAAAAGATACTGCATTAAGTCGTGTAGATGCTGTCAAAGATCTGGGTATATGCATGGATTCTAAGCTATCGTTTTACGTTCATATTGATTATATTTGTAAAAAAGCATCTTCTATGCTCGGGTTTATGAAACGCTGGGCAAAAGAATTTAATAGTATGATCACAACTACAACACTGTATTATGCAATTGTGCGACCTCACTTAGAGTATGCAAGTCAAGTTTGGTCCCCAAGTTACAATGTACATGTTGAACGTATAGAGAGAATCCAAAAACGTTTTGTTCGGTTTGCTCTAAGGGGCTTAAGTGCAACTGACACTTTAAACCTTCCTCCTTATGAGGATAGTTTAAAACTATTAAAAATGCAATCTTTGAATGAGAGAAGGAAGTCTGCAGATATCGTCTATTTACACCAACTCATAACTGGTGTATTCGATTCACCAGAACTCCTAACTCTTATAAATTTTAACACTAACCGTAGAAGCAGTAGAAATGCTAACAATTTAATTTACTTACCTTTTAGTAGAACAAATTATATGGCTACTGCTCCTTTACATCGCATGAGTACCTTTGTTAACAACTGTAGCTTTTTTGATGTTAACTTATCGAAAGGTCAACTCAAAAGTAGATTGAAAACTAATGTATGATTAGATCTATGTAAACGCATGGTTAGTTGTTATGTCTTGTGTTGTCCCTGAGCCCAACCCATATTATGGTGGGTAAATTTTTCTCACTTTCGATTGTTTTGGACCACTCTTATCAGTATCATTAAGGCTATTCACGGTTTGAGCGTACTTTTAACAAATCATATTTATAGCATTTGTTATTGTTCAAACTGTGAGCACCTCGCCATGTGACTGTCGTATAAAAAGATTGTGCAACCCTGTGATGTATGTGATTATGCGGCTGTAGACAGAGCATAAAAATACGAGGTACAAAGAGCACGTCCAAGGGCTGCTTTTATTTACGCGTGCCTGCGTATTTGCATTTGTATGCAAAACAACAACGAAGCAAAATACGTTTTCGTAAATTGGCGAACAAATAGCAGATCGAACAAATGGCAGACCAGCGTATTCGAACTGTGAATGGCCTTATTGAGATGTTTTAATGTTATTTGGGCTGGTTCTTAAGAGGATCTAATGCGGAGAAAGTGCGAAAAAGCTGTAGTAGCTGAACTCTATTGTTATTGCATGTAATACTTACTTATTTCCTGTTCAATAATATGTGCTGGTCTCCTGTCTGAGTATGCAAAATCTAGTCCGCTTATAATAGCGTCATAATTAAGTACTGTACCGTGGTTCGTTAATACGTCATTTGCTTCACCTGTTATTTTATTCCGTAATATGGTTAATGCACCGAAATATCTTTTACTGCCCTTCTCGTAAAGAGAAATTGAATTTTGAGAGGCTTCTCTCCAACTAACATAAGAATTAAGTTTACCTGAAAATTCCGGGAGAGTTCTTATTATGTCTAGTGGTTCGTTACATATAATTGTACTGTCTATTGTCTGAGTCTTGTAATTTTCTACTGTGTCTGTACATGTTAATCTTGATAGCTGATTTTGCAGAGCAATTATTTGATTTTGAAAAGATTGATTATTTGTGGCAATTAGTTGAGAAACTAAATCTGCAGTTATATTAGCCATTTCAGATTCTTTTTTGAAATTTTCTCTCAAATTTATCTTTTTAAACAATTCACTTAAGTCGTTGTCAGGATTCTTTTCCTTATACACTTTTTTTATTTACAATCTTTTTATCTTGTTTGTCACTTCTTTTCTTTTTTATATATATAACAACTAATCAATAATATGTATAATTATTTCTTAAAAATAATTCTTATATTCCGGTTCTGTTGATTTCTTCTTTCGATTCACTGCTTTTTCCTTCTTCCAAATGAACTTGCACTTGCTTTAGTGTTAAACAATATGATTTAATTTTTTTCTCCACTTGTTGGATACTTATTTCTTTATGTGGTCTTCAAATTCGGCTTCCTTTGTTTAGGCTTTTATCTCCAGAAATTGATTGTATCAAAATTTGACGTTAATACCCCACTCGATGATTTTGGTCCTTTGCCTTGCTGTAATCTTCAGTTCCTTACTTGTATTCGTCTGCACCTTGTTTCTTCTTCTTTATCAAGAATACTTTTTCCCGGTCACAGATGTTTTCAGGACTTTATTCACTTTATTCTTTTATTAAAGAGATACGACTTCTTTAACTTGTGCCTCATCTTTACATAAACTTATGTATTTAATATTACTTATTAATGTATTTGAACCTTCCCACTTAGATACTTTTAAGAATTTATCATGTAAAGAAATTTGATCATAAACATCATCCGATCAATATTCCCATAAATCAGTTATAAACAATGAAATATGATTAAAGTTATAAACAAAGAAATATGATTAGAAGCATACTTTGATATGAAAAGCATAAAATCTTATTTATAATAATTTTTGTTTAGATTATCTATGGTAAAAGTTACCAGCAAGTGCTAACTTTAACTTGCACCTACAATGTACATTTTTATAGAACTACAAAACAAAGCATCTTTGTTTTTTTGTGAAGGTTTAGTATTATAAAAATAGAAATATTTCGTTTTCTTTTCCTTTACTCCACACACACAGAATTCGTTCGGAAGTTTAATTATCAATTTTGGGCTTCAGTACCTATAACAACTTTTATATTAATTACAATAGAGATGATAAAATCGAAAATGATAGTATCGATCGCATAAAATTAACCAAAATGTTTTGCGTTAACAGGATAAATCAAATTATAGACGACGAATTTATAATTTTTGCTTTGTACAATGCGTTGTAAATATTTGTATTAAACAAAACTGATATATTTAAATTAAATGACTGATGCAAGAAATGTTTACCAAAACTTTCGGCTTTGGTTTCGGGGTTGGGCCATATTGATGCCGAATAGCCGAAACTAGACGAAACTGACAAAAAGGGCTGAAACGGATATTCGGTCAGACACTACTCATAAGCTGTTTAAAACGTAATCAGATTTTAGAAAAAATAGATAAAAACCTCACCACCTCATCTATTTTATTAAAAAGAGGAGAAGAAAAGAAAAGAAGATTTGAGACTTACTGCTTTATTTTGTACAAGCAAATACCCGCTGCCTCGCCTGCGTTAAAAAAATTAAATATCATTTACAAACTTTAAATCTTTAGATTAAAGTATTTCGTTGACTTATATTTAAATATAAAATTTATGTATTAAAAAAAAATTAACCCTTCTTTTCAAAAAAGAAAGGAGTCATTTACCACAGTAAATATTTTTTTCCTATGCAAGTCGTATGGGAAAGTGAAAATGATATTATAGAATGAGATGGTTAGGTAGTTGCAGTTTCTTTTGATCTTAAATAAAAACTGGATTATAGTTAGTAGTTTAAAAATAAAAAGTTAAAAACTCATGGAAAAATTGAATGTGAATAAAAAAGCTTATCGGAATAATATTCACTTTTTATATTTAACGCAATAGCTAGCAAAATAAAACATTTTTTTATTTATTTTATAACTTGACCTTTCAGTGTTTCTTTGTTGTGTATATGCATACATATTTTGTTTTCCAAAAACTTATTTTTTGTCTGATGGAAAATCTTTAAAAATTAAGTAAACATTTTACGTTTTGCTAATGCCATTGATGGTTTGAGATTGATTTTCATCATTTCCAATGCATTAAAAAGATTAGTTCGACTGACAAAAAATAACCGTTTTTCACATTTTTGCCTACATCTCCAAAACTTCACCTGAAATGGGCTGCGGACGTTAATATTTTTGGCGCAAAAGTTTACAATTATTTGTAAACCGGCGTTATTTAAAAATTTAATATGTGCTTCGTTCGAAGTACTTGAAACTGGAATATTGCTCTAGCTAATTTTTGTCGGTGTTTTTATACAAGTGGCGGTATTTTTTTCATTCAAAAAGACAGCAGCCAAAGATAATAAATGAGTAGTAAGAGGTCCAGAAACTCCCTGTTAAAATTTCCTTCTAAGTCTCGGTGAGGTCGAGATTGGCACCTCACTTAAAGGCTCCGCAACAGTGGCAAAGCGCAGCGAATTTCGATGTTTTCTTTTGGGAACAGGGAAATATAAATGAAAATGTGTGCACACAAGCGAGCTAGGAATAGATCCCTTGTTTTAAATATGTTGGCTTTTTTCTTATTTTTATGATATGAATAGAAGCAATTGAAGGTCGTTTAAAAAAAATGTTTGTTTACATTTGGTTTTCTATGTTTTTGATCATTTCGGCTTTGTGCACAAGGGAGCAAAAAGATCGGTTTTTTAATATCCTTGCCTGTTTTTTCCTATTTGAATATCTGAAGAAATATTGCAAAATTTATGAATGAAAATTCAATTTGACACCTTCTTATTTTACATGTTGCCAAATTTATTTTGTCTCTAGCTGGACATTTTTGTTGTGATTTCGTTGTTGCAATATTTTGGTTGCTGCTGCAAGAAAGAATTTCAGATATTTCAAAAGTCGAACAGAAAGACGGATTTCTGATTCGGCTAATGAAATAATTATTTCTTAATCATGAGTTGAAAAAATTTTTATTCATTAACAGAACAAAAGAATGCATCAAAAAAATTTTCCTCTGATTTATTTAGAATCTAGGTATAAGGAAATAAAAATCAAATTAAATTGGATTCAAAGTATTTGCATTGGGAACTTAATTATTTTACTGTTGTTCAACAACCAAACAACCACCAAAAAAGTTTTTCCCAATCAGAGAAGAAAACAACAGATTTATTTCAGATAGATTTTAAATTTAAGGATGTAGTCTGGTGCGCCAGCCTAACTTTCAAGGTTTATTTTGGGTAGAACAAAACGAAGTAATAGTTTAATTGAAGGGCTTATTATACACACAAAATATTTTGAAATAATCGACTCTTAAGTTTGAAAAAAATTTATTTTTGTATGAAAAAATGGAATTGAACACGGAAACTTTACAAATAGGTTATAAAATTATTAATAAATAGCTAATATCTTCTTCAGTAGTTGTTGGCAATGCATTGAGTTATGTATTTAGCAAAAAAAAAAATTGTTTTTTAGATCATGTGGCTTATCACATTATTGCAATAAGCCCTTCAATTATTGAATTTTAAACATTGATTTGAACCATATTTAATATATAACATTTTTAACGTAATATTTTAAACATGTATCTATTATTTGTACATATAGCAAAATCATTAGTTGCATGTAACCGAGAAAGTATTATTTATCGATTACTTTCCCGCTTACGGAACGCATTATTTTTAAGCAAAGGTATTTAAAGATATTGCTGCGAACAAATTCAATATTTTGAAGCCATTTTCTTGAAACCATTTCTGAAAAACATTTCTTAATATGTTGGAAATCAGCAGCATGGGAAACTTTTTTAAAACTTAATTTTGAATACTTTTAATAATTTTATGCGACCAGAAAAAAATTAAGTATGTATAAATTTTGAAATATTTTTTTTTATAGTTTCCTAAATTTTTAAAAAGTCTAATATTATTTTTGAGTACTTATTAATAGCTTTTAAAAATGAAACATGAAGTGATACATTATATGAAAAAGTAAAAAAATGCAATTTCCAGTTTTTATTATTTCAATGACAAAATCAACTTTTGCACCGTTTTCGGAAGAAACAAACAGAAATTTCTTGGAAGTTTCTTGAAAAAATGGTTAATTATTTATGATTTTTTTTATTCGAAAAATTTTAGCAACAGACACTTTAGGATTTTTAAAAAAAGTCAAGTTTCAACAGCTATAACTTATTTATACGAGTTTTAATATTTGTAATTTTTTGCAAAAAATAGCTTAAGACTGTGCCATAGCCACTTGTGATGTCGTCTATTAAGATGTGAATTTTTTGGAGATTTTTTTCGTAAAAGTATCCAAACTCGAAATTTACAAAATGTTACACTTCTAGTAAAAAATTTCAAAGCGACCAAGTTATTTAACGAAACCATACAATTTTTTATATTTGTATTAAATATTTTTCAAGAAAAATTTTAATATTTCAGTGCAGTTTTTTCAAATTTGGATTTTAACGATATTTTTTATTGCAACAAGAAAACTTAATTCTTTTTGAAAAGTAAAATATCACAACTCTAGTATTTTAAATACGATTTTAATATTTGATAGTGTATTTAAAAGAAATATTAAACTAAAAACGAAATCTGTACCACTATTTTATTAATTTTAAAAATTTAATTCACAAAAGGTTTTTTTCGTTGACGTCTTAGGCTAAGAGTATTCGATTAGCTATGAAACCAAAATATATAAAGTGTCGTTTTTAAAGTTTTTTTTTAGACTTATTCTAATTTTTTATATTAAAATATATAATAACAATATATATTTTTTTTTCGGACTAGTGCATTTAAAATTTCTTCCGTGGTCACTTCCATATCCCTGTGAACATTTAAAGAGCTAACCCATTGAGCCTTTCTTCTGCAAAACGAAGGTTCGCTTGACTGAAACCGGCAACATTGCACCAATCTTCAGGAATCAGTTTTTTGATAGATATACTCACGTATGGATATATAAACGTTACAGGTCGATTTGTCTGATTTAAGCAGAGCCTACAAATATTGGGTACAAAATATTTTTCAAAATCAATATACAGTGAAACTTCTACTAACGGACTCTTAAGCGGACACTTCTCTTGAGCGGACAGTTTTTCCACGACCAAGTTTTTCGTCCGCTTTTTCGAATAAATTAACCTCTTTTAAGCGGACCCTCTCTTGAGCGGACGTGGACAGTATAATTTCGTCTAATTGGGCGAAAAACCTCTGTTAGGCGGACGCGAACCTCCCTCAAGCGGAAAACGTTTGTTGGACGGACGCGAACCTCTCTCAAGCGGAAAACGTTTGTTGGACGGACGCGAACCTCTCTCAAGCGGACACATACGTCTGTTGAACGGACGCGAACCTCTGTTGGACGGACGCGAACCTCTCTCAAGCGGACTCGAGCGAGAAAAGTAACTGACAAAATGTGTGTAAACATACAGAAATGAAATTGGGGATTTCCCTAACAAAGCGCCTTGCATGTTTTTTTTAATTTGCCTTGCCATCGCTTCACTGAGCTATAGAACGTTGCAGTGAATAGACATACGAGATGGCGAACCCATATGCAAAATCGTTTTTTTTAAAGAAAAACAAAAAAACTTATGTCAATCGATGATTTCTGAATTTCTTAAGTCATGACTTACACATGTAAAATGTTTGTCAATAACATACTATTTTTCATGATATGAACTGAATTTTTTTTTATTTTAAACACATATGCGTTAAAAGAATATAATAGAATGCGCGGTTTTGTTAAATACATAAATACAATAAATGTATTTTGCATTGAAAAAATTTTCTTTAACTTTTGCTCATTAATCTATAACAAAATTTAAAGATATAAAACTCAGCCTCTCTATTAAGCGGACACCACTATTGGACGGACAAAAATGGGCTGACGGTGAGCGTCCGCCCAAGAGAGGTTTCACTGTATATACTGAAAAAATCCATCACGTTTTTAAATTCAACACAATGCCTTTCATATCAATGCATGACTTTTCATACATAATTTTAAAAATTGTTTCAAGCAATTTTTTTAACCACAATATGTTATAAAAAATTCGCATTAAACATATTTCGTCAAAGAAGAAACAAATTGTTTTCAATACGTCGCCCATTTCACTTTGAAGTGTAATATCAGTTGCACTGGCTATCTCCGATTTGGCTCTAATTTTCTGGTTATATTAGTTTATTGTTTAGAAAATCAAATCCGGAGTTTAAGATTTTGAGATTTTTTTGCGGACTCATAGCCATGCGAATGCCGAAATAGGGTCTATTTTGAGACAACGTAGCTCAGTCAATTTAAATGCGATTTTTATAAATAGGGTAACATTGGAAATTTTATTTTGAGGGAAAAATAAAGCTTTTAAAAAAATTGCAGTTACATGACCCATTATTAATTTCAAAGTTTAAGTTGCCTGCCAGCAACAGGCGCTATAATTTTTTCCCATTTTCGTTGTTTCCATTTTTTTAATGTTCCATTATCTTTCCAAAGATATGAAATGAAAGTGTGTTCTTTAAGGTTCAGAAGCTAAGGCGTAAAAACTTTTTCAACGAATACAACTAGCGTTAATATTTATTGTGAAAAGACTACAATACATAGAGACTTCAGAATATTTTTACGTACATATTATAAAATTGTTTTTTTTTTTAAAGTTGGTACATTTTTTGTTTGTTTTTAAACGCATCTTCTCCTCACTAGGTGACATAAAATAATTAGTAATAAATCTAGATTTTTTTTTTTATAAAATAACTCTATTAAATAAACAGCTCACACATAAGATATATATTTTATTGTATTTAAAAGTAATTCATAGTGATGTTCAGAAGATATCCGTGGGCGTATGAAAACTACCCAAACAAAACAATACATTCTGACAGTAGTAACCGATCAAAAAATTTAGAGCAAAGTGCATTATACATCTAGAGAGCGACATATGACAATATATGTGAGGTGGCATACTACTACGTATTGCTTCTGAACATAAGTATGAATTAGTATTACATACAATAACATATGACAAAAAATTCACACTTTTTAGAGCGTGCTTTTTAGTAGTCTGTTTTTAGTTTTTTGAATCTATTTTTTATTAATGCTCCGTTTCATACCAAATTTGTTTTTCCATTTGAGCAGTCGTAAACAGAAAATAGTTATATCAAGCAATTCAGGAATTCGTAACTTACACGCTGAAATTTCAACATGTTTTTCATTATTTTTTTAAAAACAGAACGAGAAGTGTATATTCAAATTTGTATATATGTTTGTAATTCTCGAGTAATACCGGGTATATCAGCTAGTGGATAAGGCAAAAAATTTTAAATTTTTTGACACCAACAATATTCTCATATCTTGAAAGCTATAGAAAATCTTAGTACAATGAATTGTTGTATACAACATCGTTATCTAAAGCTAAAAAAACTATTCCAAATTCGAAGTCTTAAATTTCGAAGCAAATATCATCGTTGTTTTTTTAAATATTTCATTCAATCTACTTTTGTCTAAAAGTTTAAGTAAAGTACTTGAAAAAAATTATTGCAACAGTACCGTTAGCTAAGGATTAATATTTTTAATTATTTTACCAAAAGAGTTCAAAAAAATGTCTTATTCTTCCAAAAAAATTACAGAAATATCCTGCAAAAAAATATTTCAAAATATAGCAAACAAAAAGTAAAAAAATATGCTTTATAAAAATTTTCAATAATATATGTATATAATAATATGTATATACATAATAATTTATCAAAGAAAAATAAAGAAATATCCTGTAAAAAAATATTAGAAAATGAATCGAAGAAAAAATACTTATCTATATGCTAAAAATTTTAAAATGAAAAAACGATCATAAAAGCATATAAAAATATCTGCAAATGCATTGATATAGGCACTTTCTGCATTTGGTAAATTGAAAGAAATCTTTTTTGCTTAATTTCCAATTTATCAAATACAGCCAAATAAGAATGAAAACAATGCGTTTGATATTCAAACAGGAAGAAACAGGCCAGGGCATTAAAAAAAGCCGAGCTTTTTGCTCCCTTGTGTACACAGCCGAAATGATCAAAAATATAGAAAACCAAATGTTAACAAACATTTTTTTTAAAACGACCTTCAATCGCTTCTATTCAGATCATAAAAAGAAGAAAAAAGCCAACATATTTCAAACAAGGGATCTATTCCTAGCTCGCTTGTGTGCACACATTTTCATTTATATTTCCCTGTTCCCAAAAGAAAACATCGAAATTCGCTGCGCTTTGCCGCCGTTGCGGAGCCATTAAGTGTGGTGCCAACCTCGACCTAACCGAGATTTAGAAGGAAATTTGAACAGTGAATTAATTTCTGGACCTCTTCCTACTCATTTATCCTCTTTGATATATCTTGCTTGCTTACACTTTTGTTCCAAATGTTTGTCCCAAAGAGTGTCGCTGTAAATCATGGACACAAACTGTTATTGTGAATATTGGGTTTGTGCTGAATACTATTGCAATTAAATATTCGAACCACTAGAGTATGTCCTACTGTTACTAGTGGGCACTAGAGGGCGTCAGCAATATTCAAATATGACTATTTGACCCTATTTTAAAAGGAATGAATATTTTGTCGACGTGAAATAAAAAAGTTTTTTAACCCTTTCATGTCAACTTTTCCATTTCAGGAAAAAAAAAAATGTTTCTTACTTCAGATTCAGAAATTTAGGTTCAATTAACAATATACTAAAAGAAAAAAATAAATAAATTTCATGGAAAAGGGTGTAGAGCCTAAGGAAATTTGTACAATATATTAACCAAAATACACAAAAGGAGTAAAAAAAATGTTTTGATTATATATATTGTTTTTATTATTTTTTTTATTAAATAATATAAAACATAAAAAATATTGCAATTCAATTAAGCATAAAATTGTATAACATAAACATTAATTGATGTTATGGAAAAAATATGCATTTAATACAAAGTTTAATGTCATTTCAAAGGTACGGAAACATAAATATCATATATTTACAGAAAATTAATTAATTTTTAAATTGGCACTGACTCCATGAAAAGTTTGAAAACAAGTTCTTTCGCGAGAAATGCATAAATCTACATTGCATTTAATGCAAATAAAAAATGTTCGTCCTGTACACCCAATATTCTTACACCTTGTCGGATTGCTCAGCCCATCATGAGCTGGAAGGTGTTCAAGCTTGTCTTCAATAATCTCACGTATAGGCCGAGCTTCATACTTTTTTTTGCTGGTTGTGGGTTCAATGTCATTGTCAAGAACACGCAGAGGTCTGCCACGCTTCCGAATTGTACCATCTTTTGCAGAAAACACTAGATGATTTGCCACACTCATCCGGAAATGGAGTAAGTCCAAAATGTTTTTTTTTGGAATATTCAATAAACTGCAATCTTTTTTATAGAGCAGCCAGGAAGCTACCATAGCAAAATCAATGAAATGAGAGATTAGGCGTAGTGTCCATTTTGTTGACTTCAGAAATATTCTATAGTAACTGATAAGTTGATCTAATAAATCAACGCCGCCCATTGAGAAGTTATACTTTTGTATAATTTCCGGCCTTTTTACATCCAAAACTTGCTTTGACTTCTTGCAATATCTCTTAACAATGTCTTCCTCACCCCTTTCTACAAAATTTGAGGCAATATGAATAGCTCTGCTATCCTGCCACTTTATCAAGCAAATTTTGTGATCATTGCTCACTAAGCTATCCATTGCACCACGTCCTCTTTTTTGCAACTCTTTATCTGAACTTAAACATGCTGTTCCAAATCTGTTAATACGTGCGGTTCCAGCAGCATTTATTCTTAACTGCGTAAGGATTTCAAGCAAATTGTATGAGTTAAAAAAGTTATCAAAATAAAGGTTATGGCCGGACTTTGTTAATCTTTTAATAAGGTGCAAAACTATTGTTGTTGAAAATCCATATTTTGCTAAGATTTCTGAATCAATTTTAGTTTGTTTTCCTTGGTATAGTTCAAAGTCATACGGAAATCCAGATTTTCCACATAAAACATAATTTTTGATACCCCACGGGTTTGGCTTTCCTTTATGATAAACTTTACAGGAAAGCCTTCCTTTAAAGGGAATTATTTGCTCATCGATGCAAACATCCTGCTCCACTGGTTCTTTCAAGCATCGGTTTCGTATCGTATTAATTAGTGGACGTACTTTTATGAACTTGTCATCACAACCATTAGGAATAGACAAATTATCTATGAAATGAAGACATTTTCTCAGCTGATTAAATCTCCTTAGTGTCATTGATTCTTTAAAAAGAGAAACACCCAATGTTGGGTCCCAAAACAAAGAAAGTCTGCGTAATTGCATGCTTCCCATAGCGATTTGAAGGCCTATCAGAACCTGAATCTCCTCCTTCGTGGCACTTTTAAAGCCTGCAATGGTGTTTTGTGTAGCATACAAGTTTGTAAAAAATGTAGTACTTTCAAAAAGTTCGTTGGTAAAGAATTGCTTAAAATATTCAAAAGGTTTTCTTAGATTGTTTTCTTGTGGAGCATCACAGGGTTCAAACAGAAATGGATTCGGTTCATACTCTAATCTACGCCATTTTATGTCTTTTTTCAACGTAATTTCGTATTCTGGCCGAAAAGAGTTTTCACATGTTGTTACGGATTCAGCTACTTCTACCGGCTCACTTGCATCGCTAATAAAATTTAATTCATGCTCACCGGACTTTTCATGTACAATATCGAAACCATCTCGAAATTCATCAAAGTTTTCCTCAAAAATTTGTTCGTTCGTGTTATTATGCCTTATAAAAGAATTTATAAGAATCTCGTCCTCAGGATCAATCTCTTCAATTTCACCTTCAGTACCGGTTTCAGCTGCTTCCCTTGTTTCACTTTCGTCATCCTCATAGTCCGATAAGTCCGCTTGTATATTTTCCAAAAAATCAGAAATTTCTTTTACTGTCAACCCCTTTTTACGCAAACTCATTGTTAAAAAGATCCTGCAAATCCTATAATTTACTGAAAAAATATTCGAAAAATTAGCAACCCTTCACGTATTTTGTGCAATATATTGACCAAATTATTTATGTACAATATATTGGATCTTAGCTTTTGCGTTATTTGTACAATATAATGTACAATATTTTTAAGTTGGTAAAACAATTTTTTTTAAACGTTTTTTAAAATTTTTTTTTTAAATAAATAACAAATAGAATATAAGCTCTTATTTAAAACTTTAATAAAAAAAGATATTGTTGAATTACCTGCTTTAAATAATTTATTTTCTTTCCTCACTTGTTATAACACGCAAATGCAAAGAGGACTGTTTTTGAATTTGAAATAAAAAACTAACTATGCTCGGTATCTCACTCAAATTTGAATTTCAAAAAGTCAAAGCATGCTTGATTTTAAAATAATGTTTATTTTTTCGCAAAACTTTCAATAGCTACGAAAACAGATGAAGTTAAAATATACAATTTTTTATACAATATATTGTACAAAATCAACGAAAGGGTTAAGAAAACTTAAGAGCGCGGGTATGAAGCATTAGAATGTTTTATCTATAATGGACGTTATGATATTTAAACTCAAGTGAATTTGTATCGAAAATACATAAAAAAATATTCAATAATTTTATACCCCACGCGCACTGCGTAAGAGATATAATAACTTTGTCACAATAATTATAACGCCGCACAGTGTAAAATTTTGCTCCCTGGTTGATTAAAATTCTGTAACTTTTGAAAGGATGAACATATTTTCGTTTGGTTTTTTGTGTGTTATTAAAAATCAATGTGGCTTTAAAAATATAAAGAGTTTTAAAATAATATTAAGACTGCTGGGAGTTGCCCCAAATTTAGCGCAAAAATGAAAATTTGTATAAAGAACAGAACGAATAGAAAAGATTGTTGTTTATCCAGAACAGAATGAATAAAGAAACAAAATTAGAAAATAAAGAACATTTTTGTTTTGTTACAAGCACAAATATATTTTCGTATATAATTAAAAAAAATTCACCAAATCACAAATAAAACTACTACAAAAATTTTACCATTTTCATTTAGCGCGATTTTACTTCAATATAACCTCAAGAATATAGCCTCACACACAAAAAAATATTTTTTTTATTCTACTTCAGCTGATGCTATGAAAAGAACGCGTTCGGAATATTCCCTAAGAATTAAGAAATGCAAAAAAATATTCTGGATAATAAACACTGAATAAAGAAATAAAAACAGTCAATCCGAACGTCTGGAATGAGTAAAGAGTTCTAACCAATTTGCAAGTTTTAATAGTATTAACTATGATTTTAAATATTTTTTAACCCTTTGGTACTAAATGTATCTTAAATGATACGATTACAAAAATATTTATAAAACTCGAAATAATTTAAAAATTTTCCCAAAAATGCAATATAGATATATTATAAATCGATGTAGCTTTCAAGCCAAAAACAAACTTTAGGGTTATATAGGGACGGCTTAGTAGGGTTGCCCAAAATAAACGAAAAAAATGCTATGATGTTTTACGATTTTTTAAAGAAATTAATAAAAATTTATTCTCAATTGTACCAAAACAAAATAAATAAAAACATGACGAAATATTCCGACAGTTTTAAAGGATTTTGCCCGTACTTTCCGATAAAAATTAAAAAAAAAATTAAAGCAATTTCTTGCAAGGAAATATCTTTGTATTATTTTAAGTTTTAAATAAGTTGGATATTTTTAATATATTTTAACTACATGAAACCCGGCTCTTTGCTGCCACGCCCCTGTTTCCAAACGCTCATAAAATGTTATCAGTGAAACTGCATGTGTCAATTGTGGTCGAATACTGAATTCCATGGCTGTGCGACCTATAAATCAAAAGCTATTCAATTTGGGTTGTATGGGAGGTGCCACGCCCTTTTTCCTATGCTAAACAATGTTATTTGTGAAACTTTATGTGCAAATTGAGTTCGAATACAGAATTCCCTTGTCCAACGCCCATAAAATGTTATCAGTGAAACGGCATGTTTAAACTGTGGTCGAATACCGAATTCCGAGATTGTGCGACCTATAATTCCAAAGCTATCGCAAATTTATTCCAAAGCTCTTCGATATCGCAAATAAAGGCTGTATGGGAGGTGTCAAGCGTCCTTTTCTAATGTAAAATTTCTCCTTGGTTTTTGTTTAATAACTTCTTAAATTTTCATGAAAATCGTATTAGAAAAATTTAGTATTATACGACCAAAACCGTTTGATATATAAAAGCTAAATTGATTTTTGGCGTTCAAGTGGGCGTGGTAACATTTATGTATATTGACCGCCACTTGGAACACCTACATACTAAGTTTCGCTATAAAAACGTGTACAACAGACGAATTATCATGATTTCGAAAAGTGGGTGCATATATAGTTTTTTACGACCAAAACCGTCTGATATTTTTCCCTTTTTTTGTGAGCGATAGCACAAATTTGGTACCACCGCCCCCTTGCCCAATCGAAACTAAAGTTCACAAGAACACTCTCAAGATGTTGCTTCAGTTTCATTCAAATTTACATAAAGATCGGTTCAGCGGTTTTTGTAGGCTCAATCGAAATCTTGATCTTTTTCCTTTATCCTCTTCAGTCCCGCACCAAGAAAGACAGTAAAAAATATTTTTTAAGGCATTATTCTAATTAAATAGGGATAGTTAAGACATTTCTGCAAAAACAAATTTTAAAAATTGGACATATTTTTACTTTTTTACAAAAAATTCTTTATTTATTAGCTCCTTTTTATTTACTAGACATAGGAGACCATAAAGTACTATTTTTTAAATTTATAAATTATTATTATAATTATTATTATTATTAAATTATAAATAAATAAATTTTTTATTTATTAACACTTTTTTGCTCACCGGAATAGACTCCTTAGGCGACATGTTTGAAAAATTAAAAGAGATCTAATGAGGGAGAATATTTTCTCTATCTTTTGAGTCAATACTTGAAAAAATAGCGCCAAATCAGCAAATATTTAAATACAAAAACGTTTGTCCACATATCGTCGCTCAAGCGACATACTCTCGTAACCCTCATTTTTTTAAAAATCGAGTTAACACTACCAAAGCACTTCTTAGGCAAGGCGTCACCTGCTCTCAAAGTATTATGGTGGTAACTGCCACGGGTGATCGGAATATACATATTTCTTAATTTCGAAAGCACACACAGTGTAAGAACAAAAAAAAATTTGCAATCAGCAGTCACCCATAAATTTTGAAATATTATTTTTTAGAGAAGTTTCACAAGGCTAGCAGTTAATGCTGCTCAGACTTGCGAAGTTGCCAATTGTAGAGCCAAGGTGTTTGGCACATGTTTTCGAAGAGGCTGTCTACTCTTCAGGATTCATTCCGCCATATACCACCGCCATTTCTAGAACCTTCAACTTCTGCAGGCATCTTTTCCCAGCCAAACATTTTCAGCTTTCAGAATTTAGTTCAATTTAAATTCATTGAACCTACAACTTCAATCAAGCACTACATCTTCCAGGAAGCACTGGACGAACATTTTTTTCACAGAATTCAAGTCAACATATCAAGGTAAGTAAAAATTTAAATAAGAATCACCTTTAAATTACCATGTGTCCAACAGAAGCGATGAAACAATGACTGAAACAGAAAAAACGTTCTTCTGACAAATTTAAAACATAAAGGTTACGACATTTTGCAGCTTTAGCGACGATATGTGAGCACAGCTCTAATCTATTTATAACGAAGAAGCATATACGATTATGTCAAATACTAACAAAAATTAAAATTATTATTATATTATAAATATTTGCTAACTATACATTCGTTCCTTGCACTGGTAATGAATTTATATATATTTAGGTTAAGATTTGATGAATTATTGTTAGTTTTTAAGAGAAAGATTCAATAAATAATAAAAAGAACAATAAAAAATCCTAAACCTGGGGGCGAATTTTTTTTTTTTTTATATTTAAGTTACTGCGAGAACTAGGCTTCCCTAGCTCAAGAAGATTCCTCACTGATGAGGAAATTATTTGGCCAAAATCGATAGATTTTAAAACGCCATCACAAATTATGAATCTTTTTGATTCTATTTAAAACTGTACTTTAATTGTGTCGGTCGCATCAGCGGATGGACCACAAAACACAATTACAGCTGGCTAGTCGCGCTTCACGACCTCGGTGATGAAACGACGCGAGTCGAATGAGGGCGAATTTAAAATAAAAAAATTATTAAAAGACATCCAAGAGTTGTTTTTTTTTTATAATAACAATGCACAACAGAAAAAAAACCCGTAGGTTTTAACTTTCCGTTGCTAACATGCGCTTTCACAGACCAAACACATGCTAAAAGCTTTCTGTACGCAAGAGGTGAGCTTATTGAGCTTTCGTTTTTAGTATAGCTTTCGGTTGATCCGTGATCTTGGTGCTACCAGTGTAGATAGGTCGCTGCTAATTTGTGTATTCCTCCTTTTTCAGTGATTCGGTGTGTGACACCGATTTAAGTAAAAGTGCAATTTGTTGAGAACTTATAACTTCAGGTAAACTTATGATTTAATGTTTGATATAAGTCAGTTATAACTCCCGCAATGCTTGATTATGCAGATAATGGTTTCCGAACAACAATAAACTAAGTAATTTCGATTACTTGATAAAACAGTAAATGATGACGTGGTGGAGTTTGCTGTGTTTTAAGCATATTGGGTCATGTGAATAAAAAATCAGCAAATGCTTTTACTGAATTTTTCTAGTAAAAAGTATGGATTTAGTGAATAAAAAAAGCTATATAGATATAGCTTAAAAAGCTTAAAGCTATATAGATATAGATATAAAAAAAGCTATATAGATATAGCTTTTTTTATTCACTAAATCCATACTTTTTACTAGAAAAATTCAGTAAAAGCATTTGCTGATTTTTATTCACATGACCCATTGTCTCCATGTGTCAAAGTTGTCTATTTCAAGCCGAGAATGAATAATAAGTACTCATATATCCAGTGGTAAATGGACACATGACGTTCTTATATATATATATCTCTTAAATATAATGTAGCTGCGAGGCCTCCAACGCCTGTGTGCAATCCTGAATTACATTTGTTGGGATATGGCCGATGTTGATGACTTGCTTAACTTATTTATTCGTTTTCACGACCAACTCGGCGTGACGATCGATCAAGTCAAGGTGGATCTTGATATCTATGGTGCTCACGTCAGAACTTAATATATTTCTTAAATATATTTTGCCATAACTGTGGCGGCATGAGAAGCAAATTAAATTAACTTTATGTTGACGCCAAATCTTGTCACTTCAATGTTTTAGTATTAACTGAGACATGGTTAAATGATACCTTCAATAATGAGGAAGTTCTTGACAGTAATTGGATTGTCTTCAGAAACAATCGGGATTACTCCTCAACTGGTCTTTCTAGAGGAGGTGGCGTTCTCATAGCAACTCACAATTCTCTTTCAAGTGAGTAATAGATACGCACACCCATAAACTTTTTTATCACCGCATAATTAAAGTTTGTTTAGGAAATAGTCTTTTTATGTATATAGGTGTCGTTTACATTCCTCCCGGCTCAAGTGAAACAAAATACAACTAGCTATGTGAAACACGGTCCTCCTTTACATCCACTCTTAAAAAGGAAGATAAGGTTGTTATTCTTGGTGACTTCAACCGTCCAAATATTTGTTTTGTCATTGATGAAAATGACAACTATCTTCTTCCTGTCAATGAGTCTAATGCTATATATTTCTCATTATTTAGTACCTTTTCTGGCAGCGATCTGCAGCAAGTTTCTTCTGAACAAAATAAAAATGGCAGATGGTTGAATCTTATCCATGCACTCAAGCAGAAAATTTATTTACTAACACTGTTCACCATACAGCTTTAACAGTTGCTTTCTCTGCTAACGACATTACTTTTACCCAGTCTTATGATAACTCCATTGCCTACGATTACCTCAACGCCGATTACGAAAGTATAAAATGTTATCTAAACGCTCTAAACTGGAATAATATTCTATCCAACATAGATTTAGCCAGCGCTGTCTCAAGATTTTATCAGCACATTTTTACTGCTATCGAAAATTATGTACCAAAAATAAAGAAAAAGAATAAGCTTTCGGAGCCAAGGCTAGACAAAAATCTCAGATTTTTGAGGAACCAAAGAAACAAAATTTACAAACTTCTCAAAACCACCGATAATGTAAGCGATGAGCTGAAGCTAAGATATGACGAGCTATCTAAAGAGTTCTCTATCAAGTCAGAAAAAGCGTACAAGTTGTACAGTAACCTTATCGGAGAGAAAATTGTCCAAGAGCCACAAAAATTTTTTGACTTCGTTAATATGAAGCGAAAATCTAGCGGCTCTCCATCTTCTATGTTTAAAGGTGATGTCAATTCCTCCAACCCTCATGAAATCAGCAACTTATATGCAGACTATTTTAAAGAAGTTTTCTGTGTCTTCACAAGTAATACTTATAGTTCTCCTCCCTTTTCAGGAATTCGCCATATAATTCATCGTATCCAACTAACGCGTCATGAGATATCTAATGCGATTTAAGAAATTGATACAAATAAAGGACCTGGCCCAGACTTGTTACCCCCGCACTTACTAGTCCGATGTTTAGACACACTTATCTTGCCTTTATGTATTATATTTAACAAATCTTTGCTCCAAGGATCTTTTCCATCATATTGAAAGATATATCACCTAACACCAATATATAAAAATGGCGATAAAAGGTCTGTTGAAAACTATAGAGGAGTCGCCATATTATCAGCTGTTCTAAAAATGGTCGAAAAAATTATATGCTCAATACTAACATCTATTATAAACCCTTTACTCAATGGACAGCTACCTTTGGTTTCTGTAAAGGTAGATCAACCACAACAAATCTAATGACAATGATCTCTGATGTTTTAAGTAAAATGGAAAAAGGACATCAATATACACCGACTTTAGCAAAGATTTTGATCGAGTCGATCATGATATCTTGGCTTCCGAATTGGAAAAGATTGGTATCTCATGATCTTTGCTCAGTTGGCTGAAGGAAGTCCTATCTCCACGACAGGTCCCAATTCGTAAAATTTCAAGGTACCTTATCCAAACAGATTTTAGTTACATCCGGCGTACCACAAGGTAGTCACCTTGGTCCACTTCTCTTTAATGTTTTTATCTCGGACCTATCTGATATTCTTTGCGATATCCCACATCTAATGTATGCAGACGACCTAAAAATGTACCATGTTATTAAATCGGAAACAGATGTAATTTACTTACAGTCGAAACTGTCATCTCTCGAGCACTGGTGCAATCAAAATAAACTTTGTCTTAATGTTAAGAAATTCTGCGTAATAACCTTCTCCCGTAAAAATTAAGTAACAAATGGCAGTTACTTCCTCAATAGCATTAAACTTGAAAGAGTCAACCGTATTATTGATCTTGGTGTAGTCTTGGACGAAAATTTGCGTTTCAACTTACATTATGATTAAAATGTATCTAGGGCCAGCAAACTACTTGGTTTTATAAAACGACGTGCAAAAGAGTTAAAAAATGTTTGGATTACGAAAGCATTAAGCTGTGCGTTAGTGCGTCCTATTCTTGAATATGGATGCATTATTTGGAATCCTGCTTTCGAATCACACATTGAAAGACTTGAATCTATTCAAAAGCAATTTCTGCTTTTTGCGCTTAGGGACACGTATAACCCCCGTGAGTACAATATATTGCCACCTTATGATTTTAGGCTTAGCCTTCTGAATTTAATGCCCCTTTCAACAAGAAGGACTTTACTAAGTTCATGTTTTACATTCGATATCATTAACGGTGTTGTTGATAGCGAGTATATATCAAAAAAGATACGATTTAATGACCCAATGAGACGTACGCGGCATACACGACTATTAAATGAATATCAACATCACACCGTCTACGCAAGGAATGAGTTGATAAATAGGTGCTATAGAGAATTCAATAGTATTACCGAGTACTATGTCTAAATTAACTTTTAAGAAAAATTTTTCCAAATCCCTATTTCCGCCATAATACCTTCCTTCAAACAACTAGGTTTGAAATCTTAATCTATAATTAAGCATGCCCTCTCCAAATCTTTTTTCTCTTCTAAAAGCCCAATAATCCTGCGCTGTTAATTTATTGTCCTTTTAGTCATTAAGAATTTAATGCTAATATAATAAATAGCCAGTTTGTTAAGCGTATTCTTTCCAATTCCCTATTCCCTTCTCAGATCTCTCCTATTCTTATCAAACAAAATTCTTAGCTATGTGCCGTACTATGTATAAAATATTTTATTATGTAAGTTCCTTTTCTTTTTTCTTTTCTTTTCTCCTTTTCTTTTTGACGTTCAAGAATTTAAGAACATTCATATCGATCAGGTGGGCGGATTACGCCCACATCGATTTGCATATCTTCGAACACCAAAACAAGGAAATGGGAGAAAAAAAATAAGCCTGTTAAAATAAGTAAATTACCTTGCTTGACCAATAAATAAATAAATAAATAAAACACTGATGAAATCTACCGTACACAGTAAGCGACGATGGGAGTAGGTATGCACAAGATAGGAGAGAACAAAAAACTGACGCACTAAATTAGAGAGAACAAAAATTAATTGAGCGAAAATTCTCTTTACGCCAAAAACACAACGAAAGAGAACTTAACGAAAGAGAACACACCAAAAAGAAGCAAACAAAAGACATATGACTCCACATATTACTTTCACTATCTTTTTTACAATGTAATGAACGAATTTAATACCTTTTATCGAGAATTTTAGAATAAATATTTATTACACTATATAAAGTTATAAAGTTATTTTATATATAAAACTTTGTTCTGGTTTAAACATTAAGATTCATAATTTTTACAAACTCACTTCACTGCAAAACTACCTGTAGAAAACACGATGTTGCTACACAAACGAATAAAGTGAAACTGTTGTTTGAACAATGAAAAAACAATATTGCGAGCACGAACAAGCAGTGAGCACAAAGAAGATTTTGTTTCTGCTTATAGTTCTGCATTACAATATCATCACCGAAAAATTTATACAAGTGGTTAATTATATTTATTACGAACTATTATCATATTAATAAGAAAATTTGAAATTGGTCCCACTTATATAAAAAGTAATTACTTTACTCAACTTTTGGATAACGTGTTATTTACGTATGTACCTTTTATTTAATGAAATTTTGTTATATAATTTTTTTATGTTTATTTACTTTTGAATACAATAAAAACTAATAAGAAGCAGTCCAAAAATATGTGGTTAATATGAAGAAATTTACATTTTCTACTTTTCATTTTGAGATACTGATGTAAGTAACCCCGTTATGAATTTCATGTTAGTAACGATAGGTTAACGACTTTATTTAATGTTTTATCGGTCTTACTTTTTACTTAGTTGGCGCTACAACCGTATGTCGGTCTTGGCCTCATCTAAGAATTTGCGCCAGCCATTTCTGTCTTTCGCTTGCTGGCGCCAGTTGGAAATTCCAAGCTTCGTCAGGTTGTCCTCTACTTGGTCTTTCCAATGAAGATGCGGTCGTCCTCTTCTGCGTTGACCGCCGCTGGGTACCGAATCGAATGTTTTCTTCACTGGAGCATCATCTGTCATGCGCTGAACATGACCAAGCCAGCAAAGCCGCTCGATTTTAATGCGCTTGACTATGTCGATGTCAGCGTACAGCTCATACAGTTCATCATTCCATCGTATTCGGAACTCGCCATTGACGCAGATTGGTCCGTAGATCTTACGAAGAATCTTTCTCTTGAATGCTCCTAAAGTCTTTTTATCTAAACTGCTCAGCGTCCAAGTTTGTGATGCGTAAAGTAGGATGGGCATGATGAGCGATTTATAGAGCGTGATTTTCGTTCGTCGAGAGAGGGTTCTGCTTCTCAATTGCCTACTGAGCCCAAAGTAACACCTGTTGGCAAGAGTTATTCTTCGTTTGATCTCAATGCTGATGTCGTTGGTTGAATTAATGCTGGATCCCAGATAAACAAAGTTCTTCACAACCTCGAAGGAGGTATTGTCAAGGGAAACGTGGGTTCCAAGACGCTGGTACTGTTTGTTTGTTGACATTAAGTATTTCGTCTTATCTGCATTCACTGACAGACCCATTCGACTTGATCTCTTTCTAAATGCTGCACTGACTTCGCGCGTATTATGGCCAATGATATCGATGTCATCAGCATACGCAAGCAGCATAACACTCTTGTAGAATATTGTGCCACTACGTCTCAGATCAGCAGCTCGGATGATCTTTTCCATCATTAGGTTGAAAAAGTCGCACGATAAGGAATCACCTTGTCTGAAACCTCGTTTGGTAATAAATGGTGGGGAGAGGTCCTTCCCGATTTTAACTGCGCTGCTGGTGTTGCTCAGTGTCATCCTGCAAAGTCGTATTAGTTTTGCAGGAATACTAAATTCAGACATGGTGGAGTACAGGTGCTTCCTTATTGTGCTGTCGAAGGCCGCTTTGTAGTCGACAAAAAGATGGTGGGTGTCGAATTGTTTTTCTTGAGTCTTCTCCAAGATTTGTCGTAGCGTGAAAATCTGGTCGATGGTGGACTTTCCAGGTCTGAAGCCACACTGATAAGGTCCGATCAGTTCGTTTGCAATGGGTTTCAATCTTTCACATAAATCGCTCGACAGGACCTTATATGCGATATTAAGAAGGCTTATCCCACGGTAATTGGCACAGATAGTGGGATCGCCTTTCTTGTGGATTGGGCAGAGCACACTGAGATTCCAATCGTTCGGAATGCATTCTTCCGACCATATTCTGCATAGAAGCTCGTGAATGCATTTAAGTAGAGCTTCGCCTCCATTCATAAACAGCTCAGCAGGTAAGCCATCAGCTCCCGCGGCTTTGTTATTTTTAAGCCGAGCTATAGCTGTCAGAACTTCATCATAGTCGGGCAGCGGAACCTCAACGCTGTCATCCAAAATTGGGGTTTCCGGAATATCATCTCTATTGGCGGGATTGTTGTCAGCGTCGCCATTTAGAAGCTTAGAGAAGTGTTCCCTCCATAACGCCAGTGTACTCTGGACATCTGTCACTAGATTCCCGTTTTCATCCTTGCAGGAAGAGGCCCCGGTTTTAAAACCATCGGCAAGTCGTCTTATTTTTTAAAAAAATTTTCGGGCCTCATTCCTGTCACCAAACATCTCAATCTTCTCTTGCTCGCGCTTTTCTGCCTCTCTTTTTTTCCGCCTGAAAATATGTCTCTCTTCCCTCCTCTTTTCTTTGTATCGCTCCTTAGCAGCGCGCGTTACAACCGACTGCAGGGTGGCTTTGTAGGCGGCGTCTTTCTCTGCAGTGGCGTTGCGACACTCCTGGTCGTACCACTGGTTTCGGCGAGGGCGTTGGTAGCCAATCACCTCTTCAGCAGCCGCACGCATGGAGTTGGAAATGTGTGTCCACTGCGCGCATATATCATCGATTGGAGGAGTGCTTTGAAGCAGGAGTGAGAGTCGAGTGGCGAAAGCATCGGCTGTCTGTTTCGATTGCAGCTTGTCGACGTCTAGCTTTCTCTGTGTAGGGTTGCGTGTATTCTTAGCTGCGCACAGACGTGTACGGATCTTGGCTGCAACAAGATAGTGATCCGAGTCAATGTTTGCACCACGGATCGTGCGTTCATCCAATACACTGGAAGAGTGCCTTCCGTCGATCAAAACGTGATCAATTTGTTTTTTGATCAGGGGACATCCAGGTGGCTTTAAGAATATTGAGATGCTTGAATCTAGTGCTACTTACGACCATGTTTCGTGCTGCGGCGAAGTCAATCAGCCTCATTCCGTTATCGGAAGTATTGTCGTGGAGGCTGAACTTTCCGACTGTTGGACCAAAAATATTTTCCTTGCCCACCTTAGCGTTGAAGTCACCAAGCATGATTTTTACGTAGTGACGGGGGCTCTCTCGTAAACATTTTCAAGGCGCTCGTAGAAAATTTCCTTGATCTCATCGTCCTTGTCTTCTGTCAGAGCGTGCGCACATATTAGGATTATATTAAAAAATTTAACCTTGATGCAGATTATGGCAAGTCGTTCGTTCACAGGTGTGAATCGCAGGACGTGGGGCCGTAGTCTCTTGCCAACTACAAATCCGCATCCAAACTCGTGCTTCTCCGCATAGCCGCTGTAGTAGATATCACAGGGTGCATGCTGAATGCAACCCTATCCCTTCCATCGCATTTCTTGGATAGCAGTGATATCAGCTTTGTATCTTTCCAAGACATCAGTCATTTGGATAGAGGCACCTTCCCAATTAAGGGTTCGGACATTCCAGGTGCATATCCGTAAATCATTATCAGTTTTTCGTTTGCGGTAGTCGTCATCAGATTTGGGGATCATTTTTCTTCTTTTCTTATTTGTTTTCATTGAAATTGGTTTTTACGGGTGGGCTTCAAACCCGACGCACAACCTATTTTAAGCCTAGGGAGGCCCGCCGCTCAGATTAGCCGCCAAACTAACGGTTGTCAGTTTTGACGTTGCCCAGGAAACACCACGTGGAGGTTTGAGTCGACTTGAGGCGATTTCACAAAGATTATGCTGGCCTCGCCAGGTTGAGACAGTCAGACATGTTACATTGTTCCATCGCCCCCAGTTTCCCTTTAATCGGTCGCTTAAACCAAATATGAAGTCAGGTTTTTGGGTTACGTAAGGTTTTAGTACTACATCGGGAGATGGCTCCAGGGCAAATTCTTGACGATCTACAGTTAATTTAATTTTTACTTCCCCTTTTAAGGAGGGCCAGAGAGGGTTTATATATATGACTGACCCCCATTACTTTTGCAAGATGAACGTTTTCCCTTTTTAGTTTTTATTTAAGGGTCCAATCTGGTTAGTTGAGTTGACATTTTTCGATAGCTTTAACTGTGTAGATTCTGTGTAGAGTTAGTTTTAAATCTCATAGCTCTTTTAGCTCACTTACAACAACTTCAATACTTTTATATGTGTTGTAATTCGAGGAATTATGTACATGGCATTGTTGTTGTTTGCTCGGGTCGAAAGCTAGCTATCAATGGCCGCATTCAGCGCAGACAACAGTTGGCAACTGTTGTGTGAAAATTCTCTGAAGGTCGAATTTTGGGAGCGCTAACTATAACTGATCAGGCAGCGGACGCCATTTAATCGAGCGAACAAATTCTATGCTACATGAACACAACTGTTTGGTTAACTGTCAAATGCTGCTAGTGACGCTGTTAAATTAATAAACACAGAAAGAACGCAGCAAAATTAAGTAAGAAACCTTTGCAATTGAATTAAATTTACATAAAAATTAAATATAATTAAATTGAATCTAACTTCTGACGTGTAGAGTAGCAACACATTCAGAGAAAAACATTGTGAACATAGGTAGCGCTACCATTACAGTTCACAACAGTTGTCTACGCTGAATGCGGCCAATGATATTGCTGCTATGTTTTTTTTTGTTGGCATTTTTTCGTAGCGCACACTCAAAGTGGTGGCGAGTTTTTTGTTGTTACGTTTTCAATATCACTTGTCTGGAATTATTTTATTTTTTGATTTACTGGCTGCGTGTAACACTTGGGCCTCGTCAGATGCTGAAAACCTATTTTTGCAATTTTCTTTTAAAGAGACATTAGCTCAGTGTGCTCAAGTTGTTGTTTTTTTATTTTTTTTTTCATCGCCATCGAAGCTTTAATTTATGTTTATAAGAGCTCTAAGAGTAAAGCTCTATAAATAGTATGTACCTACAATGTATTTTTATAGAACTACAAAACAAAGTATTTTTTTTTAAAGGTTTAATATTATAAAAATATAAATATTTTGATTTTATTTTCCTTTATTCCACACACACACAGAATTCGTTCGGAAGTTTAATTATCATTTTTTTGCTTCAGTACCTACAAATCATTAACATTAGTTGCTATAGAGATGATAGAATCGAAAATGATAGTATCAAATGCATAAAATTAACCTAAGTGTTTTGCGTTAGCACGAGAAATAAGGGCGTTATAGTTTGCCCTGAAGCCGCCTTCCGGTGTGGTACAAAAACCTTATATGAACCGAAAAAACAATTTTTGTACAGTGTAATCAGCTGCTATGAGTGAGCTCTTAGATGCTAAATATAGAGGATGGCTTTGAAGTATTAAGTTCGTCAGAGCTTAACGAAACTTTGACGTTGTATAATAAAAATTCACATTTGTAAAATGCTTTCCTGTTTTCGAGCTTGCTTTCGAAATGCTTCTGAAGCAAACAGTGTTGTGCTTGGTGTTATGCTTATATAATTCTGGTAAGGCCCGTTTACAGGATTTAGCCAAAGTGGGGGGGGGGGATTTTGATTTAAAAAAATATTGATAGTTTGATAATTCAAAAACTATATGAATATTAAATATTTGCTCTTCTACAGACCAAATTGTAGACGCCATAGACTAAAAATAGTCGATTTGATATAAAAATAAATTCTATAAAGTTTCGTGCCGATTGATAGACTTTTAAAACTAGCTCAAGAGACAAGAAATGGAGAAGCGTTTTACAAGCGTTCAGGTATGCATTTCGTTTTTAATGTAATTGTTTTTTAAAATGAGTTAACAAACATAAAAATTGGATTAAAAGTACCAGAGTTGTGATATTTTACTTTTCGAAAAATGTTATTTTATTTCTTGTTTCATTAAAAAATAATTATAAAAATCAAAATTTGGAAAATTGCAATGAAATGTTGTTGAAATATTTTCTGAAACAATACAAATGAGGAGTGTCTGTTCAAAAGTTCCTATTTTACATTTTTGACAAAAGCTGTTCTTACTATGGTTTAGCACTTAACATATTTAATCCTATCATTTGCATAAAAAACAAAAAAAAATAAGAAACTGGTAAATTTTTCCAATATTTTGTGCATAAAAGTTTATATTTCTGTTTAAAAGGGCCTAGATATGCATATTGAAAAATTGCTTTTGAAGATATTTGAACAAAAGGGACGTATTTCCACACAAGGTTTTAGTTTTTGCACAATATTTAGACAAACGGTCTTATAAAATCTTATTTAAAGACTCAATTTCCCTTTAAGGTAAAACACTGATTATTCAGTAAATGATAGTCCTCAATGAATCTTCATTACTACAATGAGAAACCGACGAAGAATATGAACGTATTTAGTTTAGTACGTGTTTAGTGAATTAGTTATTTCTGTGAAAACTTCTTAAGTATATTTTATTATTGTGTTCATTTTATAATATGCTTAAAAAACTTATCAAAAATGTCTATTTCTTCAGTTGCCACCTGCACAAAAGGAATTATTTTTTAATTTGAAATCTCTATAACTTTAAAACCATTAAAATTTTTTATCCATGGTTACATCATATATTAGCTGTTGGTCTCAGAATTGTAAGCACAACAAAAACTAGACTTTTTTCCATTTCCGTTGTCTTCAACATCATACAATGACGAAATAAGCTCTACTGAACAAACACCAAAAACCCTGAATCCCCAGAAATACGAAAATTCAAAATTAAAAAAAAGCCGACGTAACGGAGTGCTGTAGCATAGTCTTTAACTATTTTGTGAAAAAAAATTACAAAATACAAAACTCGGATCAAAAAATTATAGCTGTTGAAACTTGATGTTTTTTTCTCGAAATCCTCAAAGTGCCTGTGTAGGGCATTTCAAACACAAAAATAAAAAAAATCATAAGAAATTTAAAAGACTATATTTATCATTTAAAATGATTTCAATGATTCTAAAAAATTTTTCTGATTTTCGTTTTAAAAAAAATTCAGTACTAATTTATACAGTAATTAAACATTAACTGTTAAACATTTCAATTGACGTTACTAAACTAGTGACTAATACGCTTATTAAATTTTTCAGTTCTAGATATTAATTTGTGGGAAAAAAGAACAAAGAATGTGAATGGTCATTCTTGATTACAAATGTATTAAGTCGGAACTGCTACCAAATTATAGCAGTTTGAAAATCAAAAGTTTTATTGTTTTTATAAGTTGAAATGCGAGAGGCGATATTGTGGTATTTCGAAAGGTTGCGATGCCTTAAGCTTTAATAACAGCAAACTGTAGCTCTTTTTCCGCTACATACGCTTGTGCTCCTTGTAGTGTACCATTCATGATAACCGCACCATCGTAACCCTGCAAAATCGCAATCTATGCCGAAGTCCTTATATTATCTCTGATCTGAAAGCATAGGTCTCAATTCAGTTCAATATTGAAGTGGTTTGCAACCTTTTACGCTGTTGCGTTGTAGTTGCCTTAATGCTAATATATTATATTTTTATACTTTCTAGATCCTAAGGGGGGTTTTAACCCCCAAAATCCCTCTTGTCTACGGGCGGATAGTCCAAATATTTTATATAAGTCCCTTACATTTTATCTTAAATAAAAGATAAATTCCATTCCATTCCATTCCAAATTTTCTTTATTTTATGATTTATTTGTGCAATATACATAATCAAGTAAACATATAAGATACTTAGCTTATAAGCTGTTACAACTATAAAAATTACTTTTTTTTTGTTTAAACAATAGGTCTGTTCCCGTACTAACTTAAATTAGTTGTTATAGATTAGAGAGTGTCATTTTACATGTGATTCCTCTCTTTCGAACTTCAAAATAAAGCTTTCAAGCTACTTGAATCGAGAACGGGAACAGACCTAACATTAATTTTAAATTTTCTATTGTGTTTATACTCTTTAGGAGGACTATTCTTAATGCACACTTATAACCTTTACATATATTTTTCATCACAGATATACTAACAATCCTATTCTTGAAAATTAATAATTGTTAACCAGTATTACACATAGAAAAATTAAAAATACTGGTTAACAATTGTTAATTTGTTAGAAACGGGCTGTTAATCTAATTTTAAAAAAATCTGTTATTTAAATTTGTGATATCGTTTATTCTTTCGATTTCCGCAACGCTGTGGTCTTCCGCAAAGACCACCATTCGCGAGTTAAACACATTTTAATTAGTTTGTTTTGTGCATTTTGTAGCTATTTTATACATTATTGGTTTAAATCAGGAGTGCGCACAAGGACGCCCTTGTGACGAAAGCTTTCAAACGCATTTGTTGACATAAAAATAAAAAAGCTTTCAGAAGCTATCCAGACTTAAAGCAAATAGATTGCGGTTGCTCGCTGCTTAAAATGTTCTTATTTTTACATAAATTATGTACTAAAAAAAAATTTACAAACTGAGCAAAGATGTAAAGTTAGAAATGCCTTTTAACCGAAAAATAAAATAAGTTATTGTTTTTCTTTTTATTTTTTGAAGCATATATTTATTAATGTAATATAAAAACATAAAAAGCCATAAATGATGTGAAGTAAATTTATTTATTTTTTAATCTGGGCTAAAGATCTGTTAAAAAACCCAAAATTAACTTCTAAGAATTTCAGTTTAACAATTTTTGCATATAATATTTCAAAATATTTGAATGCATTTAATTTTTAGTTACAAAAATAAGAGTTAAAAATATATAATTACCAACAAGAAATAAATCAAAGACAGTTCGTTGAGTTTAATTTTTACCTCATTTAGATCACGCATACAAAAAAAACGGAACAGCAAGCAATCGCACTCCGTTAGCATGAAGTCTGGACAGCTACTGAAAGTTTGTTGCTTTCGTTTCGTTGTTGAACTCGTGCTTTTTTCAAGTGCAAATTTGAAAAGCAAAAGCTTTACAACCAGTGTTGCCAGGTTAGGGAATTTCCCCCAAGATTTAGGGGTTTTTTAACTGTGTTGAGAGATTTTGGAAGTAATGAATCTTAAAGAGTTTTTTAAGGGAGATTTAATGTGTTTTAGAGGTTTCTTAGGGGTAATAAAGTTTTCTTATTTTTCCTTAAAATTAAGCTAAAATTAAAGAAAAGAAAATTTTTGGCTTCTTGGGTATTTCAGCAACACTTTACAAAAACAGCAGAATTGGCAGCACTTCAAATAAGTGACCAATCATGTCTCACTTCACTTCAAACTTGCTTCGAGCTTTGCATACAATTTATTGATTCCATGTAAGAACTTAAGGCCTATGTATAGACAATTATAGGCAAAAAAGATGTGCTAAAAATATTTCAAAATTTTTCTCCCTCCTTTCAAAAGAAAGACTTAATTTTTAGGTCAATTTTAGATTGGACAATTTAGAACTATGAAGCAACTTGTTGCCTTTGCTAAAGACATCCAACAGCTCAGCCCTTAAAAAACATAGGCGTGCATTGCAGTTGCACTACTTTTCAGTTGCCCCCATGAAATTTTTTTATGGTTTTTGAAAAAAATTTTTAGGGGAATTTTAGGGGGATTTGAAATTCAATCTAGGTGTAAATGGTGAAAGGCAACTGGCAACACTGTTTACAATACAAACATAAAAATGTATATGTATATGTGTGCGTGCACACCTGTTGTACAGGAGTATTTTATTTATTGCATCTAATTTTGTGCCAATTTTCCTGCCAATTTACAAAAACAAAAAATGCTCTGAAGCCATTCGTAAGACACGATGCGTCAGATATAAATATGCTATACAACGTCGGGCTAAGTACAGCTCCTTCTGGCACTCCAAAGTGAATTTCACGCCGTAATGATTTTGTTTAGTTGACAGACACTACAAAGGATCTGTTTCGGAGAAAACTATTGCAGATATTAATTAAGTATCGAGGGAACTTACAGTTAATCATATTCAGTACTAGTCCAGAATGGCAAAATAAGTCGAAAGCTTTTTGAATGTCTCAAAGAATCATCCCTGTAGTTTTTTTTTTGCATGAGGTGATACTTAATGTGGCTTCCTATTCGATAAAGTTGATGTCCCGTTTGTAAGTAAGCCCGTGTTGCTTAGGTGGGATTATATCTTGTAACTCAATATGTGCTTGTATTAGGTATTTTACCCAATGAACTTGAGCGATATCGGTCGATAACTTTTTGGTGTTGATGATTTTTTGTTCGGTTTCAGTACTGAAATTATGTTTGCTTTCTTCCAGGATTTTGGAAAATAGTTTAACTGTAGAGAAAAAAGAATGACATTGTGTCAGAAAATTAAACCTAGCTGAGGTAATATTTTAATGAAAAAATTATCTTAAGGGGGAAACTTAAGTTACTCACGGAAAATAGGCGAATTTTCAGGGTTTTTTTTTTGGCGCAATGAAATCTGTAAAAAATCTTTAATAATATAAGTATTGATACACAAAATGTTTCACAAAAATTTAAATACAAAATGGCAGCTTTGCAGCATTTGTTCAAAGGCGCCTTTTTTTTGAAGGGGTCCATGGCCGGACACCTAACGTCCTTAATTTTTGATCTGAAACAAAAAACAAAATTTGGTCAGTTTTCTTACATCAACAGCTATCAACACATGTAGGATTTTTTCGATATACAGTAGAATCGCGGAAAAATTAACCAAAATGTCCCGAGGGTAATTAACTTTTTCGAACTATTAACTTTTCTAAGCGGCGTTCAAAATTAAAAAAATACAATTATAAACATATGTGTTTCGGAAATAACACGTTAAATTTATTTCAGGCTTAGTTTTCATCGTTACAAAAAAGAAACTTATAATTAATATAACCAGCCTGTACTGGCTAGCTTAAAGTTCAAAGTCGCTCTTGACCATTTTCTTGCGAAGAAACTTAGTATGTATTAATATGTACGGGTGGTTGAAAGAAGTCGTCGAGACTTGTTTGTTTTTTTCTTTTGTGTGATAACTCTTGACCATTTTCGTACGCATATTGACAAGATCTGCCACCTGATTTGCATCGTTATTGTTTTTATACCATTTTATCGAAATATTGATTCTTTGAACTGCTTCTGAGAAGCTCACTTTCGGTTGTTGAATATCTTGCTCGATAATTGACCCGTCGTTATCACTATCAGACACTTTGAAATCTTCGTTATCTTCCGTTATAAGATCCTTGTTCCAATTTCAATGCCATCAATGCTAATGTCAACATTATCAGTCACCTTCGACATCAACAATTGAACTTCTCGAAGTGTATCGTTGTAAGCACTAGATTCAATCAATTTAGACAACGGAATGTCATCTTCACTATCGTATTCATCATCATCCCACTTTATTATCTTATTCCACGCTTTTAAGAGAACAGCTTGGGGCAATTCATCCCACACTGATTTAAGTAACAAAATGACATCACGAATTGAATGTGCCTTCAAAACATTTTCAATCGGAACGTTTTCTTGTGCGACAATGTTGCATAACAATTTAGATCGATATCTTAACTTGACCAATCTTATTGGATTTTGATCCATGGGTTGCAAAACCGCTGTTACATTAGGTGGTAGAAGCATTGCTATAAATGTATCCATTATAAGACTGAAGCATGTCTCTTGGTTTATGTGCAGTGCAGCTGTCAATTAGCAACAATGTCTTTGGTGGTAAATTATTTTCAACAGAAAATTTGCAAACCTGCAAAAATTTGTGCATCATAAGTAAAAATTAAAAATTAAACAAAAAACATAAGACAAGATTACCTGTTTTTTAAATGAATAATGGAACCAGTTGAAGAAAAACTCGGAATTCATCCACGACTTGTTCGAATTTGTGTATTCTAATGGCTTTTCGAATCCCTTAAAGCAACGTGGATTTGTGGATTTCCAATGGCTTCAAATGTGTGAACCATCTGCGTTCGCACACAACAAAAACTTAATTCTTTCCTTTTCTATTTTTCGGCCCGGTGCCGTCATTTCGTTTGCTGCGACAAATGTTTTATAAAAACGATAAAATAGTCCAGATTCATCTGCGTTATATAGTTGCGAGTCGGCGATTCCCATTTCATCAATTTTTTCTCGTAAGTTATGAATGAATGTTGTTATTTGCGACGTATCGCTTGAAAGGATTTCGCCACAAATTTTAAAATTGCGAATACCGTGTGTTTTCTTAAAATTTGCTAGCCATCCATCACTTGCATTAAATGTTTTCTCAGGGTGCAGTATGGCGAATTCGAGTTTAGCTCTTGATTTTAAAATTGGACCAGTCATTGCACAATTTCGCTGTCGTTGATTCAAGAACCATTTATATATCCTTGCCTCCAGATCAGCATATTGCGGTTTCTGGAGTGTTTTCTTGTGAGCGTTTTCATATGTGTTCGCCACTGCCTCCAAAATATCTTAACGTTTTTTCTTTATTTTGGCTACTTTAGATACACCATAATCCAACGCCAATCGTTTTTCCTGAATACCGTGATCAATCTTTTTCAAGATCTCCACTTTCTGCTGTAAATCTTATCTGATTTGCGATGATTTGTTCTTCTTTGTTGACATTGTTTTTAATAAAAAATACGCACCTTACAAACTCAAACGCTCACGACTGACTAAATTAATGTTTTTTGGCGACGATGAAAATTAACATATGCATTTGCAGCTCAAAACAAAACAGAAATTTGGGAAATATCAACGAACGAAATTAGAGCTCGCGCTTGCATTGCAAAAAAAACGGTTGGTTTCAAAGATTCGTACGCTCAGAAAAGTTAACTCAAAAGTTAACTTTTTAGAGCGGTACGTGGACGCTGAAATTCAGTTAACTTAACCGAGAGATTAACTTTTGCGCGAGTTAACTTTTCCGCGATTCTACTGTATTGATTTTTCGCGAAATGGTGCGTGATCGAACAATTACAATTTACAATTTACAATTTACAAGTTACAATTTACAAAAAAAAGAAATTAACAAAATTTTTAAAAAATAACAATTAAACATTATAAGGAAAAAAATCCTAAGTGTGTAGATAGATAAAGCTATTTTAAAAATGATTTTAAGATTTCAAATCAAAAAAAGTGGATTCGATAAAAAAGCGTTTAAAGTTTTAAGTAATACTAAAAATTCGTATAATATATTCGGATAAGGCGTCGCGCAGAGTGGAAAATTTAGGCATTTAGACAATTTTGCCGGATTCTATCTCCTTGTAAATTATTTTTAAGACCATAAAGCATCTTTTGAGCGAAAAAATTTTACTTTTATTTCCCACCTTAAATCAAATCAAAAAATTTTAGGACATAGTATTTGGTAGAATGTAACAGTTTATACAATATTAATTCACTCTGAGAAATTCATTAAAATATGCTATATCTAAAATATTTCTAAAATATTTCTTAAATCTATAAGATTAATTCAACCTACACCTTAACACTAATGTTCAAACTTAAAATAGTTTTAAAGATAAAGATTTTGAAGTTTAGATGGATTATGTGTTAAAAAAGATGAGAAGTTTTTTATAAAAGTCTATTTTTTCGAAGTTCTTGCTTATTCTCTTGCCTACCCAACTACAACCTTTATTCCGCAAAACGTTTCAAGCGTAGAAGATGAGGCTGTGCGAATGATGGCTGAGACTGATGATGATTCGGATATGTATCAATGTGTATCTAAGGATTGTTAGGGCGAAAAACCAACGAATCATTAATCAATCCTTTCATGATGTGACGCGGTGCGTGTCCTTTTATGTTACATAAAAAGGAAAAAAATTACAAACGAGAAACAAAAAAGTTCCCGAGCTCGTCGCACTTTTTCGCCCTCGTCCATATTGTGAGAAAATAAATAAAAAAGTGAAATAAAAGATACAAAATATATATCTTTGTGCATGCGGCAAACAAACGCAAAATGAAAGTGTCAAAGAAACATCAACAAAAAAAAAGCAAAAACAACGATGGAAGAACTAAAAATAAAATGGCGATATTGTTGAACGAATTCTGTGCTTATTTACATTTTGAGGCTGCGTTGATTAGATGACTGACACCAGTTCTGACAACTATGTGTTTGTGTGTGTGTGCGCGCGTGTGCGTGAGTGACAAACGTCACATGAAAATTACATGACAGCCTAGCGGCTTAGTGAAACAATAGAAGTTAAAATTGTGACTGTCTGTGGAGGACTGAAGGGCTCAAAGGACATTATAGCAGTTGTTGGTGCAAGAGAGTTTTGCCTCGTTTAACCACCCACTGCGACGAGGATCCAATAAGGTTTTTAATCATACTAATATGTCTTGCAGACGTTTATATGTACACGAAATAGGAGGAAATCAAAACTACTTCATATCCAATGTGGATACAAATTCTTACAAGAACCCTAGAGATATATTCCTAGATATTTTTAAAAGACGTTGAAATCGAAAACGATGACAAAACTTTTTTCACGCCAGTATTTAATTAGAATATTCTTTTTAATTAGAGCTCAACTTTGCGAACTCAATAAAATTTTTAGTAAAACTATAAACATAAAACTGCTACATACTGTTTCAACATCAGTAGCTTGATGCTGCTTCCTTCTCATACACTAAAGAACTTCTTATCTAACCAAAGAAAGACTTTCTATCATTCTGAAGTTTGAAGCCCAAGTGTACGACATGTCAAACAGATACAAAAGTGTCAGTTTTACAAAAACAATATATAAAAATAAGACACAACAAAAAATCTAGACCGTACAAAAATATATAACAAGTAAGTGCAAAGGAAGACCTACACCAATGCGTGGACGTTTATTTGGAGGAGATCATTAATTATCTTGTCTGAGTTTCGTAGATATTCCTAGGCGTTTGTGTGTTGCGATCTAAGCTGAAATTCAGTTCTTTAGTTCTGCATATTTGTGTTTTCACAAGAGTGTGTGTGTCTCTTTTTCCTGTGGATTTTCCCAAAATTCTTTGTTTTTCCCTCTTAGTTTTAACTTAAACGTGAGAGAAAGAAAAAACAAAATAAAACTTCTTCTTGAATTGTTTGAATATGTTTTTACGCCTAATTTTGCCATTAAAAAGAAAGAATGATACAAGATTGCTTAAAACTGGGTTTTGCATTTTTGGGTCGGCATTGTTTTTATTTCGATATTGTTACATTTCTAAAGACCACTTCGGAGCTTGGTATTAATTTTGGTTGATGTGTGAAGCATCATCAAATTGAATTGTCGTCAAAGTTGTGTTTCAAAGTGTTGTCTCAATTAATCATTAATGGAGATCACTAGTCAAATGACCATATCAAAGTTAAAAAAAAAATTTAGTTAAAAGTAGTAAAATATTTCACAGCCTTGACTTACCATCTCAAATTGCTCTTTTGTTGTAGAAAAAGTTCGGTTTTTACATAATGTTTTGAACGAATGTCTTAGTAATGTTACCCTGTAAGGAATCGGACCAATTTGACAGTAACTTCAAATTGGTTGTTTAATCACCAAAACTGGTTGATTAAACGACGATTTTATTAGACGCTAACCCACCATTTTGACAAGGTTATGTCCTAGGCAGTAGTAAATTATCCATGCCTGCATGATTGTTCAATTAACTATAAACTGGTATTATTTTAACTCACACAGAGAAAACAAAATCAGAAAAAACTGCACGTATATGCGGCTTCTCTACCCGTTTTGACCGAGATTTCACACTCATCACGTTTGTGCAGTTTTTTGGCACGTACGTTTAGAAAGTATAGATCTAGGCGCGGCATGCAGGTTTCATAGCCCTACACAGTAAAAAATTTGATGTTAAATTTTATCTTTTTTGTAACATTTGTGCGGTATAAACTTTTTTTATTCCAAATATTTTATAAATTTTATACCACTCAATATTATAAAAATAATAAAACAAATATAATTTAAAAATTTAACATGGATTTCATGTGTAAATCAAGATATTTTCTGGTTCGAAAGAAAAAAATTTACCAAAATCAGGATATATAAAAATATAGTGGTTTTACAAATGTGTTGCTGGTGCGAACATCAGGTAAAAATGGGTCGCTGAATCCGAATCCGTTGTGAGAATTTAAAAATGATGTAATTTTTATATAATAGTGTTGCCACCTAATATTATGTATTTTTAAAAAATTTAAACATCATTTAAGAGTTTTAGGGCGTCGCTGATTTAAAATCTGAAGTCAGAATTTTAAAATTAGAGATGGTGGATAGGGTTGCCACCTTATTTTTTTTTGTATTTTTATAAATTCGGGGCTGGCAAAAAAAAATGGTACACCAAAAATGGTTTGCTGAATCCGAATCCGTGGTCAGAATTTTAAAATTATAAATAATTCAAGATCGTGGATAGGGTTGCCACCTTAATTTTTTGTATTTTATGAATTCGGGGCTGGCAAAAAAATGGTATACTAAAAATGGGTCGCTGAATCCGAATCCGTGGTCAGAATTTAAAAATTATAAAATTTTGAAATAATAGGGTTGCTTTTACTTTTTAAAATAAAAATTAATTCGTAAAAATAAAAAAATTAAGGTGGCAACCCTATCCACCATCTTGAATTTTAAAATTCTTACTTCAGATTCGATATCAGCGACTCCCTAACACTGATAAATGTTGATGTTTAAAACTATTAAAAATACATATTATTGGGTGGCAACCCTATTATTTAAAAATTTTATAATTTTGAAAATCTGACCACGGATTCGGATTCAGCGACCCATTTTTACCTAGTCAATCTTGAAAATCTTGAAGTTGGTGTAAAAAAATGTCTAGTTAGGCGCTGAAGACCGCTGATTAAAATTATCAAAATGATGCAATAGATCCAAATGATCTATTGCCATATATTGCTTTTTATTCTCATCCTACCCTTAATGATTCAATCTCATTGCTTGTGGTGTTGACGGACAAAAACACGTCGTGCATGGATTGCCGAGAGAGAAAGTTTGTATTTCTTGTCGTTGTAGGCTTTCGTTTGGTGTTGAGCAAATCAAACTCTCAAGTGTTACTAGATGACAGTCAACTATGAGCAATGCAATAAATCACAGTGTGTGTACGTTCAAATAGATGCACCGACGCAGGGCTTCAATAGATAAGATATGTCCGTGCTTGCTACTGTTTAGGCCTAGCGTGATGTGAGGACAATGATCTAATGTGTATGTGTGTTTGTGAATGTTTAATTGTGTGTAAGCTCGTCGATTCTTCGCATTGTCAGTTCGTGTTTAGGTTTCGGCTCGTAAAGTAGATTAACTTTGGTTTGATTTTAAAAAATTTTTTCGATGTCGTGCAACCGAAATCCGTTTTTTATTGAAATGATACCGCAGCGCCATCATCTAGTGCTACACTAAGTGTTGCTGTCCATCAGATCCCACGCCAGCCCCCAAAACCCAGAAAAAATGTACCATCATAGATTTTTAGAGAATTTACCATTACGAAATGGTTATCTTAATATCTTCGCGTAAGTAATGCTAGCCAATTAGTTATGAGTTAGAAACATTATTCTCGTCGGTACCCTACGACTAAACAAAACTTATATCCAAGAGACCTAATATCAAACCCCACAGACGATACAGGTTTACTCTGATATGCATTCAACAAAATTGGAAGTGTTTTAAATATTGTAACCAGGAAAAAGAAAAGCGTTTTCTTTTTGTCAGCTATACATTACTCACGAAGAGAGGAGCTATTATCTCTTACAACAAAACCAAAGGCAGACCAGGCATAATAGACCAGATGTTGTCTTAATACAACACCAAACGTAAAATAAATTGATGGTTATTAGCCATTTTTTATAACATGATCGACGTAGCTGCGTTGGGTGCATTTTTTGTCTAATTTATTATTCAACCAGTTTTCAACCATTATTCAGCCAAAAAAAGAAGTAGCTCTTGTCAAGTCTTTTTGACATCACTTGGCGTAGAGTTTGAGATGAAAAACGTGAAAGAAAAGGCCACTCATAACCGAACATCACGATACACCAAAAAGCGTACTGCTTTTGAGCTTACGATCAATAAAATCATTTTTGAGTCAGTTTTCCTGGACGTTAAAGTCCCATCCGGTTTTACTTAGAGAGAGAAAGCAGTTAAAATGTTTTGTTGTTTTATGCCATTATAGTTTATACCCGGCATGTTTTCCTTCCCTTCACGCTTATCTCCTAAAAATTGGTCATAACAATGGAAAGGCCACGCCAATTTTTAGTACAGTTGCCGACAATAATCAAAAGAACTTATTTTCAAAACTTTAGTCTAATACGAACTAAACCGTCTGAAATATAGCATTTTTAGTGATTAGTGGGTGGAAAAAGGGGGTGTGGAAAAATTTTTAACTATCTTGTACTCAAAACAAATATACTGCCAAAATTTCAGCTAGAGTTTTTGGCCTAGCCTAGTAGTTTTGGAGTATATAGTCTAAAGAAAATGGCTATTTACACGAGTTCATGGTACCTCAAAAGGTTAACTTTTTTGGCTTGAAAAATATTTGACTTTAAAGTCAGTTCGGGAACCTAGGTACCCGTGGCAGGAGGGTTAGGGTTAAGAGCGCATATAGCTTTTGGGTTACTATATCTACGTTCAACTTTTCTGCACATAAGTTTTAGAAGTGTAAATCTACATCTACGTTCAACTTTGCTGCACATTTGTTGTTTATCTATTTTTAATCATAAAGATACAAAAAATCTATGAAAAATTTGTCAAATCTTGTTTTGTAAAAGTACGAGTAAATCATTATTTTTCCGCCCAAATACTCGCTCAATGTATTTCCGTTCACAGATTTCGTTTATTAAAATACAAGCAGCAGTACACTCTAAAAAGTTTTGGTGTAAAAAGTATACCAAAATACTATTCATACAAATCCATACCAAATTTGGTTTAAAATCTATACACTCCTTGTTGTATAATAGGTTAATGCCAATTTGTATATATTTCATATACAAATAGAATTAAAACTATGCATTCCATTTTAGTTTAAGTTTTAGAATATTATTGAATGTCTAACTTTAAAACCATTTATTTAAAAAGTTTATAAAAATCGCAAATAATCCAATTTTATATTATTTTGGAATAAAAAATAAGATTATAGAATAAATGTTTTTATTCTTAATACTTACGTTTTATGAGTCCTATAAAATAAAATTATATTATATGAATTTTTATTTATTTCAATACATATATTTATTTATCCTAAAAAAATAATTTTATTATAAGTTACTTTTTATTACATACATTTTTTTATTTTTTCGAGTCATTAAAAATTCCTAATAATTATAAAAATAAAATTGTTTAAGTCCAAAACATGTAAATTCATTTTTTGGAATAATTTGAAATGAATTATGGAAAGACCAAAAAGATAATATTTCAAAAACTGTGCACATAAAAAAATTTCATTCTTATCATAAATAATGTGCTCTATTTTATGAATTGTCGGCCTATGTAGTCTAGTGGAGAGTGCGCTAGACTATCAACCCAGAGGTCCCTGGTTCGAATCCGGGCTCGGGCATGGTTCTTTTCACTTTCTTTGTTCTTTCCTACATTTAAAAATTATGGAAAACTAAAAATCCACAAATAAACTGTAGAAAATGTGGAATGAAAGGACAGGAACACAACTAAGGGCTGGAAATGCTAGCCGAGGTTAAGGCATAACACTAGCCTCGGATAAAAGCATTTCTAATTGTCTTTAACGGTTGTTTCGCATAATCAACAATAAACGTATGGTTCCAATCAATTCCTCTAAATAATCTATATCTTTCCTTTCAGGTCAAAGACCAAACCTTGTTTGTATAAGGCGCATGCCTTGGTTCTTTGATCTTTAAAAAAAATGTATATAATTTCTTTCTTGTTGGGAGCCAAAATTAAAAATCATTGCGGAAATATGCAAAATATTCGATCCAGTGTATTGCTTTTTGTGTTAATAGAAGGAGTAAAAATATGCATACTTCAAAACACTTATTCCACGTTCTGATTTATACAATCTACCCATTTTTGGATACCGTTCAAAATCATAATTTTGCCAAGTATGAACAAATTTTTGTTGATATCGATTTGATAAAGTATTACATACGTTCCTAAAACTTTTTAATTTTGCCATAAGTTGTTTAAAGTACTCATGTTTAGACTCATATCTTAATGTTGTAAACTGACTTACTGGCCCCATTTGCTTAATTATTCTAGGATAATGTATTAAAAACGTGATATTTTGGAAGTAGTCGAGATTTGTACTCAACGTACCCATTGGTATTTTAATATATGGAATCATCGAAGAACAGGTTAGAAGTTCAAATTCAAATGTTGTGTTATTTTATTGAACATGGGACAAAAGCCATTGTTGAATAATTGGAATAATCTGTATTAAGAGCTTCGTTGTGAAAGTTCTACCTTCAAAAAAATAAGTATGGAAACGCAAGTAAGAACACCTCGCGACACAGAAATTGAGCAGACAACACGTCATGCCGCGGCAACGAAGTTTACTTGGACGCTTTTTTTTGTGTCTTTCTTAGACGCTTTCGATTGTGTTGTTTCCTACGTGTCCATTTGTTAGCAGGCTCCGATTCCGTCAAACACTTGCCTTACATTAATTCCTAAAAAACTCTTTTTATACTTACTTTTTTGGGGTTATGTTATTCAAGCTTCTGCGTTTTCCCGAAAGTCTTCTAAATTTGGTTTATTTCTTTATCCTTTATGTTTTACTTCATAACTTCACTTCACTTTAGTTTCTTTAATGATAGTTTTTCTTTTTTATTGATTTAATAACTTTTTTTTCACTGAATTTAAAAGAATTCAACAATTAATACTGAACGAATTTTTCACGAACACTTACTTTACTTTATGTGTCTACTTTTAGCTTCCTTGTTTTCAATTTATAGAGTTACCATGTTGCGTCATTTCACAGAGCTGCCATATTTTTTCATAGCAACAATATTTTTATTATATTTTTATAAAATGAAAAATGAAAAAGATAAACTTTATACTTCTCAGGAATAAAATGAAAAAGAAAAACTTTATACTTCTCAGGAATAAAAAATTTGCATTTTTATCTACTATTTTGTATAAGAAATTTGGCTTAACCCTGGATAACCAATCATATTTCTAATGCATTATAACCAATTACTTAACTACCTAACTATTTAATTACGTTATACAGGCTTACTACACAATATCAGTGCCTTAAGCTTTTAAATATAAATGTATTTGAAAAATTCTAAATTTATATAAGTCCTTAGAACTTACCAATTTACGTACGCTTATACTATGATGATGAGTAACCAAGAGAGGGGATCTTCTGCACTTTAAAATCGTTTATTGAGCTTAAGGTCAAAGTTAGAACAATTAATTGTTCTAACCAATCTTTCCAAAAAAACAACAACAACAACAAAGTTTTTTCAATATGAAAAGGAAAAAATCACTAGCTGATTTTATTGAAATTTCGGCCGTGCTAAAGGCTTCATCAGAAATCTTTGTGATACCCGTGCAAGAGCGCACTAACGCACTGCACCACAGAGGCGATGAGATTTGAAGTGTCAATTTCTCAGTTTTTCTCAAGTTTCATATATTCACATTTAGAATTTGTATTTAAATCATAAAAAATCAATATAATAAATAACCTGGTCATTTAGGAAAAAACTTTAATTTTTTTTACTTTTTATTTTTATCTTTACTTTTTATTTTTATCGTTAAAACATCTCAACTCAGCATTCACAGAAATGTTTTACTTATATTTTGAGTTTCTGAGCTTGCCGTTCGATGGGTCTCAATTGACTTAACAATTGTTATTAATAAGTGTTTTGATGAAATAATAACCATAAAAGAGATATGAACAAAATTGTTACATTTCATGCCTGAAGTAACTTTTTTTAAATATCAAAATAGGAAAAAAATGTGACCTTTTCCTGCTGTTTTAAAATAGGTATTTTTAGAGAGGGTTTCGTTCAAAAATATTTGCAGAATCCGAATTGAGAACTATCTTCGTTACCAATTCTGAAAAAGTTAAAAAATTGTCTTCAATTATACATTTCTCCAAAACAGGAAAATGCATATGCAAAAATATATGCAAATTATTAATTCGCCAAATTTAAGGAAAACACTAACACTGTAATTAATCAATATCACCAAAATTTGGGCAATCCGACAACAATTAAAATTTTTGTGCTATCTCGAGTGCACAAATTCGAATATTCTTCACTCAGGACACTTTAGTTAAAAAAACAAGAATAGCAACGTGTTTGCCTAAATATTGTTAGTTAAAGTCTATATTTACTTTTACTGTAAGGCGTATTTACTTTTACTGTATGTAGTTTTTCTTATAAAAATTAAAGCATTTTGAGATCGTGATTTTTTTCTGTTTTTCCCAAAAAACAACTTTTTCCTTGCGGGAGAGGAAGAGATCCTTATTTTTTTCTAAAATTTTTTGGGAGATTTTGACAACCCTATGCAACTTTTGAGACCTCTTAGAATGTGAAATTCGAAAAAAATTTTAATTCGATACGCCTTACTGGTCATGTCATATTAACTTTCACTGTTTTACATAACTACCCTCATTATTTAGCTGCAGTTATTTTGTTTGATTCATTGTCCTTGTTGTAAATTCATTAATACATAAAAAGTACATTAGTTCCTTTGTACTATATTCTACTTCACTACAAGCTACGAAAAAAAGAACTTGTATTAAAAAAGAACTTATTATTCAGATAAACTCAAAATCTCTTAAAATCTTATTTACATCACTTCTTTAAGAGATGTTGATCCAAAATGCAGTTGGTGACTGCAAACTCAGCAAAGTTTCTACCAATGAATTTCTACTTAATGTTGATTGTTTTTCATCCGGAAATTTTTACAAGAATTTAAAGCAAAACCGTTATTTTATTACATAAATACAGCTTCATTGCATTTCCACTTAAAAAGCTTTTCTCTAATCTCAATCCTCAACCCGGTATTTTCCATACCTGGGAAAATTGCTCCTATGTCGCTTTTTGTTACGTATGACATCCGTTCGCAATTTAAACCACATTCTGAATAATAATATATTGGTAGTTTTTCAAATTAAGCATAAAAACGTGAATATTAGACGAAAACTACTATAGTTGTGGTAAACTTCTTTTTTTACTTTTATAAAAAAAACTTATTGTTTTTTGAGTTGTATTAAACATGGATCGCAAATAACGACTATCGCTATCAATCAAAGAATTATTTTTTATCGATATTTTTCAAAGATTTTAATAGTTATTTTTAATGGTTATTTTTAAGATCAGAAATAAAAATCAATCATGGATAAATAATTTTTCGATCACATTAAAAAAATTATTTTTTATTAAAAAAATTATTTTTTATTAAAAAAATTATTTTTATATATTAATTATTTTTTATTAAAAAAATTATTTTTTATTTAAAAAATATCGATCAAACAAGTAGCATATGGACATTTGCACCAAAAGGTCTACCGCGACTGAAAAATTAAATAATGCTGAAAATTCTTCTAAGCCTCCATAACAGAAAAAATTTTCAAATTTTATATTGTGAGACTATTGAGAGCTGATCTTAATTTGAATATAAAAAAAATGGTAAAAAAATTATAAATGACAACAAAAGTTGAAAAATGGTGACAAAAGAAGAAAAATTTGAACGAAAGTTGAAATTATCGATATTTTCGGTTCTGAGTTACATATCATATTTTGTCTAATTCAAAAGAAATTAAGAAACTAATAAAAATTTGCGAATAAACTTCAGGCGATTTTTTTCAAAAAAAAAATCTGTAACGTAACATATGTTTTGTATAGTAACTTTTATTTCTGATCGAAAAAATAAAGATCAAGAAATAAATTTTATTTATGATCGAAATAATAACGATTAAAAATAACTCTTGGTTCCAATCAAAAAAAAAAAAACAACTATCAAAACATAACTTTTTTATTGATCGAATAAATAACAATTCAAAAATAACTTTTCTTTCTGATTGAAAGAACATCAAACGGCAAATATGTTACTTTTGATCTAAAGAATTTAAAGTTCGAAACAAAATTGGGAAAATTTATTGTTAAATATATTATGAAAGCAGAAAGCGATTTTTAATAAAATTTTTTCAAAAATCTACTAAAGAAGTTTCTTACTTATAGCTTCTAAAATTAGAACAGTAAAATTTACAATCATACCTGCAAAGGCTATGAAGGCATTTTCCAATTTTTTTTTTATTTCAGGATCTCCAATAGTTTGTCTGCTTCTGCTGCAGGCTGCATAATTAAATATTAACTATCACAAATTATACAAAAAAAAAAGCCACAAAATAACCACTTCACAAAATAAACACGACACAACAACACCTTCACAGCTTGAGCACTCCAACTTGAGCTGCTCCAATAGAAAATTATATAAAAAGACTTGGATTTTTTCTTATAACAATTTTTTTTATCGCAATTGACATTTTTTAGCAGCTTACAATGAAAAAAAATTTTTTATTACTATATAATATTTTCATATAAAAAAGTCGGACTCGTAAACGAGCTCGAAACGAACGCGAGATCTCGGATATATACAAAATTATATGAAGATGTCAAAATCGTACTTTTCTTAGTGCTTTTGAATAAGGTAAATAAACTTGATATGCCCAATCAAATGCAAAAAGATGGTTTGTTATAATTGGTGTTATATGATTAGATTGCATGTTAGGTACAGTACAATAGGTAATATATGTAATGGATATGGTATAGTGGTATGGTTTGAAGATAACGGTATAATAGAGAATGGTATGATGGTAATTTTGTCAGTGTTAAGTAAAGTAGAATCGCGGAAAAGTTAACTCGCACAAAAGTTAATCATCGTCAAACAATTCAACTAGCGCATCGTTCGCTTAATTCGTATTTCTATCACGTAATTGTAGCATTTTGCATTATTATGACCGCTTAATAAACGGCCATAACACCAAATGGCAATTAAAATTTTTCAATCGCCATATATGTTAAATGGAAGTGTCTTTAATTTTTGTGTCATAACTTTGACTTTGGTTATGCCAGAAGCCGTAGATTTTGTGTGTTTATAGTGTTTTATGCGTAGAACACAGCAACATCAATAACTCACATCTGTCGTAAGTCGATTTAAGCTATAATGACAACAATATTCGCCCTTGTACGGAATGGTGGAATGATGATAACATCTACAAGGTCAAATCAATTTTTTTATGGTTTTTTTATGATAAAATAATTTGCCCTTGTACGGAAAAATGTTAATTCAACAGCAACACAAACAGCACTCGATGCTACGCATCCGCAACAAATGTTTTTCACGAACTTTTCTGAATTTTTCTTTGAACGATTCATTTTTATGAAAATTTAAAACGAACTTTCGTTGCTTGCTATATTTTGTAAGAAATTCGATCGAAAAAAATTAACACATTTCGTTCTACTTTTCTATACGAGCTTTTGTTCAATTTCGTGCAGAAAACCTCAAATTTCGTGCAGTTTGCGTATTTCAATAGGCCAGATATGAAACTCATATATGAGTTTCAACACTGCATGCGATTTCTTATAGACGGAGAGCCATAGCCTAAAAAATTCTCGTAGAAAAAGAACAGTAGAACAGGCGTCTCATATATGCAATCAAACATGCTATTATTACGGTGGTAATGAAATTAATTTACTAAGGCCGAAAATTGTTATACAGATGATCAGAGAACTGCAAAAATCACTTTTAAGCTGATTTAATCACACGCAAAAGTTTCCGATCACAATCGATAACGCCAACTACAGCAACCGTTGAATATAATCAGCATTACACAAAAAGCGCTCAATTTTAGTGTGCTTCAGTCGGCTGATCGAACGAGTTGACTCTACACAAGTTCGATCATACTTGTGTCATGCCAACTGGTTCGATCGGTTGTCAATATGAGTATGTATATGGAAAATATGTTGGCTTGCGTAAAGCCAGGGGCCAAATTATAGCATCCGTGATCGAGCAAAATTGTACAAGATTGACTTGTCGCGTCGTACCCTTCGTAATCAATCAATTTGCTCAATCACAGATGCTGTAATTCGGCCCCAGTTATACATAAACTGTGTGTTTAGATTAATTAAAATGTTAGAAAGCCAAGATTATGTAGCAGAGCAACTCGCTAAAGGCGTTTATACCTTGGCCAAGCGACACAAGGGCAGAAGTTTTATATGGAACGTTTTGTCCGAAATTCGTAAAGAGGATGGAACCATTCTGAGTGGATTAGTATACTGCTGCACTTGCAATAAGCTTCTGAAATATTCGGTGAGTCAATTGTCTAATTTAAACCGGCATAGGTGCTGCCAAGCGGTAAAGGATTCGCAATTATTAAAAACAGCAACAGCAGAAGACATGCAGGCCGCCATTGATATCTGTACAGCATGGATCATCGAAGATTGTCGTCCATTTTCGGTTGTCAGCGGTTCGGGATTCCAAAAGCTAGTAAAGTTTTTTGTGAAAATAGGCGCAACTTATGGCGAGCACGTTAATATGAACGACCTACTTCCAGATGCAACAACGATTTCTCGTAAGGCACAGAAACAAGCAGATAAATTAAAAATGAAGTCAAAGGAGAAATTAGTGATGCTGTAAAAAGCGGTAGAGCATCTGTAACTTTTTTATGTCAAAATTATGTCAAAAGAAATTTTTTAGGAGTTACATTGCACTACCAAAAATAGTGTAAAATGTTTGATATTGTCTTGGGTATGAAATCAACGAATTTCGAGAGATCAACAGGCGATAACATACTTAAAAAGTTTGTTTTCTGAATTTAATATAAATAATTTTGAAGCTGTGAAATTTGTAACGGACAAAGGTAAAAACATTATCAAAGCCTTAGAACACAACGTACGCTTGAACTGCAGCAGCCATTGGCGAATATTTTAGACCAGTCTTTCGAAGAAACAACAGAGCTGGCAGACGTTGTAGAAAATTGTAAGAAAATTGTAAAATATTTTAAAAAAGCCAATTTGCAGCACAGACTACCGACATTTGAAAAACCCGTGTCCCTCATGCTGGAACTTAAATTTTACAATGTTTAAGAGTATTATAGTGAATAATTGGTTCAATATCAATGAAATACTGAAAGAAATGGAAGAAACTCAGAGACTTTTATTAATAAACGTTTCCACACTAAAGGTGCCAGTGGACTTCTGAGCAGATTTTGAAATCATATTCAAGCAAATCCAACTTTGTAGCTCCCTCTCTTTGTTTTATGTTATACCATCAATAAACATAATTAAACGCCTATGTGTGCCGAATGTTGCAGATGTACCTGCTATTGCTGCGTTAAAGGATACATTTTTTGATAAAATTGACTACATATAGGTATATAATTTGAGTTTGTGGCATAAAACTGCATGCTTTTATATCCAGCAGCTCTAAATATGCAACCAAACGATTTAATACAGTTTCAGAATATTTGCATTTCACAATTTTCATTTCCTGATCAAAGCCTCTCAATTGCCACAGATGCAACTTCTGCCAATCAGCCCGAACGGATTAAACATTTTTTTCCCTGACTTATTTGAAAACTCTATATTGGAAACCATAGAAACTTCTCGAGAAGAAGTAGAGAGTTATAGTAATGAAAAAGTAAAAATAACTGAAGACTTCGACGTCAAGAAAAAAAATTATCCGCGTTTATATAAACTAGTGTTGCAAATACATTCAAAACCTGCTAGCAGCGCAGCTGCCGAACGAGCATTTTATTTAGCGGACAATATTATCACCGAGAAGAGAAACAGGCTTGAGCCAAAATCAGTCGACAGCTTAATTTTTCTACACTGATACCACAAAAATTTTGAAAATTAATTTTATTTTAACTACATTATTTAAAATTATATGTATTTAATTTTTTTTCATTTCTTACTTCTAAAAGAGATGAATTTAGTTTTTTTCGATTGCTTTTAAGTTAAAACTAAAGAATAAATATTCTAACATTGAACATTCTGTTGCAGAATATGCAATCAGGCGTACTCGTTGATTTTATTGTTTTCAAATTTGGTTTGCTTTGGTTGCAATCGCTTCGTTTTTCATATTCGATCAAATCTTTCCGCGAAAAACAAACATGCTCAATTTTGTGTGATGCGAATGTGTTCGATCAACTGACTGATACACATCCCAATTGAAAGGTTCAAGCACTACAATTGAATTTACTCACAATGTTCGCATGCAACCACAGGTTTGATTGATTAAAAATCATCAGGCAGCGCAAGTGCTTGTGCAAGTTTGATCGGTTGAGCACAACATCTTACTTTTATGAGTGTTGGTGTGAGCATTTGTCAATTACCCGTTGTAGTTCTTTAATACGGACTGTATATAGCATATAAATAACAGTTATGTCAGTCACACAGTTAAATGCCGGAACGGAGCTGGTCAGTCAGCCCCAATGTATGTACAATTAATAAATAAAGTGCAATTTATTTATTAAACTTTCAAAATTGTTTAGGGGTACTTAATTGTATATTAACTATAAATAAAATTGTCAGTCAACCTTACTGTGGAACAACTCCCGCCTGTCAGTCAAAAAATATTGTGTAGCCCACAGTTATATTGACATGATTTGTCCAATCCAAGGTACTGTTGAAAGTAATGCCCAAATTTTTTGCCGACTTCACGACCTCAATACATGATCCGTTTAGTATGACTTCAGGTAGAATTGAAGTGAAATTATGTTTCCTAGCTATAACTAAACATTTTGACTTGTTTGGATTGAGGCATAAACCATTAACAGAAGCCCAATCATGAATTTTACGTAAATTTTCATTCAAACTTGCGACACAATAGTGAACATCAGACTTGCGACAGCTAGTATACAATTGCACATCATCAGCGTACATTTGTATGTCACAACTGTGCAGAATAGAGGGTAAGTCATTTATATAAACTGAGAATAAAATTGGACCCATTATAGAACCCTGAGGTACTCCACGGTTCACACTTAAAAAACTTGAGGTCGCGCAGCCGATATTCACTGCTTGTATTCTATAAGCAAGGTACGAACTCATTAGTCGAGTGGCAGTTTCGGAAAAATTAAACATATAGGACAATTTTGAACATAATATTTGTTGATCGACCGTGTCGAAAGCTTTCGAGTGATCTAGAAGAATAAAAAAAGTAACTTCATTTCGATCAAGATTATTTCGTATTTCGTCGGACACGTCTAGTAGAGCAGTTATGCAACTGTGTTTTGGTCGGAAACCTGATTGTCTATCAGTTGAAAGTTTGTTACACAATAAATATTTATTTGCCTGTTTGTACATAAGCGATTCAAAAACTTTCGATAAATATGTCAAAATTGCTATTGGGCGGTAATCGGTTCCAGTTTTAGGAATGGGAATTATTTTAGCTTTTTTCCAAATAGCGGGGAGTTCTGATTTAGTTATTATTGTGTTAAAAATGTGTTTAATAAATGGTAGCAGTACGGGAAGAAGTGCTTTGAAAAACTTTGGAAGAATTCCATCGAATACGACAGCATTAGATTTGATTTCTAAGCAACTTCGCACTATCTCGGCATCTTCAACACGTTGAAAGCTAAAAGATAAGTTTGAGCTATTTGATCTTTGAAGGTAACGGTTGAAGTTACCATTTGGCATCGGCATGGGAATATCAATAAATTTATTATTTAGATCCTCAACATTTACGATGGTATCTATTGGCGGAGAAGTTCCACCAACTCCGATTTGCCGAATTATGCTCCACTTCTTTTTGCAGTCTATTGCCAAACTAAAGTTAGTTTCATAGTATGTAAACTTGGCAACCTTCACCGCCCTGACTACATCTTTTCTATATGTTCGGAAAATAGTATATCGTTCTGGTGTTTTAAGACGTATCCATTTGCTGTATGCTACATCACGTTTCTTGATTAGACTTTGAATCGAATTTGAAAACCAGGGCCTATCATTATGTTTGAGTACTTTAGTCTTAAGTGGGACTTATTTTAAACAAAGTGTTGACATTAAGTTGTAAGAAATTCAACTGGTCATTAACTGATAGCATGGAAAAAATTTCTGTCCAATCGATAAGATTAAGCTCTATCTGGAGTGAATTATAATCAACATTTATTATAATCAACATTATTTATATAATTTTTTTATTTTTTTAGTATATGATTGCTTTAGATATTATTATAATAACATCATTTATTATAATAAAACTCTTCCTCAGAATCATCGAATTCGTTGATTTCGCTTTCAGAATTGGAAATGTTTACTTCTTCGGTTTTCGATTGAATTTCAGATTGGATATCTAAGAACATAAATATTTTTTAATTCTTTTGAAATCTACTGAACTGATCTTTTTGAAATATTGAAAACTTATTAAATATTAAAAATACCTACTGAACCATATACGAAGGTTTTGCGTAAAGTCGTGGGCATCCGCAAGGGAGAGGTGGTTCCCTTGCCCCCCAAGGCAATGAAAATTTTTTATATATCTTCATATTAAATCAAAAAAGCCGTTTATCTTACATTAGAATTTTAACCGACGAAGATTTTACATTAATAAACGTAAATAAGATTTGAAATAACAATTTTTACTTCTTAAAATTAACTTTATTTATCGCCGCCCACCCAGTTTGAGAATTTTCTGTACTTTTTTCGCTTCACGTGCTTATATTAAACTAGGATTCAGAATCAAGCCTTGCAGGAGGTTCTGGAAAATGTTAAGAAAATTAAACCCAAAACACATCTAATATGCATGTACCTCTTTATTTATTTATTCATAAATTTTGAATTAAAAAAAAAATACATTTTTTAAATCATTCAGATAATAGGCATATTTTCTTACTTGATTGTAGGAACTTGCAAGCTACTAGAACTGATTCAGGATGGAAAAAGAAACAAGTAGATTGGTGTCAATGCGGTTTGATATCCAGTGAAAAATATCTCCCTTAGCATGTGGGGAACATTTCAAGAATAGCGACAACTCAACTATTTAATTTTTGAGAATGATATGGCTTTCGACATCCTAAATCCAAATCTAAAAATTTAGTCCACTCGAAATTGGTTAAGGAGTTAAAAGCTTCCAAAGTTAAAATATGGCCTAAAAATTTCGTTTTTTTTTCATTTTTTCAACAAAAAAGTATTGTTTAATATTAGGAAATTTTTGCATTCCAATTCTAAAAGTTGAAATCTTGGGGCTCGATAGTAATTAATGCGATTTCATTAAAGGATATAGGCCTCACATTATTTAATTTATTGAACTATTAAAAATATTTGTTTTACATGACAAAAAAATTAAATAAAATTTTTAAATACTTCGCACATGATACGAGAAAGATTTTGACACCATCTTTAAAATTATATTAGATTTTCTAATGTGTACAAGCGTGTGTCAACCGGTGTAGTGTGCATATCATATTCACAAAATTTTTACCAATAATCGTAGTAAATAGCATTATATAGTATTATTACAGTTTGTTTATGTTCATTCTATATTCAATTATGCCTTTGCGCCCCCCTAGAACAAATCCTGCGGACGCCTGTTTGTGTAAAGTGATAGTTTTGAGAACGTTTTCGGGTAGACATTTTTTTGTGAATTTTGTTTTTTTTTTTTAATTTGTATGATCAATTATCTTTCTAGAGAACATAAAATTCGTGAAAATTTTCTACATAATTAACAAAATTGGTTGAGCCTAAAGACAAACATTCTGTTAAGATTTTAGCAGGAAACAATTACTTATAAAAGAACCATTTTTTATTCATGAATAAGTTCACAAATTAATAATAAATTTTATTTTTTCACATTCTAATGAGCGACGTCCCTGGATATATTACAACTAAATATTTTCAAATAAAGCATATTATCGAAATGCAATAATAAGACAATTTATGATTGAAAAAGTTTCGTTTGTGAGTGCCGAAAAAGTTGTTTTCTATATTTCGTTTATTAACTCTTTTTCGAACAACAAAAGATTCGCTTTTGAGAATCATTTTAGTTCGACAAATAAGTCCAAAAGGGTTTATTTATGAGTCCCGAAAATGAACTTTTCTATCCGCAAAAGGTAGTTTTGGTCCACTGGGTATAGTGTTTAATATTTCGATTTTTTTTAGAAAAAAATAGCCGTTTATAGGAAAAAAACGACCGTTTTTTAGTTAAATATTACCAATAACTGTCACTGTCCGCCATTTTGTCAAAAACGCATATTTTTTAAATCCATCGATCAGACATCAGTTTATATTGTTATTTAACTCAATGGATTGACATTTTTTTCAGGTGATCAAGTTCGCTACAATGTTTATCACCGCAGAACACAAAAATGAAAACACAATTTTTTACTGCCATTTGTAACAGAACTACAATATTTTTCAATAAAAATATTACTGAAAAGTTTTCAAAAAGTTTAGTAGTTTTCGAAAAAAAAATTCGTGAAAAGTGCCTATTTTTCGGCTGCCACTGGGGGTAACCCCTTAATATGAAACTGTTTCTTACCTTATTAACTCTGCTCTGAATTTTTTACTTTAAGCTGTTAATTTATTGTAGCACACTATATGATAACAATCAATATATCCTGGATTGCACGGAAAATTTATATTCTTGTTGTCAGTTCATATTTTGAACGAATATTTGAAATCATATGACATTTTTTTTAATGTCTCCTCAGTAAAGAATTTTAACGGCTGTTGCTTTTTAAAGCAGAATACAAAAATTTTAATCATTTTGAAGATAATACTTCACTAGCAATGTCAAAGCTTTCCCAGCAAAATTTTTGTTACAAATATGACATGCATTCTTACGAACACTGCTTCCAGAAGACATTCTATAGATGCAATTGTGCTTCTTCTAAACCTTATCAAGAAGTGCTTTCAAGAAGCATTCCCATAAACCACTTTTTAAAGACATTCAAATAGCATTTAATTGCGATTATTTCAAACCTCCAACAAAACGCAACCACTTCCACTTCTGGTGTTTAAACACCAAAATGCCGTGAATTTTTTTAAACCCGCAACAAAACCCAAACACTTCTGACTTCCAATACTAAAATCGCGAAAAAATCAGGAAAAAGGATATTTCCAGTGAAATTTTTTAAGGCCCCCTAACCACAAAAACCGTTGCATTCTAAAGAATGCCTTCTTAATGTTCTCCTCAAAAACATCTACTAGAATCCTTTAATTTAAGGGCTCAAAGAAATCTTTAATTGAAAAAGTTCTGGAAGCACTTTAAGAGAAGAATAAGGAAAGCATTCCTCCCAATGTTAGAATATGTTAGAAAAATGCCTTTTGGGTATGAAAGTGGAAAGGATAGAATTCAAGACTTTCCCTTCCACTTTACCTCCTTTTGGAAGCACATTTTTTGCTGGGTTACTGATGATCTCAGCATAAAAGTCGTTATATTTTGGAGACCTTTAGGGAGACCATGGGTATCGATCACTCTCTCTCTTTTTTTCTCTCTCTCTCTCTCTATGTATTTATTACATAGGAGCATGTATTACATAGGAAAGGATAAAATCATTCTTAAATGATGAATTAATAATGACACCGTTATAATGACATATTTGATTGCATATATGAGACGCCTGTTCTACTGTTCGCTTGACTGACCGCAGTATAAGTGTCTCCACACCACACATAACCAATTGTCTGAAAATCAGCTATTCAGTATATTCAATAGTAAATTCAGAGAATTTTTTTAGCCCTGGCTCTTAGTCTATTAGTTCCTATACGATTTTTGTACAAATACATTTAAATTTCATATTTCAACATGTCGCATGTATAAGTTTGGAACGAAAAATAATTTTTCTACACGTGCCGTGTAAGATTAGATTTTTAGATGCTCTGTGCAGCCAGTTTAGTTTCCTCTGTGAATTTATATCTCAATCAAAATTATTTAAAAGCACCTTTTTAAATCAATTTTTAACCAATTTTTTTAAAATATATTTTAGGTTACATGTTTTTGTTTTTTAACTTTGTAATATATTCACATAAAATACTAAAATAAAGTAACTATTTCATTCAAGAAAAAAAAAATGCAACAATTTTAATATGTGGAAAGTATGTTTCAAGAAAGTTCGGAATATATTGGTAAAAAAAGTACGAACAGTAAAATTGAAAACTCAGTTATAAAAGTAAGAAATGAAATAATATTAAAATCAATATTATGCTTTTTTCCAACACATACGGTGTGAAAGTGATGGTTTTTAATATTGGCCAATTCAGCACCCATTTCTTTATGCGGGAATGCATCCAATAGAGCTCCAAAAACTTTTAAGTGCTTCTTGCCATGACTGCCATTAAAAGATAATAGAAGAGAAAAACAAAAACTCACGTAGTTTTAATGTTTGTCATCATGTATGACTCTATTAAGAGCATCTAATTCTTCAAGGGTTTTGAGTGGAAATTTATTCTTTAATTGTGCATTATTATTCTCCTGTGGCAATTTTATCAGGAGCACTTTCTCCAAAATTGTTATTCATCTGGTGGCTGCAAAAGCATATCTACGACAACATTTTGTCTACATCGCCTTGTTTTAGGCTCGCTGTACTTCTTGTATCGAAGTAAGCTAAAAGTACTCCTTTTTACTTGTTGTACTTCTTTTTACAATTATATTGTATTTTATTATATTGTAATTTTATTATAATATTATATTATATTGTTTTTATATTGTTTTTGTTTTAAATAAAAACTGTATTTCATAATCAATAAATTGTTTATTTACTTGATCTAATTTTTAATCTCTTAGGTCGCGTTCATAGAGAACGCTTTTTGCTGAGCTGATAGGCTTAGTTGAAAAACGCTTTGTGTACAATCATATGAAAAAAGCTCAAAGTGATCATTGTGCTAGCTGACACCGCGCATAAAGCAAATTTTTGAAAGTTGTTCAGCACTTATATTTCACTATGATAAAAAAAAGCTCGACAAGCAGCTTTGTGAATCAGCTACAGCCAAAGCGTCCACTATGAACGCGACCTTATAAATAAAACTTCTTGTGCAATGGATTTATTCATGCATTGTTTTCATATTTTCATATATTTTTGTGGGTGCATTTCTTTTGTATACGTCTATATTTATTCCATGTACTTATTTTAAACTTCTTTTTAAAGCCGTGTACTCCTTTTTGCTGTAAAAATGTTGGTAACATTATGTATATCCAAAGTGAAGGTTATACATTTACAACATCTCGGGCTAATCGGCCAGTTGGCGATTTTAATAAGAAAAGCCATTTCAAATGTTGGTAATCTGCGAACAGTTATTTTAGAACGACGATACCATGAACATGTTTATAAGAACGAAATAAGTTGCTTAAGGTTTTAGGGAGGTGATCGTTTTATGCAAAACTTTGCAGAAGTTTCTTAAACATTCTCAATCTTAACAACGCAAATTATAAAATAGAAATGGCTTTCACCACCAATTTTACGTCAAGTGAATGAAAATTAACCTTTTATCTTTAAAACGGATGAAGTATTATTATTTTAATTGAAAAGCGTTCGAAGCAATCGTACGTAAACTGTTACTCAAGTAAAATGGTACTGAAGAGTTTTCTGTCTTACAAGTCTTTCACTACGCTATCATAATACTGTTGCTAAAAGTCGATAAAAGGTCTAAATTTTTTGGACTTCACTACTCAGTCCATAAGTAGAAATCAGTAGAAATTTATTGAATAAAATATAATGATAAATTTTTAATTTAAAGTTATCCCCAGATAAAATTTTTGGCCGGAAAATGAACTTAAAACGGCAGACAGGTAATCTGTATATTGGAACAGAAATGAAATTATTTTGACCCCATTTTGGCAGGGCAGGGCGGGAATTGTACCAAAACCAACCAGTTGACTGCCACTGAACAGAACAGCAGACTGGCTAACAGAGGCTATAAAAATGTATAAAAGAGCATGCAAATGGCGTTCAGTGGCAGCCAGTTGGCAAGGAATGTACAGAGCAGAATACATGCATGTAGTGGCAGGCAATTGGATTGGGCATTAACATCGTATTGAATTGCAAAATATTGGTATCTTTGTTTCATAATTTAAAAATTCCAAATAAAAATCTTCTATATACTTGAGTTTATTTTATTTAACTAACAGTTTTTGGTCCTTGCCTTGGTCGATTTTTTCCTTTCACCTACATTTTGAACGGCTTTGATGTTGTGACATACAATTTTGAGTGAGATTTTTCAAACGTAAATTTCTAAGTTTTTTTTTAAAAAAAGGTTTATCTTTAATATATCAGGTGTAAGCAAACCCAAACAAATAAGGGAATCCACTCCTGTGGGTATAAAAGCATTGCCACCAACAATACCAGAGACTACGTGTGGGAACAGTTTTATTGAAACGAATGGTGACTTTTAAAATTATTGCTCTATAAAAAAAAAATCCAACACGCAAAAAATAAGCAGATTTTCTAAACGAAATTTGGTAGAGAAATGTTTGTACCGTATAATCAGTTAAAGTTTTTATTTAAGATGATGAATTCGCTGGTCACTCATCCTTCCCAAAACCAAAAAATTGTAAATCAGACGAGGATAGTGAAATCCGATTGCTGGAAAAGATCGATTTGTTCTAGGATCTCCGGTATCAACATCAGAAGCGTTCACCTCAATTCTAGCATACGCTTTACGACACAAATTTAGCGGTTCTGCATTAAGCAGTTTGTTGGAATTGATTGATTCCATCTATATGCCCTAAAACACCCACCTCCACTTGTGTCTTTAAAAACATTTCATAAAAACAAATTCCGCTATTGAGTGTAAGGCGCACTGCAACAACTGTTACCGACCAGTAAAAGGAAATGCGAGGAATATAATCCGTCGCATAGACGGATTCATATATCTGCTCACCTTTTCAATAGGGGCACAGCTACAAGCAATTATTTTTCGCCCAGATTTCTGCAAACAAGTGCTCACCATTTTAGCATCAAAAAGAAAATGTTGACGGGCTAGAAGACATTTACTATGGCGAACTGTATTACAATCAATGCAAAAATGAATTCATGAATGACCCCAGGAATTTATCATTCATGTGGTATTCTGAAGGAAGCACTCTATTCAACTTATACTATTAACTAAATTTTTATATAGTAATTAGCAAATATACCAAAAATTATTCAAAACAAACCATATCAGCCATATCAAATATTGAAGTCGCTCTTGTACACCAGTATATTAGATCTTCTGAAATACAGTTAATTGCGCTACAATGTATTAAAAAAATGAATTTTGCATTACATATAAATAAAATTTTTTATGTTTGTGTTCCACCAAATATGATTGAAAATGAATAAAGTACCTTTACTTTTTTAAATTTTATAAATTTTTAATTAACGGTTATTTCTGCAAATTTTCAGCAAATTGTAACTTTTCAAATGAATTCTAACTGCCAAAGTAACATGTTACATCCGATGTGAAAATATTTTAAATAACTTCAATATTAAAGTAGTAAAAAGTTAGATTTACTGAATAAAAGCGTCTTCCAGTTTAAGACGAGATAATTCTGTTATATAGAAAGCAAAACATATTGAAGCTGCTCGACCATTTCAATTGGATGCCAATACAATGCTTGTTTTTAATAGAGTTCATGTGCCTGCCAGTAAAGGGCGAAAGCATTCTGTTCTCTAGAAAACAAAACTTTTAAACCTGCCCAAATATTTCAGTTCAATGCCAAAATAATGCCTTTATTCAACAGAGTTCATATGCCTGCCGTTATAGTGCGTAGGAAGGCTGCTGCTGGAAAAACAGAAATGTTTGAGCTGCTTGAACATTTCAGTTGCCTGAAATTCGACACACTGCCTTCTACTGACTTTTCCTGCCTTTATGCTGCTACTTTCTGGCAGCCTTTTTTGATAAAAAGTAAACTGGCCGCCACGACATTTCAGTATACTACCAGAACTCTGCCTAATTGCAGTATCATTCTACAATGAATCATTTTTCCATCTTTGCTAAAATATGAGTATATTTATTTATTTATTTGGTTGCTTAACCTTAACAGGCTCTAAATCAAATAAAAATTCTAAAATAAGCTATTGATTACAATTCAACAAAATAAAGTATGAAATTTATTGAAATTAAGTATTATTAACAAATCAAAAAGTTTTAACAAATTGGAAAATAATGCTAATATAATAAAAAAGCTAAGTCAAAACGATAATATCAGACCGCATAGCAGGGTTGCATTTTCAAGACAAACAAGGTCAAGTTAGCAATATTACAAATATCGCGTTATCAAGACAAACAAGGTCAAGTTAGCAACAATTATATACGTATAATATATATCCTTCTGTCTTCCTGAAGCCGTTGGGATCATGGCTTGGTGGGGTGGTTACTCGACAAACTAGGTCAACTTCACTACACCAATTTTCTTAAAACAAAGTTAACTGGTTGCGAATGCAGGCATCCAGACAAACTAGGTCAATCATATTAATATATTACAAATTGATCTAGTATGGTGTTTTCTCCGATTTTTTAAAGAAGGAAGATTTAATAGTTTTAACCGATATTCATGAGGTGGTAAGTGAAAATTAGGGACCGAATTACAGCATCCGTGATCGAGCAAAATTACGAAGAGTACGACGAGACAAGTGCCTATCAATCTTGTTCAATTTTGCTCGATCACGAATGCTGTAGTTCGGCCCCAGTATAACAATAAAGATTGCTTAACCCATTAATGCTCACAACCAGAACCCGTTGAGTTTAGCTTTTGAAATTTTCAGCAAAACCTTGTATTAATATTAGACGGAAAAATCTGAAGTTAAAAAAAAATTCTAAAGGATTTGGGTGTGACGAAGTGCATGATAATAAACGCATCAGGGGTCTGTAAGTAGAGAATTAAAAAAAAAAAATCTAAAAAAAATAGAAAAAAAGATAAATTGGAAAATTTTATTTCGTTGCGCAGGCGTTCCACTTTAACTTAATGCAATTTTTTAATTATATTTCCTTTTTTCTTGAGGTTTATAAAACAACATAACTCACCTGAGTGGCATTGTTTTCCCTTTTTTTTTAAAATACTGCACGAACTGGCGCGAAAAAGTACACAAAAAGGCTTTTACTGTCAATTTTATAATTTTTTTTGGAAAAAGCATACTTTTGGCCTTCTCTTACTGTTGGAAGCAAAAGCTTTACAGTAACTGAGGATTTTTGAGGAATTTTTGAGGATACTATGTCATTAATGGGTAAGGCAAAACAGAAGAAATTGTTTATGCACTGATTAAATGTCATCTATGTAACAACCGTATCATGGGCACAATAAAATTGAAGCGTATTCTTAGATAGGCCGCACTAGGCCTGGAGTGAATAAGGTTTTCGTTATTTATGGATCATCAAACTCTTTTCCCCAACGTTTAATAAATCCTAAAGCGTTTTTTTATTTTATTAACATGAATATTAAAGCGTAGTTTAGGATCCATTGTAACTCCAAGATCATTGAAAGACTCCAATGGATATTCACAAATTTTGAAGGTACATTTTGGTAGTTTGCGCGAGAAAGTAATATGCTTGCATTTCTTCATGTTGAGGTTCATGCGGTTCGTTTTGCACCAGTTATGAAGATGATCAATTTCGGCTTGCAAAAATACAGCGTCATTATCATTTTTAAAAGAAAGGAAGAGTTTGACGTCGTCAGCAAACATTAAAATGCTAGAATGCATTATGACAGAAGCCAAATCGTTTATATAAAGTAGAAACAGAAGGGGCCCAACATGACTTCCTTGAGATACTCCAGAGGTAACAGGAAACACATGGGATTTTTTGAGCATAAAAAGAGCAGATTGAGTTCTATTGCTTAAATATGATTCAATCCATTTTGCCAACGGTATAGGAAATCCGATAAGATGTAATTTTAAGATCAATAGTTTGTGATTAACAACGTCAAAAGCTTTGCTAAATCCGTGTAAATAACATCAGTCTGCATACCTTTTACAAAATTTTCTATAGTTTTTAATGAAAATTCGAGTAGTTTAGTAACAGTGCATTTTCCAGAAAGACATCCATGCTGGAAAGAAGACATTAAAGATTTAACACTATGCGATAGACGTGAATCTTTCTGATTAAACCATTTGGGTATCTTAGAGTTTATAAAACAAAACACTTCTTCAACACTTTGTTCTACTAAGATTTTGAGTTGTTGGGTTTTATTAAATTGTCAAACTTAGTTGAAAACAAATTTTTAACTTTTAGTATGTTTAAAAAAGATATTATGTTTCTTTTCATTATTTTCTCTTTTGCAATATTATGAATTATGCACGCCCTTCGAAGTAACGGCAACAATCAAAAGGTTTTAATTATGCCAAAACAATGTTTTTCTGAGGCTCCAAGCCAACGCGTACGAAGATGCGCAAGATATCAAAGGGAAAAATATTTAAATACTTATTCGCTACGCACCGCAACCGGTACCCTGTAATTTGTTGTAAGTTTTTGAGAGTTTGTAGCAACATGTTTCGGCGTTATTTTTGTAGTTTTTTTTTTTTGGAATGCTAAATTACAACATAAAACAGATTTCCAATAACTTCATGTCAATCATAATTAGTAAAAACAAAACAAAAACAATGAATGTATAAAAACAACTCGGAGGTAACCATTTTCATTAAAAATAAATAACAGACAGAACAACTACAAAATTAGCTACAGAGGCACTTTCACAGTGACCAGAAACAAGAATAGTTTCAACAACTACAATGGCAGTAATAGAAACAACAAATTTAATAATTTTACAACGTTAAACGCTGTAATGAGGGTTGCCATTAGCTCCACCGCTGTGAAGATGAAATATTTATATGTGTGGATGAGTATGACTGAAGAAGATGAAGCAGACAGTGAGGCAGGAGAGCCAACATTTGTAATAACCTGCCAAGAGCCACACGCAGTCGATGTAAGGCTTAGATATGAACAACTGGGCTTAAAGTGCTGCAACTGACAAGCAAATGGCTACACTAAAAAAAAGGTGTTATGCCTACAATTGTGTACTTAATGAAACCTACTTTTATTGGTTACTTCTGGTGTTCGATCGAATATTCGGCTTCGGTATTTGGCTTAATCGGCTATTTTTAACCTTCAGCTTCAACCCAAAATAGCCTAATGTTTTCCGAATGTTTTTTTGTAAAGCAAATCTTCGCAATATTAATAAATTTGATTATTGGCATTTCTTTAATTTATTGAATAAAAAAAAAAGTTGCAGAGAAATATATATCTGCTACTAAAAAGAACTTTTGAGCGCTCCTAAGCAGCTGTATATTATTATTATTTATTTGTTATGGTGAAGATTAGGGCGTATCGAATTACAATTTTTTTCAAATTTCACATTCTAAGATGTCTCAAAAGTTGCATAGAGTTGTCAAGATCTTCAAAAAAAAAAATAATAAATTATACTAATAGCCCTGTTCTGGTGATTGACAACTGTAAATTCATTGACAAGCTAGTCTTTTAGTATCATTATTATTTATGAAATTAGAAGACATAAGTACAATAAGAACTAAGTTCTTTTAAATGCAACATAAAAACATTAAAATAAAAAATTTAAAATTTAAAGATTTGAGAGTTACTTAATTTAAAATAACATGTATTGTGTTTTGAATTGTTTAATATACTTATTGAACTAAGGAAGAAGAAAAATGTGGTCTTTTTTGGCCCATGGAGTTGAAAGCATCTAAAATGTTTCGCAAAATTATATGCTATGAATATTTTGTCTAGTGCTAACAGTTTTTCAAGTTATGAGCTTTCGCATAAATTTTTAGAATAAAAAACTTTCACAGTTGTCAATTTGTGCAATTAATTGTTCTAACCTGCCCTAAAGCTCAATAAACGATTTTAAACTATAAAACAACTAGAATTTGTATTTAAAATCAAGATTGATTTAAGCTATTAAACATTTAGAATTTGTATTTAAATCATAGAAAATCAACATAATAAACAACAAGGTCATATAGTAAACGTTGTCAATTATTTTACAATTGTCAGTCACCGGAATAAGGCAAAAGTCTTTGATAGAACTACATTACATATGAACATTGAGTATTTAAAATGTAGGTAACTTAAAACTGACAACAAATTGGAACTATTTCAAATGAAAATAATATATTAAGTGCAGGCTCAGATTAAGAGAGGGGCTTAGGGGGTTCGAACTCTCCCCTAAAATTCTCGGAGAATCTGTTTTTAAATGTGATGTATTGGTGTTTATTATTTGGGCTAAGGATACCAAAAAGAAAAACATCGGAAATATTCGGTAGTACAATTAATTGTTCTAACTTTGACCTTAAGCTCAATAAACGATTTTAAACTATTAAACAACTAGAATTTGTATTTAAAATAAAGTATGATTTTAACTATCAAACATTTAGAATTTGTATTTAAATCATATAAAATCAACATAATTTTTTACTTTTTTTATTTAATTCTACTTTGAACGAACTTTTTTAAATTGGAGTTCTTATGTTCAATAGGCTAGAAAATAACTCTTGGTTCTTTTTTGCCTTCAATACTTTTAGGGATTTGTTTCTTTTATGAGCGAAAGTACTTGATCTTATATCTCACGCATTTTCATTTTAAGTTAAAATCTACGTACTTAATCTCACTAAAGAGATGTCTTCTGTTGAAAATTTTATCGATGTCTTGGATGGGCATTTGTTTTAATTGTTCGGTTGATCTCATGCACAAGTCCGACAAAATGTAAATGGCTTCGGTAGAAATGCCCCATTCCAAGGACAGTTCTTGGGTCCTGGTCAATTCATATGTTGGCTTCCATTTAACACTTTTTTAAAATTGATAGCTATCACAAATTTATTTACCACGATATTAACGGTGATAACTAAATTTAAAAATCAACAATTTTACTAAACACAGTTACTATCGACCCAATGAGTTCCAACTTTATCACGCAGACAGAAAGAGAAAGATCCCTTTTCGAAGCAATTCCAAGTTTTCAGCGTCGTCGTTTGTCTTTCTAAAATTATTGTTCAAGAGTAAAAACCGTTGGTACAATAACAGATGCAAATACTTTTACTCTTTTACTCCTAACAGCGCACGCATTGTTAGGATGAAAGCGCCACTGAAGAAATTGGCGCCTCTGCAGTCAGAAATGGTTGTCGTCATGACTTTATTGCAAAGAATTCGTTGTTATGTCAAATTCTTTCTTATTACAATTTTATAACAGTGAGAAGTCTTTATCTCAACAGTGTATAATTTTTTGAGTGTAGAGATGGTAGGCTGGAAGGAGACTTGGACATGAAGGCTTTCTTCAACGCTGGCGGCGGTGCGTTATGATTGAAGGTAATTAAATTTAAAAATTTTCATAAGATTATCAATCTTCAGCGTAGCGATCCAACCGAACCAGTCATTCATTTATCGAGCCCAACAGCATCGACAGTTTCGTTGTTTTAAAAAAACAACAATTGCAACAACAATCACAAAATAAAAAAGAATTACAAAACAACGACGACGGCCATACCAACACATTTACTTACTTCATGATTGAATAAATGATTAATGGTTATTTATGGAACGAATATGTAAAGCCAAGTTTCAGCTGTATATCCCGGAGATTTACCTATCTTTCCAACTCCGCTGCGGGTTCCATGCCGATGGTTGGGCAAAAGGCATGCATGCATGCCTGCCTGTCTGCATGCCAGACTGCTTGTTGCAGTTCCAAGGGTAGGCTCCAGTTGCCTAACATATCCAACACTCAAACTGCATCATCCTGAGCGGACCCTCCTTATGTTCTGTCCCTCTAACTTTTAACTTGAGCCATATGCAACACCTTTAAAATTAAGGGGGTCGGATTTGCAAATGACTTTGTTAACAGCATTGACCAGCTTAAATAAATGCTTTTTTAATTGACTACCTGGCTGCCTGCCGGTCTGCTTGGCTAGTCTGCATTTTGTGTCTTTAAATTTGTGGAGGCACACTAGATATGTGCCAGTTACTTGCAGCCGCAAGTGAGTAATTAACCATTTTTTACTTACTCTCTTGAACTTTATGTACGTACTGCGTTAATAATTAATTAATAAAATTATTACATATCTCCCCCTTTGCGTGTCTTGCGCAAGTCTTGCTTGCTACTGTAATGCGCATGCATGTGAATAACGAATAAATGTTGTTTATTGATAATATTATGATTATTTCCACGCATCTCCACCATACAAGATAAGTAGGGAGAAATTACAGTTAGAGAAAGATCCATCTAAATTGAAGGGGTATTTGGTATGTGAATCAGAATTTATTAAAAAATATTTTTATTTTCTAATTTTTGTACCGAATGTAGTTTTCTTGGCAGTGATAAGTTTGATTGGGTTAAAAAGTTTTGTGACCTATTGAATTAAGGAACCGTAAGGTCTATTGCGAAATCATTGAAAGCAAAATAAATGATGTGAATTTTTAAATGAAATTACTTTTTTAATTCAATATAATCTCCCTCATTTTTTATGTCTTATTTCAATGATCCTCCAATAATTTTATATCATATCTGTTTTGACTTTCCAGAACCTCTGCAAAATACTGTCCCACGGCTGCAATAGCTTCTTCATTCGACGAAAAAAAGCTTTATACGAAGGAACTGTCTCAAGTTTCTGAAGAGTTAGTAGTCTCTGGGAGCCGAATCTGGCGAATACGGTGGGTGTTCAAGCGACTCGTAAAGGAGATAAGGGCTAGTTGTTACAAAATTTGGTAAAACTGATTTATTTGGAAATATATTGAACTTCTTCGACGGCTTGAGCCTTGTAGTAACACTAAAGAAATGCATTTAAGGGGAAAGTACACACCTGTATTTTTCAAAAATGAAATTTTTAAAATGCAAATTTTTTTAAGAAAAGAACAAGATATCTTATTGAAACTTTGCATATTTATTTTTATGCAGCTACAGGTTTTTGAAAAGAACATAAAAAAAATCATGGGGGCGTGATTTTGGCTCACTGTGACGTCTTAAAAAAAAATAAAACCAGGATTTTAATCAGCATCAAAGCTGCTAAAGATTGAACTAAAATAATTTTTTTTGGCAGAAATTGACAAAATGGCGGCGTTTTATCGAAATAAGCCGATTTTTTTGACCAAAAAATACCTTAAAACCAAGAATACCTTACCAATCTTTCTATCCGTAGTTCAATCTATAGACTTATATATATTAATAACGTACAATAACATATTAAAATTTCAGAACGATCATTTTGGTAGTTTTTTTTTATCACGCCCGCCAACTCAAAAAATGTGATTTCTAGAAAAAGCGCTTTAATTTTTTTCACACCGACTATACGGCCTTGACGTTCTGCGTTTGAAATCTTTGCCATTTACATAGAAATTAATTTCTAATTTTATATCATTAAAAATAGATCCAGGTCTTTCAAACAAAAAACAATCATAAAAAATCTTCTTTTTTGAAAATTCAGGTGTGTACTGTCCCCTTAATCGACAGTTTTGACGCTTTTATTTAATTTTCTGATAAATTAATATATAATTCAATCATAAGACTTATTTATTGATAGCTAACCTATTCAAATGAAATTGTTGTTGAAAAGATTTATAAATAACTTTTTGAAGTAAAAAAGTAGCAAAAATTTTAATCAAGTCAAAGAGCGTTCAGCTTGTTACTCTCTCACCGAGTTTAGAGAGAGATTGGGAGAAAAACTCCATGTAAAATAACTAGCTGAACATGCTGAAGGTCAGTGAATCCGCTTTTACAAAAATAAAGTAACAATATGAAAGAAAACATGCAAACAAACAAGATGTAACAACAAAAAATTTTATTTTTTATAAACTTTCCACGTCTTTCTTAAAAAAACTAATATCAATACGAACAAACCATAAAAACAAGCAATACTTTAAGTTGTAACAACATTTTTCACATGTTACAACTTACAACATATGCTTGTTAAGACTTGGGATGATTTCGACCATTTTTAATTATTAAATAAAAACTATAGTTGTTAATAAAAAAATAAAACTATAAATTACCAAAGCCCTATGGTTATTGTAAAGTTCTATACACCTTTCGATAGAAACCGTGCTTTGGAAGCTTTCGGTGACTATCGCAGGCGCGCCAAAAATGCTATCAACTTGAGCAATGCAGGCCTCGATTCAGATAATAATGTTTACATTCATGAGAGCCTCAATCCAAGCGATAGAGATAAATTTTGCAAGCTGCGATCGCCCTTAAGCGCAACAAAAAAATCTTTAATGCTTTTACGCTACGCGGCTCTGTTTACATCAGATTGCAAAGAAAAGGCGCTACAAATAAAATTAGCTGCATTGAGGAGCTTCAGGAATTCTCATGCGATGTCGTTGATGGAGAAAATTTTGACTAATGCCACTTTTTATATATCATCCTTTTTATCAATATTTTTATTTGTTCTCATCTTATACTTTCAGATCTCTGTTTTATTTATTAACCCTGTATCTTCATGTATTTTTTTCTACTTTAATTTTTCTTCTTCTAAAATAAATGCTTATTGTGTCATCAGTTTACCTATCTATAACAGGCATGGTTAACACTGTTTTCAGTGCTGACAAAAATCAGAAAACGATGATTGAGGTTTTATGCCAACAGCGTTCAGGACTGAAGGTTGTTCATTTTTACGCAAGGAGCTTAAATCCGTTTAAGGTAGATTTTGTTAAATATGTCTTTGAAAATTCGTCGGTAGATGCTATTTGTGTTTCAGAGACTTGGCTTCATAGCGATGTAAATGACTCTTTTGTAAATCTTAACAATTACAAGCTGTTTCGGAATGATCGATCCAATACAAAAGGTGGTGGGGTAGCAATATATTGCAAGCAACATTTAAATGTAAATGTTCTCGACAAATCTAACTGTTCAGATGTTGAATATTTAAATGTCGAAATCCATGACAACAGAACTAAAATTTTCCTTTCTTGCGTCTATAACCCGAACCGTAGTTGTTGTTTAAATCCCTTATTTAGTGAGTTATCCAAGAATGCTATAGAACTTCAACACTTCGTGTTATGTGGTGATTTTAATTTGAATATAGTATCCAAAGACAATCATTGTAAACAATTTTTTGACAGCTTGGCCGAAGTTGGACTCAATATAGTAAATACAACTATGCCAACTAGGTTTGCAAACAACGCTTGCCCCAGCTTATTAGGTGTATTTGTAGTGTCTGATGTTTCTTCTGTTTTGCTCTTCGATCAGCTATCCTTTATATCAGATCATGATTTAATATTCTGCACGTTTGACATAAATCTCTCACCTGCCGCTACTAATACATACTTTCCGTTTCGTTATTTCAAGTCTATTGACTATGGTGCACTGTATGATGACCTAACTCGCATAAATTGGACCGATTGCTGGTTTCTTAGCTCGGTTGATGAGAAATTAAATTTTTTTAATGTACAGATCGCCAATCTTTTTGACGGCCATGTTCACCTGTGTACACGTCGGTTAAAAAATATTTCTTGTTCACTAACGCTGTAAAAATGGCCATAAAATTGCGCAGCAGATCATATAATAGGTGGAAATGCAACCCTACTACTCGGAACTGGGAGGAATACAAGAAATTTAGGAATGAAGCGTCATTAGCAACCAGACTGTCAAAAAAGAAATTTTATCGGTCAAAGTTAAGTCCCACATTACCCTCAAAACGCTTGTGGAGTAACTTGAAAAGTATAGGCATCTGTAACAAAAGAAATGATGCTTGTCAAATTGATCCCAATTATCTGAATAACTACTTCACTGCAAATTTGATATCTGGTGAACCTACTCCATCAATTGATTATTTTAGATCTGATTCTGTTTATCCCATGGAGTTTGAATTTGTAACTGTAAGTGAACTGGATATAGTACGTTGTGTCAGGAAAATAAAATCGAATGGCGAGGATGGTATCTCTATGAGGTTTCTAAAATTAATATTGCCATTCGTCCTTAGCCCTCTTGTGCATATATTAAACCATATCTTTACTACCTCTTGCTTTCCTGCGATCTGGAAAGTGGCAACAATTACACAGAGAAAACAACATTTTCAAAAGTGGCAGAAACGAGCTACTTTTAAAAACGTTTAACCAAATTTTGCATTTCTAACGTTTATTTTAATTTTAAAAACAAACATTTTAAAATGAAATAGTAAAACGTTTATTTTCATTTTAAAAACTTACATGAACTTACAAATGTCTTATGTCAAAATTTCAGTCTGGTTTTCGTCCTGGGCACAGCTGCTCCACAGTCATAGTTAAAATTTTAGATGATATTAGAGTACCCTTTGATAATGGGCATCTGACCTTGCTTTGCCTTTTGGACTTCTCAAAAGCATTCGATACTGTCAACCACTCCATATTGTGCTGGAAACTGAAGTTTAATTAAGGGTTTTCTGATACTTCTGTCCGCTTATTAGGTAACTATTTAAGTGGTAGGGCCCAAAGAGTTAAGGCTGGGTTAAACTTCTCAACGTTCAAGACAATTACTAGCGGAGTTCCCCAGGGCTCAGTTCTTGGGCCACTTATATTTACTATGTTTATCAATGATATATTCGACATATGTAATAATGTCACCATGCATGCATATGCTGATGACCTTCAATTGTATTTGTCTAGGCCTACTGGCCTCGTTGAAGATTTATGTGTTAGGATGAATGAAGACTTGAACATAGTAGCAGAATAGGCCAGAACAAATAAACTCAAGCTAAATCCCTTAAAATCATATGTTTTACCGATATCTAGCACTCCATTCATAAATATTGAATTCCCTTTGATATTCCTTAATAACACTGAATTAAAAATCGTAAGCAAGGTATCAAATCTTGGTTTTCAATTGAACTCCTCGTTGTCCTGTGAGGATCACATCAATTCTTGTGTGAGCAAAATATACTTTGTTTTAAGGAACCTTAGGATCGTTTGTACCCGTTGAGATGAGACGAAAACAGGTTTTGCAGCTACTGATGGCAATTATAACTTATTCTGAAGTTGTTTATAGCAAACTCGACTCGAGATCGTTACACAAGTTATTAGTTGCTCTCAATAATTCGGCTCGTTATGTCTACGGTTTAAACAAGTTTGACCATATATCTTTCTTCTGCGCAAAATTACTTGGAGGTAGCCTTGTTAGCTATCTTGAAGCAAGGAATTGTATCTTTTTGCACAAAATCATGTACTCACGTCGTCCACTTTATCTTTTTGAGAAACTTCAGTTCTGTAGGTCGGGCAGAAACCTCAACCTCTTGATACCTCGCTTTTATTACAAAAGGTCTAGTAGGCTGTTTTTCGTCAGCGCTATCAGATTGTGGAATTCACTGCCAAACCATGTTAAAATTATTTCCAACCAAAAGGCCTTTAAGCATTTAATTTTCGAACACTTTTCATAGCTATTTTCTATCTTTTCTCTCTTTTCTTTCCTTCATTTAATTACTTCATTCTTGCTTTTCAGTTTATGCTTTTTCTTTATATTATCAAAAAAGGATGAAAATTGTTGAATATTATATAAATTTAAATTGAAATTGATTTTCTATTTAAATTATATTAAACTCTATTTAAACTATATAAATTTTTTATATTAAATTTAAGTTACTTAATTACTTTATATTCATTACTCAATGATATTTTTTAGTTGTTATTTACTGTTATATTAGAGGCATGCAAAAGACCTATGTTCTTATATGCTAACAAATTAATCAAATAAATTGAAATTGAAATTGAAAATTAAAATCTTAATATATAAACGAAATTAATAAAATATTTTACTTTTTCAACTTTACCAATTTACTTTTAAATGCTCTATTTAAGGAAAAATTTTTTTCTACTTATTAACAAAACTATGTAGCTGCTAAGACGTTTACACTTTGCTATCCCGCGGAGCACTAAACATGTTAACGAAATAGAACCGGTTATTACAATAACATTTGCAATAAATTTTCATAAAAATTTCTTTAAACTGCTGAGTAATTGGCCTGTAACAACTAGCCCCAAGCTTCCCTACTTTAATTCATTCAATTTAGCCTTCGTAAAAACACAGGTTAGGTTAGGTTAATCCGGATGCCTTCGTGACGGCTCACATAGACCAATTCTGGCCCTTAGTGGTACCGGTAGCGAACAAAAGGAACCTTTGTGTTTAGTTGAAGTCTTTAAAGATTTGCGTTGAATTCGCAAACCTTAGGAGGGATTTCAGAGATACTTTGGTTACATCTTTAAGCGACGAGAACGTCGATGAGCCTAGGTATTTTATTCTCGACCTTCGTAGGGCGGGGCATGTGCATAGTAGGTGCTCCAGGGTCTCCACGGTGCCCGGTTCCTTGCACTTCCTGCAGTTGTAATCCGTGGTGATGCAAAGCTTCCTCGCGTGGGCTGCCGTCATGCAGTGATCAGTGAGCATGCCCACTAGTGTCCTGCAATCTTTGCGCGGGCGTGCCAAGATGAACAGAGTTCGTTTTTCGCATTGTGCATTGCACATGATTTTCGAGATTTTGCACGATGTCGTATCTCTCCATCTACGATTCGCTGCTTGTGTGGCTCTTCTTTCGAGGTTCCTGTACAAATCTTGTAGCGGAGTAAGTACATGTTCTGCGAGTTCTGATTCCAGCCCAGCGCCTTCCTTTGCTAAACCATCTGCCATTTCGTTTCCCTCAATGCCCTGATGGCTAGGGACCCAGTAGATGCGCACTCTCTTCGAAGCGCATATTGCATCTAGTTCATCTCTGCCAGCCATGACACTTTTGGACTTGATGCTGGAGCGCATGGATTTGATCGCCGCTTGACTGTCAACGAAAATGTTGATGTAGGAGTGTTGTGTGTCCATGCTGAGGGCTATCTCAGCAGCCTTCCTTATGGCAAATATTTCCGCCTGGAAGATACTGCAGTGGTTCGGCAGTTTATATGGCTGCCTTAAATTAGGCTCTGCACAATACACAGCCGCACCTACCCCCGTAGGCATTTTGGAGCCGTCTGTAAATATGTTGACCGCCTGCTGTCAAAACACAATTTCGTTGAATTGTTTACGAATGCGGCACTTACTTTCCTAACCACTTTTTTTATGTTAGTCTTCATGCAAAATATGGAGTACTTGTTCATCTAAGATGACAATGGTATCAGCAATTTCATGCTTGGTCAAACTTCGATCTTCACAAACTATGGGTCTGTTCGGAAATGTATCATGATGCGCAAAATGCTTTCGCAGCACAAGGAAAATGTTTGAAAAAGCCAATTTTTCAGCACTGCAAACCAGGCCTGTAGACAGGGGAATTTAGGGGTTAAAACCCCCCTTAGGGTCAAGAAAGTATAAAAATCTAATATATTAGCATTAAGGCAACTACAACGCAACAGCGTAAAAAGTTGCAAACCACTTTAATTTTCTGCTGAATAGAGACCTATGCTTTCAGATCATTGATTATATAAGGACTTCGGCATAAAGTCCTTTTTTTATAAGCGTATTAATCACTAGTATAGTAACGTCAATTGAAATTTTTTACAGTTATATTTTACTTTGGTTATGTTGTATAGTTGCTTTAAAATATTTAAAATTACTATATAAATTTGTACTCCATTTTTTTTAAAACGAATATCAGAAATATTTTTTACAATTATTGAAATAATTTATAAATATATATTTAAAATGATAAATAAAGTTTTTTAAATTTCTTATGATTTTTTTTATTTTTGTGTTTGAAATGCCCAAAAGCTAGCTATAACTTTTTGATTCGAGTTTTGTTTTTTTGTATTTTTTTTTTCACAAAATAGCTGCAGACAATGCTATAACACCATTACTTTGGTTTTTTTTAAATTTTGCATTTTCGTATTTTTCGGGATTCTGGGATTTTGGTGTCTGTTCGAAAGACACCATTTTCGTCACTGTATGATGTTAAAGAAAACTAAAAAGAAGTCTAGTTTTTGTTGTGCCTACAATTCTAAGACCCACAGCTAATAAATGAAGTAAGCATGGATAAAAAATTGAATGTTTTAAAAGTTATACAGATTTCAAATAAAAAAATAATTCCTTTTATGCAGTCACTAAAGAAATAGGCATTTTTGGCAATAGGCATGGTTTTCAAGCATTTTATAAATGAGCACAACAATAAAATATACTTAAGAAATTTTTACAAAAATAATTAATTCACTAGATACGTAAGCCCTATGGCCCTATGGCCCTATGGCGGGCTCAATACGTTCACATTCCTCGTCGGTTTCTCATTGTAGTAATGAGGATTCATTAAGGACTTTCATTCATTGAATAATCAGTGATTAACCTTAAAGGGAACTTGTAATTGATTCTTTAAAAAAAATTTGATAAGACCGTTTGTTTAAATATTGTACAAAAACTAAAACCTTGTGTAGAAATACGTCCCTTTTGATCAAATATCTTCAAAAGCAATTTTTCAATATGCATATTTAGGCCCTTTTGAACAGAAAGATAAACTTTTATGCACAAAATATTTGAAAAATTTACCAGTTTATAAATTCTTTTGCTTTTTATGCAAATGATAGGATTAAATATGTTAATGCTAAGCCATAGTAAAAACAGCTTTTGTCAAAAATGTTAAATAGGAACTTTTGAACAGACACTCCTCATTTGTATTAAGTGTTATTTCAGAAAATATTTCAACAACATTTCATTGCAATTTCTCAAATTTGGATTTTTATATTTTTTTTTTATTGAAACAAGAAATAAAATAAAATTTTTCGCAAGGTAAAATATCACAACTCTGGTACTTTTAATCCAATTTGTATGTTTGTTAACTCATTTTGAAGAACAATTACATTTAAAACGAAATGCAAACCTGTTTTTTTTCAAAAGCTTACTTCAACAGATGTTTTGAACTCTTGTAAAACGCTTCTCCATTTATTGGTCTCTTTAGCTAGTTTTAAAAGTCTATCAATCGGCACGAAACTTTATAGATTTTATTTTTATATCAAATGGACTATTTTTAGTCTATGGCGTCAACAATTTGGTCTATGGGGAGCAAACATTTAATATACATATAAAAATTCCTTTTGATTTATCGATATCAAACACTGTCAATATTTTTTTTTAATAAAATCACCCCCTTGCGTAAATCCTGGCTACGGGCCTGCTGCAAACGACAAACATTCTAAAATGTATTTTTCTATCAAGCGTCATTCATCACTCGCATCAAAAAATTCACGCTGCATTTTGGACGCTTGCAAAATGCCAGTTGCATTCATACAAAACATCAATGATTTCTGGTGTTTTTGCACTTTTAGGACGTCCACTCCGTTGCTCATCTTCAATACCCTTACGACCACTTTAAAACTCTAAAACCTTACGATGCACAATTGGAAATAAAGGAAATAAATTGGAAATAAACTTTTCAAAGTACAATCTTTGTTATGCATAGTTTATTCCATTTTACAGGATTTCATATTTTATTGTGGCAGCAACATGAAAATCACTATGATTTCATGTAAAATCATTGTTGAATCATGTAAAAAAAACACGCATGCACACGTTGATTGTGTGCATGTGTTGGCATTAATTTTGCAGAGTAGAATCACTATGATTTCATGTAAAATCATTATGATATGAATCATTATTTCATTTTGATATGAATCATTATGATATCATGTAGAATCATTATGAAATCTTAAAAATGTAAAATCATAGTGGAAGCAGATGGATCCAAGGAAGTTGTACCACCCATTGGACTGCGTGCACTTTATCGAGAAAAATTATTAATTTGGAGAAAATTTGAGGTATGTTTTGTTATTATAAGTCGTGTTTTTTCATATTTTTCAATAAAAAAACTAAATAAAACCAACTTGGAGTTCTTTTTATTTGAAAATGAGGTTGGGATTAAGCTAGATTTCATAATGATTTAATATGATTTCAAAATGATTCAACATGACTTTCATAATGATTTAACATGATTTTATAATAATTCAACAAAACCATCTTAATGATTTTTCATGATTCCAAAATGATTCAATATGAAAATTTGTTGCGATTTTTACATGAAAATCACAATGAATTTACTATTAATCTCAATGAAGCAAAATCATAGCGGAAACATGTAGAATCATTATGTTTCTAAATTTATTCTAAAAATATGTAACAACGCATAAAATCAGATCGATAAGTTTTGCGATTTTGTACTTGTAAGGATGATTTTAAAAAAGTTTACCAAGGTCTGAAAAACTGGATTGAACTTGAACTTTTTTAAGAAGGTTTTTAGTAATAGTTTTAATTTTAAAGTTTTTTTAGTAAACAAGTTAACTTTGTTTATTTAAGTTATCGAAGAATAACAATTCAGTGTTTATTTTAACGAAATTTTTTATCATTGTAAATGCGTTTATTCACATGATTTGTATTTTATGTGGGAAGTATTTTCATAAAAAAAAAAGAATCGAATATAAAAAGACATTACGACCATTTTCATTCTTATATGAATGAAATTCAAGGAATTAAAGGTTTGAAGAAAAAACAAACCGAATTGAAAATATCTTTGTCAGCCTTAATTTATTTTTACATAATTAAACATGGTAGACCGTTAACAGATGGAAAATTTATAAAAAAATATGCATAAAACTTTTTATAAACTGTACAAAGAAGTACATTCAGTTGAAACTATCCCATTGTCTTTTCAAATCATAGCCCGGCGCACAGAAAAAATAGGCCTATTTATTGAATCCGAAATTAAAAAAATTAATAAAAGAGTTCAAATTTTTTTTCATATGCTAGAACGAAAGCACGATTATAAACTACGTTTGTCAGTTAGCGATTTGTTTTCGATTTGTCAATGCCGACTACAAAGCTGTGGAGTCAATGCTATCATTAGAAAACTTCTGTGATCATGTAACAGGTAAATCATTGTTCAAAGTTCTGAATGAAAATCTGTTTTCAAAAGTCGACATGAGTAAGTTTTCTGGGGTTTGCATGGATGGTGCAAATGTTATGATAGCGGAAAAAATGGGTTTCTGGGGCAATCAAAAAAGCATGGCATTGAATTTTATTCCTTTCACTTCATCATCCATCAAGTGAAGTGAAGCTCTCGCTTCAAAATTTTTAAGCAACTGCTCCACCCTGAAAATTGCAGAGAAATTAATAAATTAAATAAGAGCACCATTCACTTACCCACAGAAAATTTGTGAAATTTTTAAAAAGCACCTATGCTAAACATTGTGATCTTAAAATGTTCACACAAGTTCGGTAGCTAAGTCGTGGTGAATGTATTTCTAGATTGTTTAATTTAAGAAAGTCAGTATTGCAGTTTCTACAAATTTCAAATCTTGAACAATCTGTAAATTTAATACAGGCTCTAGAGAGTAATGACTTCATTTTGGATTTGGCTTTTTTATCAGATACAACAAATTTTATAAATGAACTTAACTCGAAACTGCAAAGAAAAGAAAAGTCGATAAATGACTAGTTATTTAGCTATAAATAGTTATAAATTTTATATAGACGAATTAATGAGGTATTATACGATATATGAGGCAGGGAAATAGTTAGAAATTTTAAAACAACATTATTTTTACTGCTTTGTGAAATTCGATCGAATGACTTTTCAAATTTCCCAATTACCTCAAAAATAATTACAGAAATTGAAGCTGATAGAAACAACAAGTACGCTGAAATATTTGGAACACTTTTAAATAATTTCGAAAATAGATTTAAAGATTTTGAAAATATACAATCATTGATTGACATTTTTGAAAATTCCTCGAAATGTGACATAAGTAAACACGAATTTAAAATTCAATCATAACTTATTATACTTCGGAGCGAAGTATTTGCTATTGAACATGCAGATTTAATTGAGTTTTGGAAAAAGTTGCATCCCTCTTTTTAGCCGGTACTGAAAGAAATTTCTTTAAAGCTTTTATCGTTTTTCCTTTCAACTTACTTTTGTGAAAAAATATTTTCAGATATGAAATTTATTTGTTCAAAGCAATGCAACAGATTAAGCGCAAAGTATTTAAAACATATTCTTTTGATAAGAAATTGCGAAAGTATTGTAGATATTGAAAATTGTATTGAAAACAACGTTTTTTCGTCCAATTAAACCTTTTTTTTTGCAGTATTAATTTTATGGAAAAATTGCTGAATTTTTTTTCATTGCATTCGCTCTTTTCTCACTAACAAAGTCTCATAGACAATTTTGGATATCCCTGATCTAATGCCTTTTGATTTTCTTGCAACTTGGATATAGGTTAGTGATGCTCAAAATTAGCTCTCAAGCTAAGAGCTTTTTCAGCCATGTATACGCAGTGCTACCGAAAGCACTTTTTGAGAAGTACATGTACTACTCGTATGTCTTCCATACTACCCGTATTAAAATTGTACTACTATAATACAAACTTCTCAAATTTAAAAAGTACTGCTATTTGCTCAGTTAAGAAAAATTTTACCTATATTTGTTTTCAAATTTTTTTACCATTTTGTGTTCCGCTTATAGAAATATTTCTAACTTTTCTAGATGAGTCTGACATAGAACTTCTTGATGAGGAATGGAGATTTTTTTAAATTTCGATAATTTTGCGAAAGATTTGGAGTTGTAAGAATTTTGGAACAATGTCTTTAAACTCAAAAATGGTTTAATTAATATCATGTTTCTGAAAGTTCGTAATTTTATTGCATCCATTCTTTCTTTTTCTCATAGCAGTGCGGTTGTAGAAAGGAGGTTTTCTGATTTAAACCTCATAAAAGATTTAAATTTGATGCCAAAGGAATTATTGGATAGTTTTACCTAATTTTTTTAACATACTTAATCAAAAAGTACATTAAATTTGTAAATCCAATCTGCAGGCAGACTCGAAGCAGTCATGGCCACGTCGCTTTGCTTACTAGATTTAAATATAATTACGTAGTTATCGTAACCGATACCGTTGCATGCATGCACAATGTGAAATCACTACAGCGGCCAAGCAGAGAAGCACGAGTTTGGATGCGGATTTGTAGTTGGTAAGAGACTACGGCCAGACGTCCTGCGATTCACACCTGTGAACAAACGGCTTGCCATACATCAAGGTTAAATTTTTTAATATAAGCCTAATATCTGAGTACGCTCCGACAGAAGACAAGGACGATGAGACCAAGGAAATTTTCTACGAGTGCCATGAAAATGCTTACGAGTGCTGCGCCCGTCACGACGCAAAAGTCGTGTTTGGTGACTTCAACGCTAAGGTGGGCAAGGAAAATATATGGTCCAACAGTAGGAAAGTTCAGCCTCCACGACATCACCTCCGATAACGGAATGAGACTGATTGACTTCACCGCAGCAAGAAACATGGTCGTAAGTAGCAGTAGATTCAAGCATCACAATATTCATAAAGCCACCTGGATGTCCCCTGATCAAAAAACCAGATATCAAATTGATCAAGTTTTGATCGACGGAAGGCACTCTTTCAGTGCATTCAATGTTCGGATCATTATCTTGTCGCAGCTAAGATCCGTACACGTCTGTGCGCAGCTAAGAATGCACGTTACCCTACATAGAGAAAGCTAGACGTCGACAAGCTGCAATCGAAACAGACAGCCGAAGCTTTCGCCACTCTACTCCCACTCCTGCATCAAAGCAATCCTCCAATCGATGGTATATAACTCCGTGCGTGCGGCTGCTGAAGAGGTGATTGGCTACCACCGCTCTCGCCGAAACCTGTGGGACGACCAGGAGTGTCGCGATGTCACTGCTGAGAAAGACGCCGCCTACACAGCCACCCTGTTGTCGGTTGTAAAGTGTGCTGCTAAGGATCGATACAAAGAGAAGAGGAGGGAAAAGAGACGTATTTTCAGGCGGAAAAAAAGAGAGGGAGCAAATTGCGAGCAGAAGATTGAGGTGTATGGTGACAGGAAATAAGATGCCTTGCCGATAGTTTTAAAACCGGGGCCTCTTCCTGCAAGGATGAAAACGGGAATCTAGTGACAGATGTCCAGAGCACACTGACGTTATGAAGGAACCACTTCTCTTAGCTTATAAATTTCAACGCTGATAACAATCCCGCAAATAGAGATTATATTCCGGAAACCCCAATTTCAGATGACAGCGTTGAGATTCTGACTATGATGATGTTCTGGCAACTATAGCTCGGCTTAAAAATAAAAAAACCGCGAGAGCTGATGACTTACCTGCTAAGCTGTTTAAGAACGGAGGCGAAGCTCTTTTCAAATGCATTCACAAGCTTCTATGCAGAATATGGGCAGAAGAATGCATTCCGAATGATTTAAGGCCCCTATTATGTACGTATTATTTATGCGATGGTATGCGATGTTGACTCGCTTCAACTATATTTTTTTCATATAACGTATTGCATATATTTTAATTGAACCATGTAGTTTGCTACCATCTATTAAGAATTTTCAAACGACGTAGTTCAACTGAAATGTATGTAATAAGTTATACGAAAAAAAATTAGTTGAATCTAGTCAACTTAAGTTGAGTTGTAATACATAATAGGGGCATAAATCTCAGTGTGCTCTACCCAATCCACAAGAAAAGCGATCCCTCTATTTGTCAATTATCCTGGGATAAAAATAATTGGCCATTTCAGCCCTAGAAAGGACCTTGATTGAGCTTCTATTGATCACTTGTGTTGTGCGTGTTATTAAATATTTGAACACAAATGTTCGAGAACTAGACCTACGAGTTAAATGCTGACTCCGAACGGCTTATGTTCCCAAGAAACTTTACATGGCAGTTTTCACTCCCAGAGCTTTGCCATTTTCTGCAAAGAGGTGACGACCGAACAGAAAAATTAATTCAATTGAAAAAATATTCTGTCTGAGCTGGAATTGAACCCGGGCTACCGCGGTTCTTTAGCTTAGGGGTCACGCACTCTACCCACTAGGCTACGGCCGCCACCACAGATTATCGTGCGATAATCCTTCTTAATATCGCATATAAGGTCCTGTCGAGCGTTTTATGTAAAAGATTGAAGCCCATTGTAAATCAACTGATTGGACTTAATCAGTGTGGCTTCAGACCTGGAAAGTCCACCATCGACCCGGTTTTCACACTACACCAATTCTTGGAGAAGACTCAAGAAAAATAAGTCGACACCCACTATCTTTTTTTCGACTACAAAGCCACCTTCGACAGCCCAATAAGGAAGCACCTGTACTCCACCATGTCTGAGTTTGGTATTCTTGCAAAACTAATATGACTTTGCAGGATGATACTGAGCAACACCAGCAGTGTAGTTAAAATCGGGAAGGACCTCTCCCCACCATTTGTTACCAAACTAGGTTTCAGACAAGGTGATTCCTTATCGTGCGACTTTTTCAACCTAATGATGGAAAAGATCATCCGAGCTGCTGATCTGAGACGTAGTGGTACAATATTCTTGCTGCTTGCGTGTTATGCTGCTTGCGTATGCTGATGACATCGATATCATTGGCCATAATACGCGCGAAGTCAGTGCAGCATTTTCCAGATTAGAAAGAGAGTCAAGTCGAATGGGTCTGGCAGTGAATGCAGATAAGACGAAATTCTTGGTTTCAACAAACAAACAGTCCCAGCGTCTTGGATCCCACGTTACACTTGACAATACCTCCTTCGAGGTTGTGAAGGACTTCGTCTATCTGGGATCCAGCATAAACTCAACCAACGACATTTGATCAACGACTCAGCATTGAGATCAAACGAAGAATAACTCTTGCCAACAGGTGTTACTTTGGGCTCAGTAGGCAATTGAGAGGCAGATCCCTCTTTCGATGAATGAAAATCACGCTCTATAAATAGCTCATCATGCCCGTCCTACTTTATGCGTCACAAACCTAGACGCTGAGCGTTTTCAGATGAAAAGACTTTAGGAGCCTTCGAGAGAAAGATTCTTCGTAAGATCTACGGACCAATCTGCGTCAATGGCGAGTACCGAATACGGTGGAATGATGAACTTTATGAGCTGTACGCTGACATCGACATAGTCAAGCGCATTCAATTCGAGCGGCTTCGCTGGCTTGGTCATGTTCAGCGCATGAAAGACGATGCTCCAGTGAAGAAAACATTCGATTCGGTACCCAACAGCGGTCAACGCAGAAGAGAACGACCGCGTCTTCGTTGTAAAGACCAAGTAGGATAACCTGACGAAGCTTGGAATTTTCAATTGGCGCCAGCAAGCGAGAGCCGGAAATGGCTGGTGCAGATTATTAAATGAGGCCAAGACCGACATACGATTGTAGCCCCAACTAAGTAAGTAAGTAAGTACGTAGTTATCGTATACCCAAAAAAATAACATGAGAAAGCGATGAGTAGTTCTGTTATAAATATTTGCTTACATTTTATAATTTGTAAGCGTAGCGCTTTTTGAAAGGAGCAGTAATTTTTTGCGTAGTTGGCAACTTTTAAGTAGTTAAATTTTATGTTTATTTTGTTTTTAGGTTAATTTTATCTACAATAGACTTTCTAAAAATTTATGAAAAAATAATATATGTATAATAAACAATAATAATGTATAATAAACAAAAAATCTATTCTTCTATCTATCTAAAATTCTTTTCATTCTTTTTCAATTCACGTCAATTTAATACTATTTTTATACATAAAGCTTTCTAAGTGCTTTAACTTTTGATTAATTTCAGTGAAAAGATTTAAATGTTACACTTACTTACATGCAAGCAGCTTAAGTTGTGTGTGTTTGGCAATGACTGCTATAGGTTAAAATTATTCTAAAAAAGTTCGTTCATTTTGTTATCGTCATTCAGTGCAGTGTTATGAAGATGCCAATTTTGACTTTTGAATCAAAACTCAGTCACATATTCATATCATATAATATTCATATAAGTAAGCAATCGTTGGAATGGTGCAGAAAATAAATTTTTTAAAAAATGTACAACATTTTTACCTGACAACGGCGAAGCAAAAGAAGCGGTATATGTGTTTGAGCGGTATGTATGTATTTATGTTTGTATGCATGTATGTATGCATGTATGGTCATCTGTTCCACTCTCACTTCTAAACTACTTATAATAATTGGACAAATGAGGTATCGTTGGAAGCATTTTAATTAGTCCAAAAAACTAAAACCCGACTGCTAAAAAGACTTTCTAAAAAGTATGAAACAAGAAAATATTCTCATCTGAAATTGTTATGTAAAGTATTCAATATTTGTTGTCTATTAATTAAACAACTTACACATAATATATGTAATTGCATACAATATTAGCTTATAGTGATGTTCAGACGATATCCGTAGATGTATGCTACCTACCCTAGCAAAACAATACATTCTAACAGTAGCAGTAGTAAGCGATCAAAAGCTTTAGGGCAAATTGTATTACAATGCATCTAGAGAGCGACACATATGACAATATATATGAGGTGGAATAAATACTCCGTGTTAAGTGTATTATGATAATTTTTAATTTTCCTGATAATGAATTACACTGTCAATTCAAAATATTGAAAATAAAAACCAACATCAAAATTAAATATAAGAAAACGAAAATTCTTTGTTTTATATTTTGGAGACCTAAAGCAAATCAAAAACAACTCTTGTGAACTCAAAAGGGTCTTTTAAACTCTCAAAAATTATTTAGAATATAATTCTTCACCCCCAATTTAGCAAAACTAGCGTCTTCAGAAAATTTGTCTAGTTTTTACATACAACAATATGGTTAAAAATAATGTACTTTTTTTGATTTTCTCTTTCACGCTTCATAGTTTTCTTCATTTTCCATATTTCCATTCCGTCTTGGAAAATGAAGTATATTCAAGAGTCAATTTAAAGACGTTAATTTTGGTAAATGGGGTGTAGAGTACATTGTAATGTACACACTTCTACATTATAAAATATTAGAACAAACAACTATGAAACATATTTAAAAGATACACGCTTTTACGGTTCGTGTCACCTTATTCTGTTTTATTGTATTATACTTAGTTAATATTCTAAAAATAAGAACATATGTTCATACTAAGCACTACTATCTATTTCATTCGCACACATGTACTAATATTGCTGAATACAAAATATATGAAATTACATTTTTACTTTTACTCCTACGCAAATATATTAACATATGATTATGTTTATGTTTTCTAATAATTTGAGTCTACTCACTCACACACATTATACTACTGTTACTAAATTACAAATATGTATATGAAATTCTACTAATACTTTTACACTAATTAAAGAACATATGATTCTGTTTACTTTCTAAATATAAAAACAATTGTTAACTAGTTTTAAGACAAAATACCGTTATACGTACTATAAAAGAATGAACAAAACTCAAATAAAGTCAATCAGTCTTGAGCTCCAAATAAGCTGCCGACTTTTTCATTTTAATAAGTCTTGAGCTTTAATAGCTGCCGACTTAAACTTTTTAGCCTCTGCACTTTTTATAGTGAACGGCTGTAAATATATTAAAAACAAAAATAGCGCCAGTGGCGAATTTCGCCGGCAACCAATTAGGCAGGTCCTAGAACTTTTTTCTTTATGAAACGCGAGTCTATTTTTTATTATTTTTAAAAGGCGCGTACATGGCGATCCTGCGAAATCGCCAAAAATATTATTACAATATTATACATAATTACAAAAAAAAAAAAAATATCAAAACCATCGATTAGTTTATTTGCAAAAGTGTGGCCCGTTTTGAAAAAGTATGTTTCGAGAAAAACACATTTAAAGTTACTCTGGTTAGTTAAAGTTACTCTGGCACACAGGGTTTGATGAGCTGTAGAATCTGTATTATAAATGGGATTGACTTAATTTTTTTTTAAATATTCCTGAGTAGTTTTATAGCAATAATCAATTAAAAAAGTTACATTTTCAAAAAATTGTCTGTCTAAAACCTCCCTTAAGCCAACCAATATGTCAGATGGTGCTTTTTAGGGTTTTTATCTAAAAACCGCAGTAAGTAAGTATCTAATATATTTCGGAAGTAAAGAATTTTAAAAACTATGAAAAAATCAATTTTAACCGTTAGCCGTTATCCATTTATAATTATCCTTAACTATAAACTGTCATTTTGTTTGCTAGTTTGCCTAAAGCTTTTCTGCGGTATCACCTAATAACAGCAAAATTGAAAAAAAGAAACCCTCGACACGAGATAGTTTTACAAATTTTCATTTGGTATCATTTAGGTAATGAGTTAAACTGCTTAAATGATCGAAATGGTTGTGATGATTGCCCTTCAGCGTCAACGAAATCAGCTGAACATAGCAGCTTTTCGAAGTCAATGATATCCATAACGAGTCACTGAGTGATAAAATCTGATTAATTTCATTTTAAGTATTGCTTGCTTCGTTGAGTCAACAGAATATGTGTTTGTCTTGTTGTAAGCCACATTCAGAAACAAGCAGTTTCAACATGAGTCTGAGTCTGCGGTTCTTTAGACCTACAGGCTATTTAAAACAATAACCATTTATTGATTTGTTTCCTGAGGGTTTACTTTTTCATGTTTTATTTAATCGTTTAACTAATTGATGAATATATACTAAAATTTTTAACAAATGATTATAATTATGACAATCATTAGCATTGCCAAAGTTTGTTAGCTTATGGGAATGTGCTATAATTTTTGATTGAATAAACTATCTTTAGATTCTTAATTTGCTCCAACAGAACAAAAATCTATATACAGTATGACCTCGGTTACTGCAACTAATAAAAACCAAGGCAGTTGCAAGAACCGCGGTTGTTGCATTGACCGAGTCTCACATATATAAACACTGCTTTAAGTATTTATATACAAACCATATCTAGTTTATATTGTCCTAAAGATAATTTTGTGCATAATTAATATATTTTTTTAAATAAAACAATTTTAGTGTTATCAATTTACTTCGAAAATAATAATTTTTCAAGAAAATTTAATTCATTTTATTAATAATAATATAAAACACAAAACACTTCATACAAACATATGTAATTTATTAAAACAAAAAAGAAATAAATAAAAAAATACACATTCTTATGTACAAAATACGAGTAATGAGTCATTTGTTCTAGTTTTAAAAGAAGTCAGAAATTTTAGACTGTTTTTTGGTACTAGAAATATGTTTCTGCACTGCAGTTTCGCGAAGATCTTGAAGAAGCAAAAATTCTTTTAAGCCGATTTTGTTTTCTTCAGCCCATTGAATACAAATGTTAAATGAATTAATGGCATCCTTGGACTTTATTTTAGGCAAATCCTGGACAATGCTAGTGATTTCAATTTCCTCTTCGCTTTCAACATCTCATCTTCAGCTGCATAATTTCAGTTATTTTCTCCAAATATACAAGCATTAATTTCTTCATTTGTAATGTCGGGGGTAATTTCATGAAAATAATCAGACACTGAAGTAATCATTGCTTGTTCACTGAGAATTTCAGCTCTAATTATACTTTAAGGCAACATTTCTTCATCAGTCCACGGATTTTGAGGACTCATCAATACGTTCCAGCATTTTTTTATGACATTAGCCGGCAATTTATCCCAAGCATTAGCTAAAAGGCAAACTGCATTCCTCAAGTTAAATGTTTTGATTTTTTGTTCAATATCTGAGCCTTCACTGCCGATTATATGCGCCAAGAGGCTTTTTTGTAAATCTATTTCGTTATGTTAATAACGTTTTGGTCCATTGGCTGAAGAATGGCTGTGCAGTTTGCCGGAAAACACATGATGGTGATTATGCCATCCTCACTTGTCAGTTCACCATTTTTGGGATGACAGGGTGCATTATCCAGCAGTAAAAGTGCTTTTTTTGGAAGATCTTTGGAAGATAGAAATGATCTTACCTAAAAAAGATTACGTACCTTAAAATCCGTGCTTAATTGTAGTTTAAATTTTGTGTTATTCATACCTCTGGAACAAACGTATGGTGAAACCATTCTTCAAATAATGATAAAGTCATCCATGCATTTTTGTTGGCTTTATAAACAACAGGGTTGCTTTGGAAACCTTTGAATGCCCTTGGATTTAAAGCCTTTCCGATAACAAATGGTTTAACTTTATGCATACCGGATGCGTTTGTGCATGCGAGAAACGTGAGTCGCTCCTTGCTGACTTTTCGACCTGGAGTAGACGTCTCTTTAAAGCTTACAAGCGTTTTATTCGGCATGACTTTGAAAAATAAACCAGACTCATCCGCATTGTAGATTTGATCAGGCGTTAATCCTAGTTCTTCAACTTTTTCTTGAAATTTTTCTATAAATGCATCCACAAGAATTGCTTTATTTGAAAGTTTCTCGCCACAAATCTTTAACATCCGAATGCCATGACGCTTTTTAAAATTAGCGAACCAGCCGTTGCTAGCATTAAAACCTCCAGGTTCATCCTCATTTTTGTTATGCAATTCACGAGCTTTTGCTTTTAAAATTTCAACAGAAATGGGCAAGTGCTTCTCTCTTTGTTTAATAAACCACTGGTATAGAGCTTTTTCCATTTTGGGATATTCAGAAACTCTCATAATTTTACACTTAACCGGTCCTGATTCGGCATTTGCTACAAATTTTCTCAATGCATTTTTATTTTTTTTATTCGGCTAATTGTAGACTTATGGATATTGTATTCCCTGTTAATCACTGATGTAGGCGCATTTTTGTCTAGTTTTTCGGGAATTTCACTTTTTTCTTTAATTGTAAGCTTAACTCTTTTATTAATCACTGGCATATTTATGTTTCAAAAGAAGAACTCTTCGCAAAGAAAATCACTTCTAGACTAAATACAATTTAGAAATGCACGTGCAAACAACATACATATACATACACATAGTATGTATTTGTATATTCTGAGAAATAACGGTAAAAACTAGTTAAGAAAAAAACAAACAACCTGACGGCAAAATTTAAAAGTTGCGTTTACTGAGTCACAAATTTTTGCCAAGTTGCATACACTGAGTCTATAATGTAAATATTTTCGTTGTTGCAATAATCGAGGAGTTGCGCTCATCGAGGGTTGCAGTAACCGAGGTCATACTGTAATTTATGTCATAATGGAGAGCAACACTATTACAAACACACTATCTTTAGTTTCTTTTAATATGTAACAAAACTAACAATATGATGTAAAAAATAAAACATGTCGTTCTGTTTGTCTTTGTTTGCTTATCTTTCAAAATTGGCACTTGAAATTTAAAGAATTATTTTTTATAAAACAAATGCAATTACATAGGCCATCAGCAGTTCTGCAATAAAGTGACAATTTAGTTTTCTAGGAAGAAGACGTTGTGAAAACTATTTTTGCTAAACAATTTTATAGTCCAGAACGTTTGAGTCCTTATTTATTTGTACTGGAAGCTTATTTAGGAAATGTTCTCATTATTAAATGGCCTTAACTTCATAAAAATTCATCTCTCTCAAAATATCTGGCTATAAAGTTGAAGAAGAACTACTGTATAAAAGAAAAAGATCGGTGAAGTTGTTTTTGTCAAATTGGAATCAAAGCGAAGATTGCGTTGAAATTTTTGAATAAACTTAATTTCCGATTACTTTTGGCTACTTTAGGCTTCGCCCACTTACCTTACACGGCGTGGCTGAAAGAACTTTAAATGCCACTTTCGAAACAGTACTTTTTTAATGGGAATAGATCACAGGACATATCAGAATTTTTATACTTATGTAATAAAAAACTGATAGGGCACCTATTTTTAAACTCATTTCTTTTGTTGTTATATTACATGATTCTTAAAAATAAAAATTAAATTGAAAATCTTTTAACGAATCATAAAAGACACTATAGGCCGGTTAAAATTCAATATAATTGCATACTTATTTTCAAACATATACTGAAAATCGCGAATTGTGATAAAAAATAAAAAAAGGCATATTCATTTGTAAACTATTATATCCGAAATTTAAAATCACTCTATTACTGAATGTTCAAAAATTTGTCTTTACAAAGGAACATGATTTGTGTTGCTGTTTTTATAGAATTAAAGAATTTCCTAATTTACTTATATATATTTTCCCGTTTTTCAAAATCGATTTTCATATAAATTTTGCACAACAACATATTTTCATCTACCACAATTAGTCAAGCCGGATACGCTTTAAATCCGATACGGCATCGGCTAAAAATTCATCGTGTTATTGAGCTTGAAGAAACCACTGTACCATATGCGAGGGTTTTGCGTAAAGTTATAGTTTTGAGTATGTTTCCGGGTAGAAATTTTTTTTTGTGAATTTTTGATTTTTTTGATTTGTATTTAACTTCAGATGTTAAAAAAACAAAACAAAAATCCGATACATGTTCAAACAACTGCTATTGAGGGACAAATTTCGATAGAATCTGGTATGTAAATATATACATATTAATCAACAAAATTTTTTTCATTTTAATTTACACATAAATTGGTTTTCAGTTTTGCAGATATGCAGTAGTTTGCTTCCTCGTTTTGAGGCAATGGAAAAAAACCATACAATTCTTCTGACCAGGCTGACACAAGAAGTAATATCGCTCAAGAAAGCATATCTTAATGGTCATAGAGCGGCCATTGCACGTACTAAGTGTGTGTTGCAAAAGCTTTCATTTTCAACGCTTTCCGACTTATTGTAGTTTAAAAAATATTATGAACGACGAGAATTAAAATATGTTCTCCTGGCGAGGAACTAACTCGAAATAAGCCAAAATAAGGGCTCACAACAACAGCAACATTTAGAAGTAAATAAAAGAGAATAATAGCAGTGCAAAAAATTTTACCTTACTAGGTGATATATCGCTAATTTATTATGTAAATATTTATTTCAGATGCTTTTGTACAAAAGTTCATAGTTCATAGGAGTTGAAGAAGAGTGCTTCAAACGAGTCACTGTTAAATGGTTCAATTACTCCAGCGACCGCGTTAACAAGAAGCTGGCGAATAAAAATGAAAACTTATTTTTTATCTATATTTAAAAATTGTTAAATTTACTTTTTAAATAAGTTATTTTAATAGTTAAAAAAACTATTTACGCTAGTTTAGAAATTACTTACAATTTAAATTTTATTATTAATGAAATAATTTTTATGACCTTAGTTTTTGCTTATATTATTTAATACATTTGGTTTATATTATGTACTGTATATTCAGGGGTATATATAATAAAAACAAAAAGTTTATAGGGGGGCATTAAAAAATGGTGGAAGTAAATTTTTTCTTTATAAATTTCTTAAAAATATTTGTTTAGGCCGCAACCTAAAGTCTAATGTACTAGATTTTAAACTTACTGCGTTATCGACACGTTCCAGTGTCGAGGCTCGATGCACGAACGACCCGCTCGATCGGCCTCTCCAACGAGGTCTGTTGGCCGATCACGTATCGAATGTCATCCTTATAAGTTTAAAATTCTGCCATCTGTACAACCAATTTTGAATCACCTATTGAAGATTAATAAACAACGTAAGTTTGAATAAATACCGATTTCGATCGATGCAATATACTTACCTGTGTCTTTTTGTTATTTTTTGCCTTTTCTCCTTTTGCGTAAACTTCGAGCACAAATTGCCCGAAGTTTACCAGCAAATCATCCAGCTGACTGCCACTTCCTTGCAGACTAAAACCAGCGCTCGTAGGTGAACCGATAATTCACCGGAACAAATAGCTACCAAATTTGTTTATGTTCCTTTCTAAGCCTTTTTTAGGAACATTTGGAGTCAGCCTAAAGAAGAAAAAAAAAAACAAAGAAATCATCTTCAACAGCACAGCAGTATCGGAATATACACTACACTACTTACCAGCGTCCAGCAGCAAAAAAGGTTAGTTGATTGATTCTATGTGGTCAATGATTCTCAAATATTTATGAGCAAGTGCTGAAAACAAAGTAAATGTTTAAAATAAAAGATTAACATTTAAAGAAAAAGTGTGATTGTGCGCGATTTATACGGCAAACAATATTTTAAAACTCAAAAAGAATAATTATAATTTGTAAAAAAGTGCGCCATTTGCTTTCCTTTCGTCGCGAAGAAGCACGAAGTGCGAAATTTTAATTCGATTCAAAGTGATTTTAATAATTTTTTAACACCTTTTTGGTACAACTTCTTGAGTTAAAATTAGTAATTAACGAAGGTTATAGATACTTTGTGGTAAGATATAATTGTTTTTTTAGTAACATTTTTGTTTTCCGCAGTTTATCAAAACGAAAGAAACACACACACACACACACACACAAACACACTCAAGTGACCAATTCGTTTCGAGAATTTTGGCATTTTTTAATTGTTTTTTTTTTGGCAAGATATATCTAGTTTTCTAAATATTAGAAAACTCGCGGAAAAGTAGAAGAATTTCTTTTTTATACGTATTTTTGCGATTTATTGTGATATTTACGGAAATCAACAAAAATAACCACAAATTTCTTAAGCACAAAGAGACAAATACACACACGCACACTAAGTTATTTGGCCAGGTTTGTTTGCTTGCCATTACATCGTTCGTAGCGTTTTATTATTATTTTTATATCGAATATTAATAAATCACTATATTATCATTTTAAATTATATTATTTGTACATGTTACACAATAATTTTACAGGATTTAGATCAGACAAGTTTAACTAACAACATAAACAAAATAAAGCAACTTGTTGATGACAACCGTGACGAAGGAACGAAATAGAATCGAAAAATTTTAGCAAGACGAAAAAGTGTTGCCAGTTAGTGAAAAATTTATCGTACATATTACGATTTGAAATTTTGGCACTTTTTCCGGTTTTTTAACAATCTTCAGTTAAAGGCACTATTTTTAACCCCAATTCGTCTTCGGAAAATATTTTCAAGGATTTTTATCCCTTTTTTTTTTGAGAATTTTGATTTATTTTTGGGAATTATTGTAAAAATTTTTAGTACGTAATTTTTAGGCAATAGTGTATAAAGGTTACACATTGTCATAATAAAAAAAAAGTTTCTACGTATTAGGAACTACGTACAAAATATATTTTAATAAATTGTTAACTCCCAATTTCATACAATTTTTTAAGTTTCTACTAATTAGAGACTAATTAAAAAATATTTGATTGCAATTTTCACGCGGTTGTTTTTTGGGGATTTTTGAGAATTTTATTACTTTTTATACAAAAATGTAACCACTTATGTTTCTTTGTGAAATTTCTACGTATTAGAAACGAGACAAAAAAATTTTTTACAATTTTTTATAAAAAAAAAAAATTCTTTGCTAGCGGAAGTTTCTACTTATTAGAAACAAAAGAAAAATATTTTAAGCATTTTTTAGCTTGAATTTTATTAACAAACGGAAGTTTCTACTTATTAGAAACAAATTAAAAATCGTTTGGAGCAGCTTCAGCTTGAATTTTCTTATCTGGTTTTTTGATTTGTTGCGTTTTCAGCAAGTTATAAAAAAAAAAAAAAAAAAAAAATTTCCGTGCAAAGTTTTGTATACAAATTAAGTGCTTACCACTGTTTCATCATTATCATTTTAAGTGTACATAAATGATAGTTCTGGTTAGTATCGGCTACTTCCGGTTGTGCCAACTTCATGCAAAATAAAAGGAAATGATCTTATCCTGCTTGTGCAAGAGCCATACGTAAGAAGATTTCGGTTGAAAACTTTGAACACTTGAATAAATAGAAAAATAGTTTTTTAAAAAAAAATCTAGTCTCATTTTTCGGAAATGAATTTTGGAAAAAAAACTTTTTTATAAGTTTTATTATACGAGTACATGCAGAGTTAGAAATACCCTTTACATAAAGAAAATAGTCTCAATATTTAAAGTAAATATACATCTCTCTCAGCGACTAATACCAGAAGTAAGAATATCTCCATCGCACATCCAAGTTTATAAGCAAAAAGCGTGAAATTGTAAAACCATTCAAATTCTAATTCAATGATATCCTGCTGTTAAATGGCAATTTAATCCTTTCTTGCTAGCAATTATTTTATGTGGCAATTTGATATGCTTTGTGTACTGTTTGTAGAGGAGGCGTTAATTTTGAGCATATAGCCAGCATACATGCAGATTGGTGCAGCAAAAAGAAAATTCATGTAGAATAACACCCGTGTACGCTGTATGCAAAATTAAGTACTTCGCAAAAAAACAAAAAAGGACAACAAAAGCATGTTGCATGCTGTGTTAGCCACACAAAAAATGCAGCGAACTGGAGTTGCCTTAAATGGAACAGCCTACTGACCATACAGTTAATTACTTTCTAGTAGTGGAAACATACCAAGAACAATATATAAAAGATCCCGCCATAAGTGCGCAGAAATGAAAATCTACTGTGCAGCCTACGTCACATGTGAAAATCCATCCAGTATTTTATTATTATAAAGCAGTGGTCCCCAAACACATACTAATGCAATTTTCGGATTTTGTGCTTATGCTAGTAGCTCTCTCACTCTCTGCTCTGACACAAATTGTTGTGCAGGTATTAAGCAAGATTTGCATTATTACAAAAAATTTGTAGTATTTAGTTATTATAAAGAATCAAAAATGGGAAGCCTTTTTTAAGTTGTATCAATTTGTGAATTTTTACATTCCAATGAGTCCTGAATAAATTTTCCAAGGTATTCTAGTTTACTCTTGGTACTCTAGTTTAAGAACTAACGCATTACGTTATTCATTTTCCACAAACGAAGATATATATTTCTATAGTGCCTTTAAAAATATATTTCAGTGTGCCACTGTGCGTTAGCAAACCAAGCATTATGGCAGTCCATGATACAAAGAACTACAGATAAAGTATTGCGCATGTCCGCCATCTTTGTTGTGACGTAGTTCGAGCTTGTCAAAGTGGATAAATAAAAACGTAGTCACAATATATTTAAAGGGGATAATTTATTTATAGCGATGAAGAAATATCGACATTTTCTTATTGAAACTTGGTTTATTGAAATGAAATAAATTACATTATAAATATATTTAAAAATAAATTTGCCTAAATTTATTTTTCAGTACTATTATTGAAAAGAAATGCATATATAATAGGGGTGTTTTCTTCCATTTGTTCTCTTACACAAAAAAAATAGCTACGTTACTTGATGTATTTGACAACACTTTGATAGCTTCTTTGTTTTCATTTTCTTGTTCTTCTCGTTTGTTGAAAAATTGTAAATTCTTTTTATGGCCCGAATTAAAATCGTTATTCTGATCAACAGCTCTAAAACTTTAGAACTAATTTTAATTACATAAAATATAATTTTAATTTACGCGTACTATAAGTGCACAATACTAGAAAATTAATTAATTAATTATTGCAATTGTGCTGCTTGTGTTCACTTTTTGCTTTTTCACATTTTCTTTTGTATGTATGCACCACGTGTTACAGCTGACAAGCTCGAGTGACGTAGTGCGCAGAAAATTTCATTTTTTGCGCACGGAGTAAACTATCTGTATATCTTTGTTTCATGATGGCAGTCCTTAAAAATTTTCTGCTTATAAAAAATCATATTCGTATTCCGATTTAAATTCGTCAGCGGATAAGCTGATAAGCGGCGTGAACATTTTCGTTTGAAGTCTCATCGCCAACTGAATAAGAGAACTTCGTACATGTGATCGTGTCGGTGTAATGTTCAAATTCGAACTCGAGTTCGCGAACTATGAAATGGGGACCACTGCTATGTAACGATTGTTATGCGAGTTGCACTAAAAAAAAGCGTAGAAATCGAAATTGACGCTTTGAACGATGAAATTACGATTGTTTAATAAGAAATATATTTGCTTTCTGCAGAATTTCAAATGGTACACGTACAAACATGCAACAAACGACGATTGATTTTACCGTTATCCGTAGTCTAAAAAGAATTTGTTTGCTTTGCAGCTTTAAATGATCGTTTCGTTTTAGTTGCGTCGTGGACTTAAAGTAGGGACGTTATCGTGATTGAATATTTTTTGGTAAAAACTGTTATTTGGCAATATTTATTTATTTAATTCATGTATATCGGTTGTGTCGAATTAAAAAAAGGCAAGCGGGAAGCTTCTAAAATAATAAAATCAGTTTTTAGTGAAAGTTCTTGCAGCAGCAAAAAAAAAGAAAAAAAGAAAGAGCTAGTTATTGTTATTTTTCCGATTCTGATTTTGATTTTAATGTCGAAGAAGTGGGTGAAAATATAAACGAATCAGCTTTTTTTATCAAAAATATTTGCAAATAGTTAAGTGCATTTTCAATTAGTGGTCGTGCAATGAATGCACTTCTAGCCCTTTTGAAGGGACACAATATTTGTGTCCCGAAAAATGTCAGGACGGTAAAGAAAACACCAAAAGAAGTAGTGGCTGCAAAAATGGACTATAGTGCTTACATCCATTACGGAATGAAGGACGCCTTTTCCATAACTTGGATTTAAAATTGGAAAACAAGGATATTGCAGGTAAATTGGTGAACAATCCTTCACATTACACAAAGAGTTATGTAGAAAATAATGTAAATCCATCTTCTAGAAAATTTTATGTGGCAAGGTTGGTGGCGACAGCATTGTTTCGTTCATCAGAGCAGCAGTTCGCAAAATTATTACTGACTAAGTGACAATACAGACATCGTGGAGAGGCACAAATGAGAAACCCAGCATACAAAAATTCAAAGCTGCCACGATATTTAAGGTGTGCCATTCAAAATTTGCGTGTGCTGATAATGCTTCCATAAACAAGGCATTTCAGCAGCACTTCTTGCATGCCGTTGATAGGCTAAAAATGAAAACTAAAAACTGCCTTATATAATACTTACTTATTTTTTCTTATTTATTTATTCTTAATTCTACATGCATGTGCTGCATTTTGTGCAAATTCAATTAAAATTAATTCAATTTATAAAAAAGCAACTGACTGAATTAAAAATGGCATAACATAGTAAAAATCTGATTTCTGTTACTTGGCCAAAACGGACTATTTGACGGTCATTAAAGGTGAAGTATAACTTGGATTACAGCACAAGGTGTTTTGGTTTAACATTCACTTTCGTAAAATTCTGATCTCTGTTACTTGTCCAAAACGGACTATTTGACGGTCATTAAAGGTGAAGTATAACTTGGATTGCAGCACAAGGTGTTTTGGTTTAACATTCACTTTCGTAAAAATCTGATTTCTGTTACTTGTGCAAAACGGACTATTTGACGGTCATTAAAGGTGAAGTATAACTTGGATTACAGCACAACGTGTTTTGGTTTAACATTCACTTTCGTAAAAATCTGATTTCTGTTACTTGTCGAAAACGGACTATTTGACGGTCATTAAAGGTGAAGTATAACTTGGATTACAGCACAAGGTGTTTTGGTTTAACATTCACTTTCGTGCGAAAGTGAAATGCAGCACGTGCCTGCTATTTATACTTTTTTATTCTTTTGTTGCAAAAAATCTGAAAAAATTGCCATTAATTTAATTTTTTATATAAACTAATAATTATTTAAAATAAACTTTCAAATTATATCCGTAACTGTTTTTATGAAAAGTGGCTTTAGGTATAACATTTTAATAATAGCCTAGGCGATCATTTCAGGATCAGTTTCGAACTTTCAAAAACGGAACTTTTAACAATCGTGAAGGTGACTCTTTTACGATCAGTTTTAGCTATTGAAAAACAAACCTTTTAACAATCGTGTAGGTGACTCTCTTGCGATGCTTTTTAACGACGCGTTAAAGCACGGTTTTAGTGCATCGCAAACCACTCTTTTTGAAGAGATCTTAACGGCCAACAGTTACCTCCGATACCCTGAACTTATACGATTACAATATGAGCTCGTTTACGATTAATTCTATCGTTTCGCTGGTCGCAAGCGACTCTTCCGCGACTAAAAATGCTGGCTAGGAATGAATCTGATTGGCTTATTGGGAAAACAACGAATTACAGACAAAGAAACAGTCAAACTGCTCTCAAAATAAATCGAGCAATATAGCTTTTTTTCTTGTGAAGGGGTCATCACAAAAGTTAACACCCCAAACGGATATAAAATTTTTATCAAAGAAAGTAATGAAAAATATTTCTTTTTTTTTTCTGGACAAGCGTTGGTTTTGATTGATAATTATTTCATTTAAAAAAATCAAGATTTTATAAGAAAATTAGGAGATTTTTAAATCGAATGCCCCTATAAAAAATTTCTTACTACGTTTTTTTCAGCCAATTTGACACTCTCTTCTTTTTCACTTCTGACGTCACATGCACGTGCTCACAAAGAGAGCATGGTGGAATCTTGAATATATAATTCTTGGAAACACACCATGAGAGTTTTCTCTATAAAAGGCTAGAGTCAAAAAATATTACCATACCGAGTAAAATGAATTTATTTCTTGCGTCTTATTAATACTTTGCACAGGCACAGTCACAGCCAAAACTGTCGCAAAAATATTTTTTAAACTTTTTTGGACTTATAGTTGAACTTAAATAGTTGGTTGTTAATCGAGTTTAAAAGGAAACAGCCAATATTTTTCAACTTAAAGTCTATTTAATAGTATTACATTTCATTGCTGCTCTTTCCCATTACTAAGTCCCAGGAGCAGACCCGGCAGTTCGCGTTCACCCCGTATGGGTATTTCGTCCACCCAAAAAAGAAACTTCAGACCGTGCGACTAATAAAACATGAAGCACGCTATTTGTTTAATATATTTGATTTATTGTTAAATGATTTGTTTATGGTGACGATGCACGTTAGACAAAAACAATCGACTCAATTCATAACATTTATTCTGAAAAGACAATAGGGGTATTCACACTGACTTGGGTAGTTGGGTATGGGTAGATTGAGTACTTTTGGTTATTGTGATCACCCTAAAATGCAATTGAGAACTTTTTAGAATAGTTTTGGGCAGTGCTGCTTGTTTGATCTCCCCGGCTTATGTAGCTGACGAGAGATGAGTGACAGCTGGAAGAGTATAGCCACCAAATCATTTTTTGTCATTTTATGTGCGAAAAAATTAGGCCATTAATTGGGAGTAAAAAAAGTGATTTTATATACGAGTAGTTTTTACGTGAACTTCTTATCATTTACTAGTAATCCAGGGAAAAGTTTTACTAACGAATTTTTGATAGTAGCCATACTAACTAAATTACAAAATTTTAGTCCAATACAGCAAAATTCGTCTGAAATATAGCGTTTTTATTAACTTGTGGGCGGAAATAGAGGGTGTGGCAATATTTTTTGTGTATTATTTGAGATATTAGCCTTGACAACATATATTAAAAATTTAATGCCCTTAGGTCAATTATTGCCTATTTTTGCAAAAGGTGATAACACATGGAAAAAGTACTCAACTTGGCAAGAAAACAATCTACCAAACAAGTCAGGGGGTCAGCTAGAGTAGATTGGTAGATGGGTACTTGGGTAGAATGGCACTTTACAAAAACAAAATGTACGGCATTTGCCAATCTACCCAACTACCCAAGTCAGTGTGAATACTCCTAATCTTAAAAAACCTCGATTTTAAAACCCTTTAGATTGCCGTAGCGCGGCAAATTGTAACCAAACTTTTTTAGATTTATAAGTATTTATAAATTATAGCTACAAGTGCCACTATTAATATGCACTTACAATTTTTTTTTCCTATAAATTGGGACCAAGATATCTTGACCCCGGCCGAAAACGACCACTTTTTCCTACGTCACCTAGTGAGAAGGAGATGCATTAAAACAAAAACAAAAAAATTTTTGGAGCATTATTTTTTGTAATATTTACGCAAAAAAATTTCAAGTCTCTATGTTTTATAGTCTTTTCACAATAAACGTTTAATATTGAGACTTTTTGTTTTTTTATTAAACCTTAAATCAAAAACTGCACTCCTTTTGGAACATTTTCTTATAATGTTGATTTCGTAAATAATTTAAACCCATTTTTTATATATATCTGAATTAATATATTAAACGATTTTGTATCAGATACATCTTTAGAAGCAAAAGTACGGAAAACTTCTTTCATTTGAACATGACGACTCTGGTATGGATATGCATGTGGTATGAATATAAGATTCATATTTTTCAGGAAGTCAACAACCTCTTTCAACGAATTTACTTCTTCGTTCAATATCTTCTAATAACGCCATGAACATTTGCTTATCGCTCATTAGAATTTTTTTTCCGAAGTTTTTATAATAGTTTATTAAAGTGTCGACTTCGTCGCAATCTCCTACAGCGTATCACTCTAATAGTTAAAAAATATTGCCGAGTCGTTTTTTAAGCGACTTTTAAGCGACACTATTAATTGGTCAATAAATGAGGATTAATTAATCTCTGCGTTGAATGAAAATAATTTATGGTTGGTATGGCTTCAAAATGTTTGCAACAAATCTGATAAATTTTAATTTTATTGAAATCATTTGCTGTGTGGGTTATTACCCACCTACAAAATTCCATGTGGGCATAACTACCCACTATACCCACATTATTTGCCGGGCCTGCCCAGGAGTATGAAATAAACCAGAAATGAGTCCAAATTTGCTTAGTACTTAACGGCTCATCCCTCATGGTTTTCTTTAGAGTTCTCAAAATAAATGCAAGCCTGTTTAGTTTGTTGACATTATTGGTTCACATTCGACTAACTGCTGACTGAAGAAAGTGCTCATAAATAAACCTTAAATATGAAAAAAAAAATAAAAGTAGTATGCAAATTTGACAACTGACATGTTGACAAGAAAGATTGAGTGTTGCCATTTTCACCCAACTCACAATGTATTGTCTGTTAACAAAATTCATCCCCATTCCTACCATAAAAAAATTGGAAAACTTTTCTTCTTTTGCACCATTGATTATTGCGAACAGTTATAAAGGAAAAAAAATCTGTAGCGCTATAGGCAAAACAATGAGTGGAATTAAGTGGGTGACACTAGTTGTTTATGGCGCCAGGATGACAAGCTTTGGCAATGTGGCTTTGCTTGCCATTCGCTCACATTTTATATCTAACAAACTCTTCGACACTTCACATAAAATGAAGTAACGAGACAGCATAGACATCGGCTGCTTCTGATGTCCTCTTATTATCAGACAGGTTTGTGTATTTTATTCAGATTTAGCTGATTGCTGTAGTGATTAATGATGACCATAACGCTTTCTTTTCTATATTGAAATACGTGCATTATCAATGCTGAACCATTGAATTCACAGTTGAAACCTACACAAATTCTGGTGATTCTGCTGATTCTTGCGGTTGCTTCGTGAGTCTTAGCGACATCCCTTAACTCAGATAAAAAGTTATTAATAAAAAATTTATAACATTTTATTTGCATGAATTCCCGAAATGTACTTGTCAAGTTTTAAGCTCTTTTGGGGAAAAAGTGTTTAAACACAATTTTTATCGAGTCATGTTTTGGGATTTAGTTCGTTAGCTTCTAGTTGTTTAAATTGAAGTTTGAGAATAAATCGGTAGTTATGGTTCCACTTTATACACCATGTTTTACAAAGGGATTATCTAAGACCTGGTCGCCTTTACTTCTTTTGATTTCTCATGTTAAAATAGGGTTTTCTATTAAAATCTCTACCGCATGTGTTCACAATTGAGTGATCACTTTTTTCTAGATTATTGAAATATTTGGAGTGAAACGTCAAGACGGCTGAGATTCAAGTTTGGAAAAAGAAACGAAAACGAAATAAATCTATCTATATGTATATAAAAATGGATGTATGTATGTGTGCGGGTATGTTTGTATATCACGTATAGACTTCACAACCGCTGAACCGATTTTTGGTGGTACCTCCCATACAACCCAAATATGCGCTACCGTCCACAAACCAAACAAAATTCTATACATCAGACGGTTTCGATCGCAAAAGATTAAAATTTAGTAATTTTGGTTCAGATGCTTACTGTCGGCATCTGTACAAAAAATTGGCGAAGGCACTATATCTACGCCCACTTTTTCAAAATCATGCTAGTTCCTGAGTTGTACACGTTTTGATAGTGAAGCAGTGGTATGTAGATTAGACCGTCCCACTTTTTCAACGTTTTTCGAAAAGTTTTCGGGACACGTTGATTTCTGATTCTACTCTTAAAAACATGAATTTTGGTATATAACACTTTAATATTAACTAATGGTAAATAGTCGTGCAAACGGCTTCAAGGCTTTTTGGCTAAAAATTAATTTTGTCGAAAAACAAGAAATTTCTTCTTCAGTATTTTGCATATAACTACGAAGCTAATGAAACAATTTTTATCAATTTATACTTATTTAAAAGCTAATATAATTTTTCGTCTTATGCTGTAAGAAACATTGCATTTTGTTCAGTAAATATTTTTTAAAAACTCTGCAAAGTGAATATTTGATTAACAATTTTTCGAAAATTTGATAACTTCAACTCACATTCCCCACGTTACAATAGCATGAAGAAGAAGTTTTTGATTATATAAATTTCGTATTTTGAGGAATTTTACGGCAAAAATTTTGATGTATAATTGGATGATATACGACGATACACTATTTTTCCAAAAAAGCAACAAAACTGCACAATGATTTTTTTCGAAAAAAATTTAATTTTATTTTTATTAAACGAAGTTACATGTAAAAGTTAAATGTATATGATATTAGCTTTAATTGCAAGACATTCAACTTTATTTTTGCGATGTGAAATTATTTAAATGACTATTTTTGTGGTCACAAGGAATAATGGCTAAACTAAAAATATCGGTAAAAACATGCAATAACAATAGAGTTCAGCTACTACAGCTTTTTCGCACTTTCTCCGCATTAGATCATCTTAAGAACCAGCCCAAATAACATTAAAACATCTCAATAAGGCCATTCACAGTTCGAATACGCTGGTCTGCCATTTGTTCGATCTGCTATTTGTTCGCCAATTTACGAAAACGTATTTTGCTTCGTTGTTGTTTTGCATACAAATGCAAATACGCAGGCACGCGTAAATAAAAGCAGCCCTTGGACGTGCTCTTTGTACCTCGTATTTTTATGCTCTGTCTACAGCCGCATAATCACACACATCACAGGGTTGCATAATCTTTTTATACGACAGTCACATGGCGAGGTGCTCACAGTTTGAACAATAACAAATGCTATAAATACGATTTGTTAAAAGTACGCTCAAACCGTGAATAGCCTTAACGATATCGATAAGAGTGGTCCAAAACAATCAAAAGTGAGAAAAATTTACCCACCATAATATGGGTTGGGCTCAGGGATAACACAAGACATAACAACTAACCATGCGTTTACATAGATCTAATCATACATTAGTTTTCAATCTACTTTTGAGTTGACCTTTCGATAAGTTAACATCAAAAAAGCTACAGTTGTTAACAAAGGTACTCATGCGATGTAAAGGAGCAGTAGCCATATAATTTGTTCTACTAAAAGGTAAGTAAATTAAGTTGTTAGCATTTCTACTGCTTCTACGGTTAGTGTTAAAATTTACAAGAGTTAGGAGTTCTGGTGAATCGAATACACCAGTTATGAGTTGGTGTAAATAGACTATATCTGCAGACTTCCTTCTCTCATTCAAAGATTGCATTTTTAATAGTTTTAAACGATCCTCATAAGGAGGAAAGTTTAAAGTGTCAGTTGCACTTAAGCCCCTTAGAGCAAACCGAACAAAACGTTTTTGGATTCTCTCTATACGTTCAATATGTACATTGTAACTTGGGGACCAAACTTGACTTGCATACTCTAAGTGAGGTCGCACAATTGCATAATACAGCGTTGCAGTTGTGATCATACTATTAAATTCTTTGGCCCAGCGTTTCATAAACCTGAGCATAGAAGATGCTTTTTTACAAATGTAATCAATATGAACGTTAAACGATAGCTTAGAATCCATGCATATACCCAGATCTTTGACAGCATCTACACGACTTAATGCAGTATCTTTTATCTTATAATCAAAAATTAAATTATTCCTTTTTCGCGAAAAGGTCATAGTTTGGCATTTATCTGGATTTAGAAACATATTGTTTTTAGAACACCAAATTTCAAAGGATTTCAAATCAGACTGGAGCAGATCTGAATTGTCTTTAGCATCTATTGTTCTGTATATTTTCATGTCATCTGCATAGATAAGTAGATGAGAGTGTTTGATGATGTGGGTTACATCATTAATGGCTAAAATAAACACAAGTGGACCAAGGTGGCTACCTTGAGGAACACCTGATTCAGCAATAAATTCAGCTGACAATACGCCTCGAAATCGTATTTGATAAGATCGCTCTGTCAGATACGATTGAATCCAGGTTACAAAAAATTGTGGGAAACCCATTAACTTTAGTTTAAATAGAATTAAGTTGTGTGGCAGTTTATCAAATGCTTTACTAAAATCAGTGTAAATACAGTCGACCTGGATACCTGAATAAAATGAATTTAAGCAAAACGTTGTAAAATCGAGGAGATTAGACACAGTGGATCTGCCAGTAACAAATCCATGCTGACGAGTTGTCATGATATTCCCACAGTGAATTTTCACACGATCATACTCGAGGCGCTCAAAAAGTTTTGGAATCGACGAGAGTTTCGCGATAGGCCTGTAGTTGTTTATATCGTTCTTACAACCTTTTTTATAGATAGGACCTATAAAAGATTTTTTCCAAAAAAGTGGAAAAATACTTTCGCTAATTGATTTTTTGAATAACATGGACAGTGGTTGACTTAGAACGGAACCACATCGTGTAAACACTGCAGCAGGAATTCTGTCAGGTCCAGCATTAAAATCCTCATCGATCAATTCAATATACTTTAAAATATCCTCTGAAGTAAAGGATATAGAATCCAACGAAACCCTGGGTGTAGAGTTCATATATTCAAAGTACTCTTCATCAGGATTAAAAGAGTCTGAACAAAATGACTCTTTAAAGAGATTGGCAAATAGACCACAAATTACGACAGGATCGTCAGTAAATCCGTCAGAGGTTTTAAATGATGAAGGGAATCCATCAGATTTTTTTTTTGGTGTTTATGAAACCCCAGAATTTCTTCGGATCAGACAATATTCTCAGCTTAGTACTGTCTAAATAATTTTGATATAAGGTAGCTAATTTTTTATTTTTTGAAAACGATATTTTTATTGCACTAACTCCGACCTTTTCCCCGAAATATATAAATCGTTACAAACGAAATATGTGCAGATATAAGTGATACTCTATTATGCGTAAAAAGTTTTTTCGTGCATCCTTCCAAAGATTGGCAATAAAAAAAAATAGCGTATTGCTTTTTTACGATGGCTTGAGTTTAGTCATTCTTCCTTGTGACCACGGATTTTATGCTATTGATCTGATATTGATCATTCTTTGAAATAACAACAATCTTACAAAAGCACGGACTTTAATGCTCTTGTTTTTTTTAGTAGGGCAATTCACAATCTCATGTGTTGAAGCCGCCACAAACACAATATAAATAGTTTTTTGTTTCGTTATTTACCTTAATACAATTTACCTATTTGTTCATTTTTTATGATTAGAAATATTTTTCATTCAAATAAAACAAAAAATTTTGTATGTTTTTTCAATACAAAATATCAATTCAACCAAAGTGTATCATCTTTTTATGTTCAAGGGTAAAATTTATATAACCACTAACGAAGATCTTAGGTTTACAGTCCCCTCAAGATCGATAGAAAATATCATGTAAAGGGTGTTTTTTTAGAGGTATTAAACTTCGAATTGAAATAAAACACAAGAAAATCATTTTAATGTCCATCAATTTGACTTTATTGGAAGGATAATTTTATGCCATTAATGTCTAAATATGATTTCGGGCATGTGGCCGCTACGGCTGGCTCGAATAAAGCCAATTCTACAGGTCCAATTTTCAACCACTTTTTCGAGCATATGGGGCCGTATGTCGGCAATAACGCCACGAATGTTGGCTTCCAAGTCCCCTAACGTTTCTGGTTTGTTGGCGTAGACGAGCAACTTCACATATCCCCAAAGAAAATAATCCAATGGTGTCAAATCACACGATCTTGGTGGCCAATTGACAGGTCCATTCCGCGAAATTATGCGCTCATCGAATGTTTCCTTCAATAAATCGATTGTGACGTGCGCTGTGTGGCATGTAGCGCCGTCTTGTTGGAACCACAACTCATCCACATTCATGCTATCCAATTCGAGAACAAAATAGTCGGTTATCATGGCTCTATACCGGTCTCCATTAACGGTAACTGACTCTCCAGCATTATTTCGGAAGAAGTATGGCCCAATGACTCCACCAGCCCATAGAGCACACAAAACAGTCAGTTTTTGTGGATGTAATGGCGTCTCAAGGGTCTCATGTGGATTTTCTTCATTCAAAATGCGGCAATTTTGCTTGTTGACGTAGCCATTCAACCAAAAATGAGCCTCATCACTGAACAAAATTTTGCGATGAAAATCAGCATCGAGATCAATCTCATTTTCGGCCCATACACCAAAATCACGACGCATTGCATGGTCTCGCGGCTTTAATTCTTGCACAAGCTGGATCTTGTAAGGTCGCAAGCCAAGATCTTTGCGCAAAATCTTCCATAAAGTTGATGGACAAAGCTCCAATTGCTGTGCACGGTGGCGAATCGATTCATTCGGGTCCTCTTCAACATTTTGCTCTACAACGGCAATTGTTTCTTCGGTGCGCACTGTTCGACGTCTCTGCGGTAGACTTCGCGTCCATAAAATGGACGGAGCTTGCGGTAAACTTCGCGAACTGAACCATTATTTTCGAAATAAATTTGCACGATTTGCAAGCGTTGTTCTTTTGTCAACCTGTTCATGATGAAATGGCAAACCAAACTGAACATAAATGACATTAGAGTTGCCAGATTTTACCACAAAATGCCAGTTTTATCTCTATTCGAAAAACAAACCTCTAAAAAAAACACCCTTTATTTTGGAAATTTGTGCTTTTGTAAAAAATTTTTAAAATTTCCTATCAATTGTGAACGGCCCTTTTGATATAATTTGCTATAGTTGTTGCAAAACATGATAAATGATGAATGCAAAACATAATGAATTCACAGCGTATTGATGAAAAGCAAAATTAATTTCCTCTGGAAATTTTGCTTAACTCAAACTCATGTCGAAAAAATCTTTAAGCACAATTAATTGGTTTTTTTATTCACTTATCTTCCATATCAGTTTTTTCCGCCTTGACTTTTTTTATAATCAGCAGTCAGTTTGCAATTTAGTATTGCAGTGTATAGTAAATCTTAGCTATAGATTTTGGTGTTGTATATATGCAATAGCGTAGTAAATGCATTAATTTTTCTTTTCTTAGTGTAGAGTAAATATATATTTTACCATTTTGCAAATGATATGGTGCAAGACCATTTGCACTGGATTGTGAATAGCCCTAGTATGTTCTCAGTATTACGATGCATTGTATTGCATTCTACTATTATTTTTTTGTTGTTATACAGCCTTTCTGCTATGAGTTGGCTTTTTTTGGATATTAACAATTGTTAAAAATTTAACTATTTTAAATGATCCAGCAGAAAGAGACATAGGGCTACTAAATATGGTAAATAATACGTGGACAATGGATCCAAGACAAAAAAAATTGTGTTATCCAAGTAATTGAACATTACAATAAAAATCATCCAGACAACAGAAAACGTACAATACTTCGCAACATAAAATAATGCCGTATAATTTTTTTTCTTGTGGTTATATACATAAATATTTATGCAGCTACGTTTAAAAAAAAAAATAAATTTTTTTCGAAAAAATTCACTGTGCAGTTGTGTTGCTTTTTGGTAAAAATACCATATCATATATGTTCGAATTATACATCAAAATTTTTGCCGTAAGATTCCTCAAAATACAAAATTTACATAGTTAAAAACTTCTTCTACATGCTCTTGTAACGTGGGGTAATGTGAGTTGAAGTTATTAAATTTTCGAAAAAATGTTAATTAAAATATCACTTTGCAGAGTTTTTAAAAAAAAATATACTGAACAAAATGCAGTGTTTCTTATAGCAAGGATGGAAAATTTTATTAGCTCTTAAATAAGTATAAATTGATAAAAATTGTTTCATTAGTTTTGTAGTTGTATGCAAAATACTGAAACAGAAATTTCGTTTTTTTTTTGACAAAATGAATTTTTAGCCAAAAAGTCTTTAAGCCGTTTGCGCGACTATTTACCGTTAGTTAATATTAAAGTGTTTTATACCAAAATTCATGTTTTTAAGAGTAGAATCAGAAATCAACGTGTCCCGGGATCATCTCGAAAAAGTAAAAAAATGGGACTGTCATGACAGTAATGCCTTCGCACAGCTTTGGAATTCACTTCTCGACCAAAATTTACACCTGCACAGTAAAAAATATGAGCATAAATTTCATACTATTTTGTAAACATATAAATCCAAACCAAAAATTTTTTTAAAAGTTATAATATCATATCTTATAAATTTTTCAAGAACATTTTCTCGTCAGACCAATCGAAACCACTATATTTTTAAATATCCCATTTGATTTGATTTACACATGATATCTACATAAAATTTTTAAATAATATTTGTTTTATTATTTTTATAATATCGAGTGGTATAAAATTTATAAATTATTTCGAATTAAAAAGTTTATACCCCACAAATGTTATAAAAAAGATAAAATTTACCCTCAAATTTTTTACTGTGTGCCGTTTCACTGATAACATTTTATGGACGTTAGACAAGGGGCGTGGCCCCTCCCATACAACCCAAATTTGCGATATTGAATAGCTTTGGAGTTTTACTATTTTTTTTGTTGTTAATTTATTTTATTTGTTCATAGTGCTATAAGAACTTAGTTCTTTTAATGCACAGTGCACTGCGATAATACAAATATTATGATCTATTTATTACAATAAAATTTTGAAACTTATATATAATCATTAAACATATTAAAAATCTAAACCTATTATTTAGTAGCGATAGAGTGATTATTGAAGAGATAGCAAGAAGAATAAATTTTAAGAAGTAGAGTTAAAGAAAACTTTGCTGAGAAGTGTTTAGTTTGTAGAAAAGTATTGAAATGCAGCACGTATAAATTTTGTTGCTCTCTTTATAGCTATTACGTGGCTTGTTAGAGAATTCCACAATCGAGTGGTATTAACAGAAAACATTCTTGTAGAACTTAGATAGTTAAAGCATGTAACTTTTTGCTGAAATTTTTGAAACAAATATTATCCGTCAATCTTATGCAGGAAGATGAAATTTCGGGCATTGAGATAATTAATTAAATCACATTCAAGAATTCTTTTTTGAATTGAGAAATATGGTCAAATTGCAGTAGGCCGAAGACATATCTAGAAACTTGATCAGGGGCGTCCCGAGGCCATTTTGATTATGGGGTAGCAATGTATTTTGGCCGACTGGGTAACCTTAAGTCTCGAATTTTTTCTTAAATACAACATAGCTGATTTAAATAAAGTTACTCATCCGTTCGATGAATACAATTAAATCTGAAGGGGTCTTTTTCATTTGAACGGCTAAGAAAAACACTTTGTAATTATTTTTATTAAAAACGTTTTTTAATGATGAAAAAAAAAACTTGTGTGCATCAAAATACATATAATTAAGTATGTTTTGAATTTTTTGTTTGTTTTGGTTTGGCCTTTTATCTGCTCATTTAAGGTTTTCGCAATTTGGACATAATTTTTCGAATCCAAAAAGGTGGCAACGATTTCTCAGCTTGTTGCGACTAATTAGTCACAAACGTTAGTTAATAACTTAAAACCGTTATGATTGCAATGAACACTGATCTGCCTAAAAAGAAAGTGAGTAATCAGCATTCATTGCAATGCAAAAGTCAAGCTCATGGTTAATAAACGACCAGCCGTTGCATTTTTTACTTTGGCTCATTAAGCGTAAGGTAAATATTTAAATTGATATTTTATTGTTGTAACTAACATGGTAATGAAATCTAAGCCAAAGTTCCCATGGGCGGTCGAGTATGAGTGTATGTATGTTTGCTTAAGAAGAGTAGCGGAAGCATTAAATATGTATGTGCATGCGAATAAGCATAAATAATTGTTTTGTTTTTAAGAATAAGAATACTTGTATATTTAAAATAATAACAATGAGATTGTCTAGGTTAGAATGTTATTTTAAGGTTGTTTATATTTTACGGTTTAGTTATTGAGCTAATCGGCCCAGAATTGAGGAAATGGTAGATTAGCATTTTATAATTGTAACTAAGAGTTAAGAAATGATATAAGAAAAAACTAAGAAGAGAAAAGCGAGATCAAAAGCGAGTTATAAATATCTGATATCGTAGTTAATGAGATCAACTATGTCCTTTTCCGATGAAAGTATTAATAAGTCAATAAGACGTGAGTCACTTTGCGTGGTTCTTAAATAATTTTTAACTAATTTTAATTTGCTGAACATTCTCTCATTTCCTGCAACTGTAACAGGCGGTGTGCACAGCAAACGCGACATTTTGTTAATTGCAGGAAGGGATTTTTATTGCATTCTGAAACAATAGCTGTACCCGAGAGAGTTTCTACGCCTTCGCATAGATCATAGAATACTTCAAATTCCACTTTCAATTGAAGTGAATCCAACAAATAATTTTTTGGTAAAAATTTCATTGATTCTAGAATTCGATCTTAGGTCAAGTTAGTACAAGATAGAATTGGATTAAAGAGTTAATACAAAGGCTTTATTGTTTCTAAGCGACTGCTGAAATTATCTCGCATCAGTGAGGTTAAATTATCCGATAAAAGTTTAAATTCTCTTCTATAAAAACAGTTCATCGAAAAATAAGCCGCATTGGCATTGTTATTATCCAAACGTTTCGGCGCAAGACGATGGCGATGGCGAATTGAGAGTTCCTTTTCAGCATCAACATTAAAAGATTTTAAGAATGCAACAGCACTACTAATTAGGTTATCCATACTTTGAGAGTCCGAATTTATTTTTTCTAATGATTTAAGGGTACAAAAAATTAATTTCATAGCATCTAAAATATTCAGTTCAACGGCTTAAAGAGATTCAGTCAGGAAATTCAGAGCTTTGGGAAATTTCGTTTAGAACATAAGCAATGACATAAAGCGATGCCCGTATAGATTGCAATGCTTCAGCACGCGCTGTTCATCTTGTTTTTGACAAGTTACGCAACTTTAACGCATTTTCAATATAACAAAGTTTGCTTATTAAAGCTGAATATCTTTTTGTACTGAATGATAAAAAGACGTAACGCTTTTGAACTTTTGAAAACATATAAAAAAAATAGACTGGCCATTTCAGCCCTTGGAAGGACTTTGACCAAGCTTCTATTGATCAATTGTGTTGTGCGTGTTATTAAATTTTTTGATCACAAATGACCGAGAACTGGACCTGCGTGTTTTATGCCGACTCCGAACGGCTTATGTTCTCAAGAAGCTTTACATGGCAATTTTTACTCTCTGAGGTTTGCCATTGTCTGCAGAGAGGTGACGACCGAACAGAAAAATTATTTCAATTGAAAAAACTTTCTGTCTGAGCTGGAAATGAACCCGTGCTACCGCAGTTTTTTAGCTTAGGGGCCAAGTACTCTACCCACTAGGCTACGACCGCCACACTTTTGAAAACATATCAACAATAATATGACTAGACTCACAGCCGTGTTCAACAAAAGTATTCATACGATGTGTTTGGCATATATGGTATCTTTCGACCAAGTAGCTGAGAAAGTTTTTGTTGGGCTCCATTTAGAACACCTGACATATTGCCTGTCAGAGTAGTAATATAGGTTAAAGTAGTTGAAAGTATATCACTTACACTTATCGGTGTAGAAGTCATTACTTTAAAAAAGACGACAAGATAACAAAATCGGTAAGTAACACAGAGGAGCAGTGAAATGAAAAGAGCACCAGGATGAAAAGTAATCAAAATAAATAAATTTTAAATGCTGATTTAAGAATGGTGTTCTATTTGCCATCATCTCGAGTTTAAAAGTTAAAACGCACCTTTTTGCAATAGTTGGGCTAAATCCTTTAAATCCATTATTTATTTATTTATTATAATTGTATTTATATTAAAATGTTAAGTCTATGAAATTAAAGATTTTACGTAAGAGTTCCTGAGCTAAGAAAATTTCTTGAAATATGTTGGAAAATGTATTAATTAGGTTTTAAAAAAGGGAATATGTGTGGCGACTGAGTAAACCTTTGCGCGCTTGGGCTTGTTTTATTCCACTTATTTTTTCAATTTTTTGACAAAGTATTTATATCAGGAACTGTTATCATTTAGCTATATCCAGAAACTTCAGCATTAATCATTATTGTACGATTTTCATGTTTTTGCTCAGATATAAAAATAGTAATCTGATTTTATCTATTAAATCTTAGATAAAAATTGCCTTTTCATTGATATTTTTTTGGTCAATCAAAAATATCATTTTCGGTTTTTATTTTTGGTCAAGGGCACGGTTGCCCAGTTGCACTAAAAATGGTTCATTTTTGACATTTGTCCGCTGCTCTTTTTTACATTACTACGCATTACTATTTTCGTACTTTTTTAAAAAAATTTTTACTACTTTTCTGAACTTTTTTTGCATTTTGTAACAAAGGAACACTGGATTCGTTTAGAACAATTCAACGCTGATACGACTTGAAATGAGTTGGCCGGCTGAAGTTCATTTAAGGTACGACTGAAAGTGAGTTAGCTGAGTGAAGTTCGTTTAAGGTACGACTAAAAGTGAATTGGCCAACTGAAGATAGTTTTGGGTATGACTTAAAATGAAGTAGCCGACTAAAGTTGGCTTTTGTTATGAAAATGGCAATAAAATGTACGAGTGACCTTGATGCGTTCATAATTATTGTTTATAAAAATCAATACTTTAAAAAATTTCAGTAAAAAATAACAATTAGGTCGACTCTTAAAAAATAAGGAGGGTAGACTACCCCCTCACCCCCGGTAGTTTCACCCCTGAACTTGATTACAGGCTAAACATAATTTAATTTGAGATCGCGAGTCTAATTAATTTTAAAAGCATTCTGTGTATGTCATTACAAGTAGTATAAGTTGAAGGACCAGTTTACGTCTCATTTCAACAGGTGTAAATACCACTGAAACTCTGAGGTTACGTAAGATGAAATACATTTTTCATTATACACTGTTAATTTGATTGGTACTGGTTAATGTAGAATTCTTATGTATGCCAAGGTTTTCGATTTTGCAAACGAGACTGAGTTTTTTGCTATTTAAAATCAGATCCGGTATGTTTTAAAAAAAACAGTATGTTTACTGATGTTTATCACCAGGGAAATCAATTATATGCAAATGCATATAATATATGCTTTTGCATATATGGACGTTTTGTTAATAATTTTGCATATTTATAACGATTGTGCTTATTTGTGCATATTTTTACATATTTTTAACTTTTCGAACAGATTTTAGCTTGTAATCGGGCAAATTTTGATACTTCCTTCACATCTGGCAACATTGTAATCTTTGATATTATATATATATATAAAGAGATATTATATTATATATGTATAAAAAATATTTTGTTTAAAAACTCACAGACAATGGATCCATACGCCGAAATTCTCCTTCCGAACGAAGTCCCTTATTTTAAATGGTGCCCAACTACCTCCTGCGATGTCGAGCGGTCTTTCTCACAATACAAAACATTGTTGGCTGAAAATCGTAGAAAATTTCTTTTTGATAATATAAAAATGCATTTAATTGTTCAGTGTAATCGCTGAATGCAATACACTGTTTTTGCTATAAGCACCATATAAAATAATGGACTTCGTCCGGAAGGAGTCTTTTGGCATTGGCTTCGAGCTACCAAACAAAATATTCATTAAATGATTAAAATAGAATTAGATTTTTACTTTATAATTAAAATTATAATTTATTTAAACTGAAATATTTACTTTTACGCCTTGAAAGGGCTATTGTTTTGTTTTTTTTTATGAACTATTGAATAAAATTTTGAATAATAAAACTCCGACTTCGACATTTTTCGTGCTTATTTGATGGCATATTTTGCCATTTTTTAGAGCATATTAGCATACTTATTTTAGATTTTTTCGTGCATATTTCTGTCTTCCCTGGTTATCACATATGACTTAGATGCATTGATCTGAAGTCCATTACTAGTCGCCCACTTCTCTATACTTTCAAGATCCTCATTTAACCTGCATACCAAATCTTCCATGAGCCCAGATCTACGAGAAAGATGTAGCTGAATATCATCAGCATCCGAACCTAGAACCGAACCTTGAGGTACGTACCCCACTACAAATGACGATTACGTTGAACAGTTTACGCAGACCTTTACTCTCTGTACTCTATTTGAGAAATAGTTACAGGTCGCACATCCACGGAACTCAGTATTCGACCACAATTTAAGCATGCCCTTTCACTGATATCATTTTATGGGCCTTAGCCAAGGAGGAGTGGCATCTCCCATACAATTCAAATTTCCGATATCAAATAGTTTTGAAATTATTGGTCGCACAGTCTCGGAATTCGGTATTCGATCACAATTTATATGTGCCGTTTCACTGATAACATTATATGTTATTGAACAAGAGGGCGTGGAACCTCCCGTACGACCTAAATAAGAGAAATTGAATATGGAACGTTAATTATCAAAAAATCTATGCTCCTTTAAGCCACTCAAGAACAATAACTGACTTTGACGTCTTAAATAGATTTCTACTTTTTTAAACTTGGGAAACTGTTTGCTGTCAAACTGATCCCTCAAGGGCTTATAATAATTTTATAAATACCTTGACGCATTATGTTGATCTTTCCACTAAACAGTCCAGGACAATAACTCCTTATGTTAAAGTTCCTATAGCAAAAAACTAAAAACATGGATGACTAACAAATTTCTTGATAAGGTAAAAAAGAAAAACCAGTTTTATAAAAAAATTCAAGAAATTTCCTAGTATATTACTAGTATGTATATTACTCTTAAACTTAAATATAAAGATATGTGCAAGCAAATATCTATGGAAACTTTAGCTTGTAAAAATGCGTACTATGAAAACGAATTTATCAAAGTTAAAGGCAATGCTAAAAAGGAATGGAATCTAGTAAATATTATCGTAAATAGGACTACCGCAAACGTTAGAATAAGCTATCTGGAAGAAGGAGTCACAATTTATTCTGAACCAAGCATAAAGGCTGATATTTTTTATAATTATTTTGCAAATATTGGAAATGAAGTTGTTTCAAATAATGGGTTAAGTTCCTCTTTCTTTAATTGTCTTCAGAAAGAAAGCTACATTACTGACAGTTTTTACTGTGAGCCCTTAACATCATATGAATTATATAGAATTATCTTATCACTGAAAAATTTCAATTCAAGCACTGTAAATAGTTTTTCAAGTATCTTTATTAAGAAAATAGTTTTCAATATTATGAACATTCTGTGTTATGTTTTTAACAAAAGTATTGATTTGGGTATCTTTCCAGATGAGTTGAAAAGGTCGGAAGTTATACCTTTATTTAAAAAAGGAAATAGATCTAATTATAAAACAAACTCGCTTTTGTCTACTTTTTAAAAAATTTTTGAAAAGGCTTTAAAAAGCAGGATGCTAGATTTTTTAAAAAAAACATAAATTTTTTAATAATAACCAATTTGGATTGAGACCAGTACTTTCAATGGAAGATTTTGCCAGCAATTGTTTTATTATTTATCGCCCTTCCTTCTCTTTGTCTATTATACGTTTTAGATTAAATTAATAATCCTTCTTTAACATTAAAGGCTATTGGCCACCAGTGGTACTGAAGATATGAAATATCTGATTTGATTCAATGGAAGAAAGCATTTGATGCCGTGGATCATGAAATATTACTAAGGAAACTATATAAGTGTCGATTTCGTGGCACTATTCACCAATGGTTTTCTACGTATTTAATGAATAGGTTTCAAAGAGTAATTTGGTAACTATTACAGTAATCTAACAAAATCTTTTTTGCAGTTCCACAAGGTTCTGTTTTGGGTCCAATTTTATTCTTAATATAAATAAATTCATTGTTTTCTAATAAGTTTATGGGTAAAACTATAGCGTTTGCCGAAGATATGGCTTCTACCTTTTCTTGTGATTCAGTTTTTGAGGCTGTGGTAGAAATAAACCAAGACTTGGAAATTTTAAAACATTGGTTTACTATACGCAAGTTGGTTCTAAGTGATAAGACCAAAATAATGTTTTTTAACGTCTCTGGTACAGATACTCAATTAGGTGATTTTACTTTTCATGTTGCAAATTGCGAAAAGTATTTTCCTGCAGTTAAACTTGTCGCTTTCGTACTAACGTGAAAACTTATGATGAGTCAGGCACCTGTTCAAAATCCTGTTTTAATATTGATTGTGTTAAAACTTTCAAGTATCTAGGCTTAGTATTAGCACTTATCATATAGATGTTCATCTTGGCACCAAAAACAGGCAGCATTCCTTGAAGCTTGAAAAAGAAATTTTCTAAAATGCAAGAAGTGCGCAGTTCTATTTATAGAATTTTTGTTATGGCAACTAGCTCACTGCTGGTTGTTGTACAACAAATCAAAACCGGTATTGTACTTATCTGAAGTTTTTTTGATGTTGTGGCACTTCTTTGCAAGCTTTTTATTTTATGTTCTAGGAGGGAATGAAAATCTATTTGGGTTGTTGTACAACAAACCAAAGGTGGTTTTGTATCTTTCACGTTCTTTTGATCTTGTGGCACTTTATTTCAAGAATTTTGTTTGGTTTTAATAGAGAAACAAACTATTTTGTATCTTAATCAATTGTTGCGCTAAATTTACTAATCAAGTCCGTAGTCGAGTGATAAGGGTAGTTATAAAATATGCGACAGAGCACTAAGGGTATTTGATCAAAAAAGCTGGCCAAAAGTCCAATTCTTAAAAAGTAATCTTTAATAAAATTGGTCAGAAACAATAGTAATGAAAAATTTCTTCCAACCTGCATTAAAAAAATTTTATTTTTTGCATTCGGATTTAAGATAATCCTGCTTTTCGTACATTTTGTTGAAATTTTTTAAACTATTTTCACTAAAATTCAAACAAACGTCATTATTTCTGATGCAATCCTCACTTTCAAGATGTCGTTGGAAAGGTTTTGAGTGCTTGCATTAATTCCTTGTTAGAATTGCTTAAACAGATATGTATTCAAACTAAAATATTAACAAAAAAATAAGCTCCTACTGAAAAAAGATTGCAAGAATCTAAAAAAAACAATTAGGCAGTTATTTGAATTTTAAATGTTTTTGAATAGAAACTATTAAGAAATAGTAGAAATAAATTAAAAAAATATCAAATATATGTATGAAAAACAGCATTATCTTTACTCCGATTTCAAACATTTACAATTTTTTGATTTTGGGAATCATCATAACATAAGCCAAGGATTATTTTGAGGAACCGACCCGAATAGCTGTTTTTTTTAAGTACCGTACTTCAAAATTTGTACTTTTTTCGTACTTTCTAATATATAAAAGTGGTTTTGTTGTGTTTCCGCTAATTTTCGTGCATTTACAGTGCCTTTTTATAAAAGAGTGATTATATTACTTCACAAATATGAAAAACTAAATCACCAAAAACTACAATTTTTTTTTAATAATTTTTAAGTATGTCATCCTTACATGAAAATATTCCGTTAATAAGTTTACCCGAATTTAGGCTCTTTAAGAAACATAATTGTTAAGCGAAAATATATTTACGAGCTCTGAAGTATACTGTTTCTATACTTCAAGCTTATACATATTAGGAGAAGCAATACCTGGGCTGTTGTCAATCCCAATTTTTTGTGGATTTAAATAAAAGTCCAGAATTTTTTATTATAACCCTTTCTAGTCACACCTCCACAATATAACTTAAAGATCACAAGGGGTAGAATGAACTCAGAAAGTTTTACCGAAATAGTTCCCAAAAAACTCAACGAAATATATATAAAAAAAAAATTTATAATAGGAGCATTCAAGATAACATTGTAGATAAATTTTCAACTTTTGAAAAGACAAAAAAAAACGCCGAGATACGTGAACTTAATTTTTGGTAGTATAATTCAGTTTATCCAAATCAGATCAAAATATCAAAATACCATTCAGATTTTTGATATTTGACCTTCATTTAATAAAATTTTATAGTATTTAACAATAACTTTTTATTGTCTTTTCAAAAACACCTCCAACGTGAAAATCGAATTAGCCTTGTTGAATCTATGATTTTTCAAAAATTAAGCAATTTCGCTTTTTGTTCCATTTTGACCAAATTTTAATGTTGAACGTAAAAACTTTAAAAAAATCTTTAAATATTTTTACTCAAATTAATGTTTTTATTTCATAAGTAGATTAAATTCTGAAAGTTAAAGCAAAATTTAAGGTGGTCAATATTTTTGGTATCCAAATTGGTCTAAAAGTGACTAAATTTTAATCGCAAGTATTTTGATCTGATTGGGAAAACTGAGTGTGCCACTAAATTCTTCTACCAAAAAATAAGTTTATGTGTTTCTGCAATTTCGTGTGTCTTTTTGACGAACCTACAGTGTAATCGTTACCAAGACAAAAGCCTTATATTGCTTGAATGGACTTATTCAAACAATAAATGCAATCCTTGCAATGTCGTCACATTAATTTTTTAAAATACGAAGACTGCTTTTATATGTGAACCAATAAATGTTATCAAGATCCTATTGAGAACTTATACGGTAAAATTCGACACGAAACCCTTGCGTATATGAGTTAACCTAAATTATTGCATGAATTATACCTGTGCAAATTATGTATTCCTCTGATTATGCCAACTGTGAAGAGGATTACGACTATTTAGTTGCAATTGACTGGAAAGCGGTTGTTGGCAGCAATAAAGATGATCAACCACAGCAAAAATCTCAGCAAAACCTTCATGAGATCGAATCTCAACAAAACATACCAATACAAGGTTATGAAAATAAGAATGATGAGCTTGAGTTAAATAACTCTTTAAATATGCAGCAATAATGCAGCAACGTACTTTGCAGGATATGTAGTACACAAAGTTTGAAAAAAAGTCTAAAAAACTGCAAAAAGTGCACTGAAGCCACCGAGCATATCGGAGCAGAAGAAAGTTCAAGCTCAGAATGGCTCTTGCATTTTAAAAACTTTTCTGAATTTTCAGATTTTGGTTCCCTACATCGGCCAACCAATTCTTTTTATAATAATTTAAAAAAATTAATAAAAATATGTAATGATATATTCATGAGTGAGCAATTTGTAAGATATATAAAAGAAAAAATGATTGCAAAAGTCGAAAATAGTTTAAACATATGGTTAAATGTCGATGAAAAGTGAATTGAACACAAAAAAAAAAATATAATTGATTTTGTCGTGCTCGTTTTATTTTGTTCGGTGCTTAATTGACAAAATTCGTTATGCAAGCGATTTGCAAAATGTCAGGCTTGATATAAAAAGCAATTAATGCAAAAAAAAACAGAATTAAATCACTAAAAAATAGAACAAACTAAAAAAAAAACCAAAACAAAATTAAAAGCGAAAAGAAAGAGATTTAGCATTGGAGGCAAAATTTGAAAAACTTTTCGGCCGCTTTTTTTGTTCTAGGATGTACATCTATATGATAAGTTATCTGTGGTTAGATTATGGACTGACCTGCTAGGGTGATACACATTATAATAGGATAAATCCACTTCTCACTCTCCAAAAATGTACCATTAGGTTGATAACTGCAGTCGTATTGTAAATAGTCTACCTCTTTTCAGAAATTTGAACATTTTGCCATTGAAGCATTTGTACTACAAATAAAAATGTTGAAAATTTTTTTCTAAGGTCTGGCTATTCATTAAACGTTAGAAGTCATTCTAATTATAATTTAAGGATAAATTATAAGAATTTGGTTTCTGTTCCACCTCACGATCTGCAACACTTTCTACACTACTATGCTTCTGTAGCCCCAAGAATTTTTAATAAGCTTCCTTACCATATAGGGTGCCTTCGTAATAAACATGCTTTTTTTAAAGATGTTAAGACTTGGCTTTTAAGTTTCTCATATGAAAACATAATATTTTTTTAATGTAATCAATAACTGTTTAAAATTCAAAGTTTTTATTTGATTTTTTTTCCCTTCATATATCCAGTTTTTTCTCGATCTCTTAATTATATTAATAGTTTTTATTCTATTTAGTTTTCCCCACATATATCAACTTTTTTCTCTATCTCTCAATGTTATTAATAAAAAGAATTTAAAATAAATTAAAATTATAATGATAATTAATTCCCTTAAAATTGTTTAACCCGAATCACCCTGAGTAATTTTTTTTTTTTAATATTCAGAATGAACTGTTAACGCAAATATAAAATGGTTTAAACTAAGATAAGCACATTTTAAGTGTTTATTTTCCATAACAGGGTGTTTCGGGTTAATGATACATAATGAGATAATTATGTATCTCATCCGCTTTTAGTGTTTATTTTACTATCGGATATAGATTGTTGCTATCTATTTAAAGAATGTTTAGAATACGTAAATAATAATAATAATTATAAATGGAATATGTAAAATAAATTATCTAGTTTATGACATTTTTGCTACATCTTTTTCTTCTAACTTTAATAATATTTTTAATTTTACAGTGTTTACTTATTCCTATCTTCTTTATATATATATTTTTTTAATGTTATATCTTATTGTCATTCTATCCTAATATTGAAAAAAATTGTCTCGACTCAATATTTATTTTTATTACTGCATTCGCCACTAGTTCCTCGTGAACTACAGATAGCAGTTCTTTTTCACCAATTTTTTGTTAAATTAATAAAATATATTTATGCATAATTGTATTTTCAAATGTAATTAGTGAATAAGAAAAAAAAATTCAAAATAGCTTTTGAGTTATAGGTCTTTCAGCCACGGAATTCAGTATTCAACCACAATTTGCACATGCAGTTTCACGCGCCGTGTTTCAGCTAGTCATAAGTAAGGATCTTCCAACAAAAAATAAAGGTTTTTTTTAAGATGTAGGCAATAACAAAAGATTTGAGCTACTACAGCTTTTTCGCACTTTCCTAGCACTAATCTATTGGAACATTTACAGCCCAAAAATCATTGAAATATCTAAACGATATGGATTCCAGTGGCACTAAAATAAGTTAATGCTGGAAAAATATACCTACCAAATTATGAATGAAGCTCAGGGACAACACAGGACGTAACAACTAGCCATTACATCTAATTACTCATGAGTTTTCAATCTACTTTTGAGCTGACCTTTCGACATGCCACCATTCCACATTTCTATTTTCATAGCTTTACTGATTTTTCAGCTATTGCGAAAAATAAGATCCATTTGTATGGGAGGTGCCACGCCTACTTGTCCAAATATTTAAAAACCCTTTTTTTGTATTTTTCTATGCCTAGAGCACTAAGAACGTCATCGAAATAATTTATTTCTTCTAATCGAAAATTCCACAATTGTTAGCAAAGGTACTCATGCGGTTTAAGGAAGCATTTAACATATAAATTGCTTTACTATAAGGTAAAAACAATTTTTAGTGTTTCTACTGCTTCTGCTGTTAGATTTAAAATTTATGAGAAAAATAAACTCTAGAGAATTAAATTCACCGATTGTAACAGCCTATATCTGCAGACCTCCTTCGACTGCAATTTGAATAGTTTCAAAAATATTCAGAAAGAGGTTGGCTTAAAATATCAGTTCTACTTAAGCCTCTTAAACAAAACTGAACAAAACGTTTCTAGTTACTTTCTATTCGCTCAACATGTAAATTGTAACTTGGGGACCAAACTGACTTAACTGTAATCATGCTATTAAATTCTTTGGCCCATCGTGTAATAAGTCGAAGCATTGAAGTCGCTTAAGTCTTTTAGACGCGATAGTCTAGAATCCATTAAATCCAAATAGTCAAAAATCAAATTATTTGTTTTTCACGTAAAGGTCATAGTAGGATTTTATCTGAGTTAAGGAACATATTATTTTTTGAACACTAAACTTCAAAGGATTTCAAACTAGACTAGAGTTGATCTGAATTGTCTTTGTCATTTGTTGTTCTGAATATTTTCTTATTAGTTGCATAAATAAGCAAATGAAAGAAGTCAATGATGATTGAATAGAAATATTATTTATGGCAAGAATAAGAAGAAATGGACCAAGCTGGCTGCCCTGTGAAACACCTGATTCATTCAGGATACAATACGCCTCGAAATCGAATTTAATAAGATTGCTCTATCACATGCGATTAATCCAGCTCACAAATATAGAAACGAAATAAAGTTATAAGGTAGTTCAACAAACGCTTTACTTTACCAAAGTCAGTGTAAATGCAGTTGAATAAAAAATACCTGGTCACCAGTATCAGCATTATTTAAGCAAAATGTTGAAAAATCTAAAAGATTATAAGTACGCATGTAGTAGAGTAAATGGTAAGTAAAAGATGGGCTAACAGATTTTTGCCAAATATATATTAAACAACGAGAACATAATATGTCTGTAGACTTTTGGCAAAATAGCTTCTATTGAAATTGCTTACTTTTAAGAAATGTAAGAAACTGAACAGTTCCACAGCTTCAGAACATGTTTGTTTATACATTTTAGTTTACTATTTTACACACACATATTGCCTTATTCCATGTTTTAATAGAATAATGCGTTTTTCAAAAAATTCTAATAAATAAATAAAAAATATGTTTTTTTAAATGGATCAACTAAGTGAAAATTCGTGAAATTAGCCACCTAAAACAGAAGGTCGTAATTTTTATATATGAACATTTCCAAACTGGCGTTACGGACGATTTGAACGAATAAATATTAAAAAAAAAATAGAATGAAAAAGTCTAATTTTTAAATAGTTTTTTATATTTGCGTAGTAATAAAGTAGCAATATTTTAAGTTAAAACAATGACAACAATTTACCCTTAGAATCTAAAGATATAAGCTAAAATATGTGCTGGCGATACGTTACGAAAAACGAAAGTGATTTCTCACTTGGATAACAAAATTTGCAAAACTCTGAATTGGGCAATACTTTTTGTATAAAACTTTTTTAAAAGGTTTCGAAATAACATACTTTTGTTTTCCAAGTCGTCAAATTTAAAAATCTTTTCTGGTTTTTTTCTTATTAGGATTTTTGATCTGGCGTAACATTACTAAAATATAAATTGCAGTTTAATTGGGTATTTAAGTAATTAGGTAGTTAAGTAATTAAAAAACAAATTTAATATATTGTACTTTCCTTGTCTCAACCATTTTTTCATTATCTCTAGCCAATGCCTTCCTTACTAAAACAAAAAAGCTTACGAAACATTTCCGAAAAAGAAAAACTACATTTGTGAAACAGTGCAGACGATTTGATCATCATGATTAATGAATTTATGTAGAAATTGCTAAAACTAATAAAATTAAAATGTTTCTCTTAAATTATATAATAAAATAATAAGTTCCTAATAACTTTTAATTTTTTGGTCACGGTAGACTTTTTTCTGGGAATGCCCGTATGTATATAATGGATACTATTGAAGTGTAGATGAAAAAAAATACCTTGCAATTTTTTTTAATCTTTTTTTAATGAGTAATAAAGAATTTAGGCCACTGTTTTAGTAAAATTAATTGCACAAAGTTAACGGCTTGTTAAAATTTCATGGTTTTTGAGGTAATTACTTTTAATACCCTTTAAAAAATAAAAATGATTTTTTTACAAATTTGTTTTTCTTTAAAATGAATACATTTTTATAAACATAAAAAAAAACGTTTTTGGTCACCTAGAAAATAAAAAAATATTACATATTATTTATACACATTTAAAAATAATAAAAAAATAAACTTATTCATCAGAGCACTGTACCAAGCGCGACCGAAGCGAATTTCATCTGAATTTCATCGAATTTCATCTGAGGGAGCGAATTTCTCGAATTCTTCAAAGAAATATGAATGTGAATGCACAAATTTTTTATTTTAGTTTAAATAAAAAAATATAAAAATATATAAAAAATATTAAAATTTCATTATTTTTAAAAGTTCTTCCAATTTCAATATTATTTATTTATTTATTTAATATTATTACTTACAACAATAAATTATTATAACTAATATGTACAGCGAGTACTAGCTGCCAGGGCTTTCGACTCGGTAAAAATAAAAGTGAGTTGTCTTATATAAGCTATATATCTAAAATAAGATTGCAGTTTTTAAAATAGGTTTCAATAGCATAAATGTTGGGAATTGTAATAGATTTTAAAAATTCCGTAGGAATTGTGTCTTTAAAAGTATCCATGCGCTGCTGGGTAAATTGGTTACAATCGTTAAGAATATGTTCAATAGTTGGTGGTTCATTGCAAAATCTGCAGTTCGTTAAAGGGTTGCCATTTAAAAGATGTTCATGAGTGAATTTAGTATGTCCAACTCGAAGTCGGACAAACAGTCTGGTTTGTTGTCGGGAACATGCTGCAGGATAAATTGCTTTAGCTCGGTCAGTATTGAAGTTTTTGTACCGGTGATTGTAGATGGCCCACTCCTCCAAGCGATTTTCGTAAAGGTGTTTCTTAATGAATTTTGCCAAGTTTTTATTTTCCGATGTGCTTGCAGTTGTGCATGGTGATTTTGCAGCGTTTTTTGCTTCTTGGTCTGCATTTTCATTTCCTGTTATGCACGAGTGGCCAGGAATCCACATTAGTTGGAGTTTCTTCGGATGTTTGATGTAGGAATCACGAATATTGGATATAGTTTCGTTATTATTTTTGATGTTCAGGATGCCGTCTATTGTGGACTTGCTATCAGAACAAATGACAAATTTCCCTTTATTACGGACGCAATAATCGATGGCAGTTTGTATTGCCAGCGCTTCGGCGGTAAAGGCTGAAGCATAATCTGGAAGTAATCCTTTAGCAATTAAGTTTCCATTTTGATGCACGACTTCAAACGAAGTTCCATCCCCGGATTTCGAGCCATCAGTAAACACTAGTGTATAGCCTTTTGTTTTTAACTGGCTTTCTTCGTCAGCAAAAAGTTGTCGATAGATAGCTGGACTTGTAGTAGATTTTGGATAACCTACTAACTTTAGTATGAAAGATGATTGGCTAAGCCGCCAAGGGGGCTCTCTATTATGTTTTATAATGCGAGGTTTAATGACTAATTGCATGGTCTTTAAACCTTCGATGCAGTGCCGAATGGTCGATTTTATTTTGTAGGTTTTTTGGTGCGCTAAAGCCCTGATTACAACTTGGTGTAGAATAGCGTTGTTGCAGTTGAACAGCTTTGGCATAAGAAGGTATGTTGTCCATACAATTCGTTCCGGTATTGTTGGTAGGCCAGCCTCAGCCAAGATATTTTTGATTGGTGTTATTGGAAATGCGCTGATGCTTCTCCGTACTGCTGTGCGATACGGTGCGTACAGGCGTCGTATGTGACTCTGTGCACACCAACCGAATATTGGTAGTGCGTAATCAATTTTTGATAGTAATAAAGATCTAGTTAGATTTACCAGTGTATTTATATGTATCAATGAATGTTTTGAAGATAAATATTTTATGATATTGAGTCTGGCAGCTAGTTTTGTTCTAAGATCTAGACATTGTTGTTTATAAGTAAGCTTACTGTCAAAAATAATTCCTAAAATTCTTAAATAATTAACAAATTCGATGATAACATTGTTATAATTTAATATAAATTTTGAACAATTTATTTTTTTGCAAATATGTAAGACTTTACATTTATCGATTGAAAGAACAGCTCCTGAAAGCTGTCCCCATTCTTTAATTTTATTTAGTATATTCGTAAAGGTGCTTCTCACCGAAATATTACATGTAGTTTTTGAAGAAATAATTGCGTCATCAGCGTAAATTGCACGATCGATATTTTTATAGTTAGATAGAACTCTACTCAGTTGGTCGAAAGCGATAACAAAGATAATAACTGATAATGGTGATCCCTGTGGGATAATAATTGTGAAAGTGGGAATGTATCAGATAATTGATTATTTATCCTAACTCGAAATTTACGATTGGTCAGGAAGGCCTTCACGAAGTTAAAGATCTTCGGACCAACTTTCCAAGCTTGGAGTTGTCCCAAAACTACATGCACTCCTATGCGGTCAAAAGCTCTTTCAAAATCAGTCGCCAGAATGGAGACATGATTTTTATTTGAAAGAGCATTCGACACGCAGTGCTGGAGATGCAATAACACGTGTAAAGTGCTTTGTTTGCGTTTAAATGCTGCTTGATTTGCACTGATAAGGCTGTTTTTGTTTAGGTACCAAGAAATTCTTTTAGCAATTATTTTTTCAAGAAGTTTTCCCATACAAAGTAAAAGTGAAATTGGGCGATAACAACTAATATCCGAAGTTGGTTTGTTCGGTTTGGGAATCGGTACAATCTCAGCTGTTCGCCAAGACTGGGGATAAATTCCCTTATCAAAAATTTTATTATACAATGCGAGCAGTCTGTCTTTTGCGGAACTCGGCAAGTTTTTAAGCATTGGGTATGATATTCTGTCAAAGCCGGGAGTTTTTCCTTTGGCAAGATGCAAAGAATTTTCGAGTTCAATCATCGATATTTTGGTGTCAATTTGCTTAGCTGCCGCCGAAAGTCTGCTTAAATTGTATACATTTTGCAAAATATAATTTTTATTGAAGGCAAATTCTTGAGAAAAATTTTGATCCTCAGAGTAGAGGGACCAAAACCTTCCAAAAGCGTTACCTATGTCTTAGGAAGATGTTAACTGGGAATTGTTAAGATTTATAACTCTAATATTAGTATTGTAATTGTTTCCTGTTAACGTTTTTATGTCCAAATTCAGACCAAATTTTTTTTATGCTTGAATTGGGATTGATATTTTTTGTAAACTGTTCAAAACTATAGTATTTTGCTGTTTTTAAAGCTTTTTTAAAAGCAGAATTCGATTTTTTATACCGTATTAGGTTCTGAGTGCTTTGAACACGTTTATAATTTTGCCAATGGAGTTGTTTTAATTTTCTTAATTCTCCAATCTCTGTGGACCACCAAGGAACGGTTGATTTGACAAAAGTATTTCTGGTTTGTGGAATAGCTATGTTAGCTGCCGATTTAATTAATCTATTAAGCTGAGCTGCTTCTTTATTTACATTTCAAGTTGGTGATATACAGGGTTGTCAATATTCGAAGCGCCCATCTGGCAACACTGTAATTTTCCGCAGTGGTGCCAAATCGACTAATGACATACCGCGTTTGAAGCGTCATTCCAAGCAAATGTTTACAATGGAACAGTACACGCCACGCGAACGCTCTAAAATTGTTGAAATTTACATTCAACGAAACAAGTCAATAGTGAAAACTCAACTCAATGAGCGATGGAGCTCATTTTCAGTTGAACGGAACGGTAAACAAACAAAATTGCCGTATTTATGCCACTGAAAATCCACAAGAGATTCAAGAGGTACCTCTTCATGATGCAAAAGTCACTGTTTGGTGCGGCGTTTGTGCTAAAATGCTCATTGGGCCGTTCTTTTTCGAAGAAGATAATGGCCACAGAGTTACTGTCAATCAGGAGCGTTATCGCGATATGATAAACAATTTTTTCATGCCAATCGTTCGTCGAAAGCGTATCAGGCACTACTGGTTTCAACAAGACGGCGCGCCACCACACACAAGCCGCACTACAATCGATTTTTTGAAGCAATTGTTCCCTGGCCGTTTGATGTCAAAAAATGGTGATTTCGATTGGCCGCCAAGATCACCAGATTTAACGCCTCCAGACTTCTTTTTGTGGGGTTATTTGAAATCAAAGGTTTACGTCAATAAGCCAAAGACCCTAGAAGAGCTGAAAACCAACATCCGTCAAGAAATAACCGCCATTCCCATCGAAATGTTGAAGAAAACCATGGAAAATGCTGCAAAACGGGCACAATATGTCGTAGAGGCCAATGGCGACCATTTACGAGATATCATATTCAAGAAATAATGTAAGCAAATCTACTTAAACCCAATTAAATGATATTCATGACGAACAGACAAAAAATTGTGGTTTCTTTGATTTATTTAAAAATAAAATGGGCGCTTCGAATATTGGCAGCCCGTATTATTATTATTATTGTAAAATTGTTGGAATTTAGGCCAACTGGCGAGATAAGTTTTAAATTTGGGTTTAGTCTTAATTTTCTCAAAACTTAGGTTTGTTAATACTTCCGGATCTATTGGGAAATGGTCGCTTCCGTGGAGGTCGTTTAATCTTACCCAATTGCATTTAGGTGCAAGATGGGCAGAACACATTGTCAAATCGACATGTGTGAATGTCTTATGAGTTGAGAAGTGAGTTTCACTACCGTCGTTTAATATAATAAGATTTTCTGCAAGGATGACTTCTTCTAAAATATTTCCTTTGTCGTTAAATTCTTTTGATCCCCAAATAGGGCTCCAAGAATTAAAATCGCCTAGGAGAATAAAAGGTGTATTAATTTGACTTATAATTAAAGAGATGTCATGCGAAGAGAAAGATTGTGAAGGTGGAATACATAAATTTATTATGGTAAATGTGAAACCAATGTTTATCTCTAAAGCCAACACTGATATGTTTGAAGTGACTGAAACACACTTATGGGGAATATGTTTTTTTACAAGTATTCCAATTCCCTGTTTTGATGAAGCATTAATAGGCAAATTGTGGAAAAACCTATGTAGTTCTTTGGAGTTATTGCGTTTTGGATATTACAAGAAAAATGAGTTTCTTGTATAGCAAAAAAGTCGGGTTGTGTATCTTTGATAAGAAGTAACATTTCATGATAATTATTAAGGAAACCATTCATGTTCCATTGAACAATTTTAAACTTCATAATGATATAAAAAAGGGGTATTTTGATATTATTAAATGTTGTCGCCTTCCATTAAGAGTTCGTCGTATATTAAGTCATGAGCAGAATTTGAGTATTGATTTAAGATCGAGTCGACTGAGCTAACGTTGCTGTATGACTCAGCGAGCTGAGAAACAATATCGCTAGTGGAAGAGTTATAAGAGAAAGTGGAAGTTGTGGTTGGATTGTAATCGCTATTGTGTGGATTATGGTGTGTGGAATTTGTTGGAGTAGTTTGGGTAGAAGGGGAGATTGTTGCAGAAGAAGATGGGTTAGAGGAAGGAGAAAGAGATGATTTTTGGACTGCTGAAGAGTGAGTGGCTGAAAGTGCCTCTGTGTTTGCTAAATTATTATTGTTGTTGCTAACATTTGGGTTTTTATTGATATTTGTTTCTTGTGTTTTTTTTTTTTCGCTTGAAATATTTGTTTGTTTTGTTATTTTAGTATTTGATTTAATGTTGTTTGAGTTTACAGTTTTTGATTTGGCTACCTCTGCGTAGCTTTCAGTAGCGGAATCGCTACCGTTGTTTTGTTGTTGTGTGGTTGTGTTTTGTTCTATATTTCTTTCGTAAATTGTTTTAGCAGCGCGCATTGAGCACTTGTTTTTAGTTTTAATTTCTAGAACTGCTTTGTGTTCAATAAATTTTTTGCATTCTTTGGAGGATGCGGGGTGTTCTAAAGAATAATTAGCACAGAAAGTACGAGTACAATCTTGCGGGGCGTAGGGAGGAAAATTGCAGTTGACACATGCTGGGGACTTGGTGCATCTTTTGGCGGTGTGTCCAAGAATTTGACACGTTTTGCAGCGCATAGGGTTAGGAAAATATTCTTTTACAAAAACTGAGTGCCATGAGACATCGATCTTTTTGGGTGCTAGGAATAAGTCAAAAGTTAATAGAATCACGCCACTTGGGACTGGTTTGCCTTCAAGAAACTTATTAAATTTGTAGACTGAAACAACTCCCTGGGATTTTAATTCGCTGACGATTTCTTCATCTGACACTTTGTTAAGATAAGGTGCATAAATTGTGCCCTTAGAGTAGTTTAGTGACGTATGCATGGCGCATTTAATGGGACCAATACTATTAAGATGTTTCGCTAATAAGAATTTTTCGGCGGTGGCTAAATCTTGGACGAGTAAGAGCAGATTTCCATCGCGTAAGACGGAAATGGAAACTATATTCTTACTTATCATTTGAAGAGCTTTGTGGACAGCGAAACAAGAAAAATCTGATAAGGTTTTTTGTTCATCAAGCGAGGCAACAGTTATAAATTTTTGATTGGGAAGTATCACTGCTGGGAGTTCAGGATAAACCTCTTCATTGTTTTTATTTTTATTTGGTTTTTTCCTTTTTGCTTGGGGACTTCTGTCTGCCAAAATGGCAAATCGATTGTCCCCCACAAGCGGGGGTGGCCCGGGGGCCATAATTAATAGTTTTTAAGAAGCTAAACTAAAAAAAAATTGTCACTGTAAACAACAACAAATTACTATATATTCGTTTGAATTATAGACACGATGATCGCGACGAATGCGAAAAGAAAACACAAGACTAAGGAAAAGAGAACCTATCGCAGTGAGTGTTTGTCGGTGACTGAATTTCAATATTAGAGATTATTCTTTAAAGGATCTTTCATATGGTAATATGAAAATACAAGAAATAATGGTTGCTTTTATAAAGCAAGACTAGGTATATTTTTACATGGTTTAAATGCAATAAGGTACAAAAAGTTATATCAATTTAAATTATTCCAAAATGTTTCTTTGTGTCCTTACGGGAAACAAACTCTTTCACCACCTCCATCGAATTCAATTCTTCGGTTTTATCTTTGTGAATGTGTATAAGTGCCGCCGCATGAGTGAGTCGTTTCTGTGTCATAGTTGCTCGAAGATACGTTTTAAGTCGTCTTAGTGCACTAAAAAACGCTCAGATGAAGCTGCTGATGCAGGCACAGTCAAAAGCAAAGCAATAAGTTTTTCAACTTCATTTAATAGTTTTTTTACAGTATCCGAATTTTTTGCAAATTGGTATACAATGCCACTACAATTTGAAGGTGTTTGGCCAGGCAATTGCTTCAGCAATTTAAGTTGCGCGTGGAGGTCGCTCACATCAAAGTCATCTGCATAAAGATCTAGTTTTGTTTTTAGATTTTGTTCAGAAGGCACTTTTCCGTTGAAGGCTTCGATTACAATATAACAGTATTAAGCTACATACTTAAGGGTGCTTTTAAACTGAAGTGGTGGGTTAGCAGTAGAAACTATACTTTGTTCTATGTTTTTGCAAACACAGAGAAAGAAAATGGTTATCCGCAAGCATGCTTATGAAGAAGAGAGAAAGAAGAGGAAAATATCTAATACAAAAATATTATCGTTGTAAAAAAAACTGACATTTTGAATAACTTTTGAAGTTTTCTTTTTAAATTGTTTATCTAGCTAAAAAAGTGGGGGGGGCAACTGCCCCCTTTCCCCCCGCTTCCGACGCCAATGCACTGTACAATGGGATTATTAATACAAATTAAAAGAACTAAATTATTTTAATGAAGTTTTTAGTGCTCTAGTCATAGAAAAAAGAAAAAAAGAGTTTTTAAAATATTTGGACAAGTGGGCGTGACATTTCCAATACAAATGTATCTAATTTTTCGCAATAACTAAAAAACCAGTAAGCCATAAAAACAGAAACTTGGGCAGTCATAAGATTTTCACAATATCTTCAGAACCACTAATGTCACAAAAACAAATCCTTCAACAATAATAAAGTACGCTTTTTGAAGGATACGTGCCAATATAAAAAAGGAAAATCGTTTGCTGGTACTCCAGATATTGCGAAAAATAAGTTCCAGTTGCATGGGAGGTACCACGCCCACTTGTCCACTCACGCCTAAATTTGTCATATATTCTTCAATTTACGTATTTAATGATTGCCTAAGTTTTTGGTTTTTTGGCATTAGTGGTTCTCTAGATATTGCCAAAAATGTGATCCATTTGTATGAAAGATGCCACTCCCAAATGACTGATGAGAAAATGTATTAATTAAAAAGAAAATAATTTTTATATTTTAGCATGTATTAAGAGTACTTGACCCAAAAATCATGAAATTTTAACGAGCCGTTACTAAACAAAATTCATTTTACTAAAACAGTGGCCTAAAACTAAATTCTTTATAACTTTAAAGGAAAAAAAAAAAAAAACATAGAAAAATTACGATTTCCGGTTTTAGGTGGCTAATTTCTCGAATTTTCACTCACTGCTTCGCCTGCGGTAAAAAAATTAAAAAGGTTCCATTTAAACATTTGAAATCTTGAAATCAACTTCGATTTAAATATAAAAGTTTTATTTTACAAAAAGGTCAACTCTTCTTTTCAAAAAAGAAAGGAGTCATTTACCACAGTAAACATTTTTCCCCACGCAAGTTGAATGGAAAAGTTAAGACGATATTATTGAATAAAATGGTTAGGTAGTTGCAGTTCCTCTAAATCTAAAATAAAAACAGACTATAGTTAGTAGTTTAAAAAAAAAACTTTACAACTCATAAAAAAATTGAATGAGCATGGAAAAGCTTGTCCAAATAATATTCGCTGTTTATATTTGACGCAATAGCTAGCAAAACAAAAAAGTTTTCTATTATTTTTATGATTTGATCTTTATGTTTTCTTTGTTGGGTATATGTTATGAAACTCTGTTTGATTAAATACAATTACCTGCACAATCGCAAAATCAATCTTCACTGAGGGAATGAAGCTAATCAAGAACATATACACTTTTCTATACCGGTCACGCCTCCTTTTGTGCGATACAAACGTTTTCAAAATATTTATGTACCCTGAGCTCTTCAGGTTGACACAAATTGTTTTTATTTTAGTTTAAAAATTAAGACTTGGTAAAATCATATACTTGTTGTTGGAACGACGTAGTAGTTTAATTCGAATCAAGTCATCAGCTAACTAAAATAATTAAAAATTTTTAAAATTTTTGTATCTTCCTGATCTAACCATTTTTCAATTGCACTGGTGTACTGCAAGACTTTAAAAAGACCTCTGTTTGTGAAAGTGCGATCTAAATGAGGCCAAAATTAAACTCAAGAAACTATCTTTGATTAATAATTAAAAACTAATAAAGAAGTTTTTTAGTTATATATTAACTCGCAGATCTAGAGCCAAAACAAACTATGCATACAACAACAAAACCAAAAATTTTTACAACATTTTAAAATATCATTTTATAATTTACAAAAGAAATTTATAAATCAAAACTTTATAAAGACGAAATCTGAATTGAAATTAAAATATACAATTTTACCAAAAGTCAACATTTTTAAACCAAAAAAAAAGTTTTGATTCCAAGTCTGTTAATGCCCTACACCTGAAGAGGTGAGAGCATTATATCACTGTGAAATGTTTGTAGCACTTAAAAGAAGGCCTGGCGGGTATAGAAACGCATTTATATTATTGATCAGTGTTATTCCTTGAAAGAAAAGTAATTTTGCGATTACGCTGGTGAATGTTTTAAATCAAATCTACGAAAATAGGTCCATACGTATTTTCCAAGCGCTAAATTTAAATCCGTTTTCTATCAGGTCAAGTTTTTCTGATATAGGCCAAAATATGCATACTGGTTCTTTTTCTATTAGATCATATCTTTTTAACGCATCGGCCAATTTCAAGGGCTTGAATAAGAAGTATTTGACGTAGCCATTTCTGTTTACTTAAATTCATAATTTTTTGTACTTTTTAAAATATTGGCCTTCGAAAATTTCACATTTTATTCAGATTTTCTCCCCTGTTACTTTTTTTTTATCTTTCCATACAATTCCAAAAACTTATTTTTTGTCGGATGGAAAATCTTTGAAATTTTAAAAGTTAGCAAAGTTAAAAAGAACATTTCCCCCAATATATAATATACTTTGAATGTTTAAGCTTTTTCTCTAGGTATTATAGGTCATGTGGTTGTGCTCTTTATTTATTTTAAGTGCACATTGATTAAACATTCTGAGAGAAATACCGTTAAATTCCAAAATATGAAAATATGTTGCGACAAAATTATAGCACATTATGATGAATTGAGTTCAGTAAGTATTAATAATCCGATAAAAAAATAAGTTTAGTTTAAAGTAAAGTTATAACGCTAAATAAGTAATAGTACTTCAAATTAAATTAAAATGGGACGTGGAAAATGGCTTAACAGTGAGGAGGTGCAAGTTGTCTTAAATCTTCATTAAAAAACTTGAAAATCAGTGAAATCGTAAAAAAATTAAACAAAAGTCGTAAAGTGATTGCAAGTTTATTAAAAAACCTACAAAATTATGACAAATCCTTTAGCAGTAAATGTCCAAGAGTGGTTACACGCCGAAATAAGTGCGCCATTTTGCGGGAAGCTTCATATTCTATCCTTACTGCCAGAAAAATAGCTGAAAAAACTGGAGTGAAAGCACATGTCCGCAACGTACCAAGGATTTTTAAAAAATTACGTCGTCAACACGGGGGTAGTTGAATAATGGGCAGAAATTGGCTATTGTGGAAAGACTGAAATTAAGTTTGTCCCCACAAGAATGAATCGCCAAGACTATTTTAATTTTATTGATAATGAAATAGTGAATCATGGGTCACAATTAACTAAAACTTCATTAATATTTCAACAAAAAAAATTCTGCTGTACATACAGCAAGAAAAGTAGAAACTTCTTTCGAGAACAGGATATTTAAATGTTGGAGTGGCCCGCACGTTCATCTGACCTGAACATTATTAAAAACTGTTGGTGCTACCTTGCAAGGGAAGTTTATTCCGATAGTAGGCAATATAATACTATTCAGGTTCTTAAAAGTAGCATAAATTCAAATTGGAAAACGATACCTAGAAAATACTTAAAAAAAATTTTTAATCACTACCAAATTGCGATACTGAAGTTTTAAAAAACAAATGAAGGCTCCACTCAATTCTAAATACTTATATTATAAAAACTGAAAATTGATTTCTTATAATTTTTTGCTTTTGAATAATATTGTATTATCTTTTTGTCCTACTACTGAATATGTTTTTTTTCTGAACAACAAGTTCAATTTTTAAATGAAATTTCAATATATTTTCATTTTGTTTTTTAATCTTATTACTTTATAGTAAATACAAATTTTTAATTTTAATCGCTTTCAACAAAATTTAGAAAAATCTAATATGCTATCTTTTTGTCGCGGAGTGTAACTCAGCTTCCAAATGCACTCAAAAAGCTGATTGAGTAAAATTTTTGAGAAACAATAATATATTTAAAATAAATGCTTGGTGCTTTCAATTTATACGAATGCATTGTTCGAAAGAATTATACTTTGATTAAAACACTACACTTATGCATATAATCAATGAAAACCTAAATCATCTAATAGAAATATTCTATTATTATCACCTAATATTGCAACTGTTAAAATAAAACACTTTAAGAGTAATGATTCAATTCCCTAACAAGAGAAATGAATCCCTAACAGTTCAATAAATTATAAATAATAATGCTATTGTTTGCTGAACACACACCTTTGAATTTCACACCTCTAAAAACATGTCACATTGGCATCACTTTGTGTTTCGTTCAAGTTTAGTGCATTCAAGTAAGTAAAGTCGTGTTAAATTATAGCATTAAATTTTTAGAACGAAATGTATCGCTGTGGGAAAAAATTCTAAAGGATTGGAAATATACTCATTTGAGAAGATAGGGATATTAAAGGCTTTAATAAGTACAGTGGAATACATCGAAAAATTTTATTGCTTATTGGAACCTCCTGGTTTTGAATTGGTAAACAAAATTATAAATAGTCAATATGAAGCTCAATTAATTTTATTTACAAATTTCAGGTTGAAATTGCTTAAACCGTTGGATGAGAACAAATTCTCTATTTTATCTGAAAAGATTTGAAGATTTTTAAAATAAGTCAGGAATTTAAAAATCCCATTGTTCAATCTTATTCAAATGTTTTATCAAATAAAAGTAAATAATCTTATGGCGTTTTCGTTTCTCGAGGAAATGCAACAATTTTTCTGACCTTTTTGGAAATTCTGACCTCTTGAGAATAAAAATAGTCACCTTTAAAATTGAATCGTGTTCTTTTCTCAAAAATATTGACCTCAAAATTAGAAAAAATTCATAATTATCAAAGATGGCAGAAAGAGGGCAGATAAAATGCAACATTTTTTCGAAAAACGAAAACGCCATTAATTTCAAAACGGTCATAAATGAACAATTATTAAATCTTGATTTTTCGATTGATCCTTAATCACGAGAGATTATTAGTTTATTAATTTTGCCACATATTATCCCAACGTCATTTCCCAGCAGCGGATTTGCCAGTGGCTACCATAGAACTAATACAGAATAAATTACCAGGTAAGGAAGCATTACTTTTTTCAAAAAGTAATGCGTCTGCATACAGCAGAAGTAATTAACTCATACCTTATTACCTGTAATGTAGCATACAAGGAAAAATAATGCAGTGATTTTTATAACTTAATACAATTAGTATGTTGCTCCATAACTTCTAGGTAATGCTGAAGGGAGGCGATCACTTACCTCCTGTCTCATTCAATGTTAAATGTAAGGCATTTTATGCATAGTAAGGTAATATACAATAGTCGGAAGTAGTGGTCATTACAAGGTAATTGATGCTTCATATATTCAGAATATATTCCATCCGCTACTGGGTTATTGCCAAAAAAATCAAGCCAAGTAAAATTGAAGTACAGGAAAGCTTCGTTCAATATTTTGAGGTAATTATATTTTAATAATATATAATTTTTTTCTCGTTAAGACTATTTTTTTTCTAGTCTGAAGCGGCTGCTAATTACTGTAAGGAAATTTACAATCAACCAAGATTTTTAATAATTGGCGATTAATGCAACCCAACGGCAATTATTGTAATTCCTGGTAAAAACTATACCTTCAAAATCCACTAGCTGCTTTTGAAACCTGCTATCATTTTTTTCTTGCTTTGGATATATCATATCCAGAAAAATCTACGCATATTTGGGTATTTGTTGAAAGACAAATTTTCAATTTAAGCATTTCTGTCATTTCTTTGCCAAGTATTGATATTATAATTAAATCTCTTCAATTAATATCATTGTTTAATGCTTTAAAATGATTCCCTGCAGATTTTGCTAATTCAAATTCAGTTCAGTTAACGCTTTTATCAAACATCTAAAAAATCATAACTTATTCTTATGTATTCTTATGTACATTCGAAAGCTGTATTCGAAAATTTTTTACATTTTATCATCTCGATGGCATTTAAATAGACATTACTTACAGCAAAATATTTTATCTCAAAGAAATTCTGTATAACAAAGTGAAATAAGTACTGATTTATCTGTTCCTGTAAATAGATCTGATTTTGTCCGAAATGTATTCATGTCTATAAATGCTTTCGCAAATAATTCAGATAATATTGACGAATTATATGCAACTGTTGAAAAAGATATGCTTAAACTTATTGTTAATGTATATAATGAAAATTCATTCTAAGACCAAAGTTCATATTTGTATTCAATATCCTTGCATAATGAACACAGTAAGGCCTTTACTTCACATTAGTTGTATGAGATTTGAAGCCAAACATCAAGAGTTCAAAGAGATTGGAAGAGTAGCAAAGTTTCGAAAAAATGTATTTTACACTTTAGCGTTATAAGCCCAAATTTAAATTTGTTATATTATTTTTAATTATAATGAAATAAGCATTAAGTCTCGTGCTTTACATGTTTACATGTAAAAAGTAGTATGGCTTTAAGAGAAGACGATGAATTTAAAAACAGATTTAAACTACCATCTAAATTTTTAACATATATTGATTGGATAGAAATATTGAATATAAGATACAAATCTGGATGCCTTATTATATTTCAACTGTATGAAGATGAGATTCCATTTTATCAGTTACTTATATTTATTATAAGAACAGATGATAAAATATATTTGTGTTGTCAATAATTTGAAACTATAACTTTTGATCCTCATTTACAAATTTTTTTCGAAAAAGAAGTAAATGAGTTCTCTTCTATTTAATTTGAAAATCTACCTTATAAGAAAATATACGACTTGATTAACATTCAAAATAAATTGGCGGTCAATTGTTTGTAAAAAAGAGGTATTTAAAAGGCTTTTACAATATTTTACTATTGAATATTTTCTTAGTTTGTTTCTTTTGATTTTTATTTTGTATTTCTCTTAACGGAAAAAAATACTTGTGAATGAAGATCAACAGTATTAGTCTCAAATGATGGACAACACAATTATATTCTATCATCTGTTATCATAATAATTATTATGTAATTATAATTATTAAAGTGAGTTTTTCAATAATTTTTATTACTACAAAATAAATAAATGAAGTTATCGAAAATAGTCCGTTGCTTCTCTTATTACTTTTGCCATAAATTATGCAATTAGGTCACCTTAACATTAGGATTGGTTGCAACAAACAACTGTTTGTCAAAAACAATGTTAAGTGTATAGGAGAAACATAGTAGTTGTGTCCCAAAATTATTTTAACTGTTTGTGATTGGCTGTAAAATGTTTGGCAGCAATAAGTTAGTTATTTAAGGCAAATAACAAAGAAATATTGATATAAACAGTATTCTAAACACATTAAGAGTTTCAACAACCACTTTGTTTTTTGAGTGTGGCTACCATAGCTACTCAAAAGAAAAAGAATTATTGAAACCGTGCCTGCGGTTCTGAAGTTCTGAGCTAATGAACATACGTGAGTCTCCTTTTATATAATAGAATAGATAAGTTGTTTTGTCAGAAAGATTTTCAGTGAAATAGTATTAAAACTTCACAAAGTTTTGCTAAGTTCTTATAAACTGCAAAAGCAAATTTCTACTTAATTCAAGCAATATTTGCTAAGTTATTATAAATTGGAATAGCAAATTTTGATTTGTTTTTGCTGAAATCTAGCATGTTTTTGAAGTGAAATAATTATTAACATTAAATTAAATTGATAAATTACCACCATCTGGATACCTCGGCCGCGTGAGTGTAAGTGCATGGGCTTATTCATTTGACAATCGCAGTTGTTAACCAATCATCGCCTAATTTTCTTCATTAAGAATAAACGAAGAATAAGCGTTTACAAAAAATTTTCTTGAATTCAGTAAAAATTTGCTTTTTGAGTTTATAGTAACTTATATTTGCATGCATTTAGTAAAAATTTCCTATTTGAGCTTATAAGAACATAACAAATATTTGCTTGGATTAAGTATAAATTTGTTTTTGCAGTTTATAATAACTTAGCAAAATTTTGCTTGAATTTAATCAAAATTTGGCTTTTTCCTAAATACATGAGGAGTGATTTCAATTTATCCGTGATTGAGCAAACTTTTGCTGATTTTCTTTTAAGAAAAACATTTGCTTGATTTCAGCAAAATAATTATCTCCGTGTAGTTTCTATAACTTGTAAACAACTTGTGAGCAGCCTTGGATTTTTTTCGCTATTAGATTTTTTAGCTCCAAGCACACATTTCGTAAAAAAATTTTAAAAAAGGCCATTATAGCTAAAAGTAAATTGTTCCAAAATGTACGTTGTTATCAAGTACGCCTTGCTTGAAAAACTATAAAAATATTGCACTTGGGACTATGACACTATTACACGGGTGACATAATCCCAAAAAAAGTTGGAATATTGATGTATGTATGGGAATAACCCAGAGTAAAATAAAATTAGTTTATGTCATGACGTTATTTGTGTCATAGTTCCAAAATTTAAAATTGGGATTATGCCCGGCACCTTAGCGTTAAATGGAGATGAGTTATTTGTCAAAATAATTTTTAAGTATGTTCTATTACATTTATGAGCACTTTGAGAGTCAAATTGAGAGTGAAAGAACTAAAAGCAGGTTAATTTTTTGATGCCACATCTCTTAAGCTAAGACCGTAAAAACCATGATTTTACTAAAAGAGAGAATATTAATATCTCATAAATATATATTGGGGGTTGGAATTAGTTTTAAAGGTTTTCTAAGAGATGGCGTAACTATCAATAGATCGCATCGGGCACACCTGTGACTATATTCATTTCAAAGCACATTGTCTAAGCTTCATTTTTTAGTATGTGTCATTCCACTGAAGTGAGAACAACATAGGGCAGTTCACGATCTTGTTGCATCGTTGCAAATGCAAAATAAACAGCTTTTACAAAAACAAAAAGCGTATGTTGCAAAAGCTTTTCAATGCTTTTTGTTTTTGTAAAAGCTGTTTATTTTGCATTTGCAACGATGCAACAAGATCGTGAACTGCCCTCATATATTTTTTTCTCTGTGAACATGTCGACTTTCGTTCCAACAAAACGCAATTTGCGGGAAGGTTTACTTTTGTGCTTCCATTTGAAGAAAAAAGCGGTTGAAGCACAACGCACGCTTACTGAGGCTTACGGGGACTATGCTCCATCGATTTCTACTTGTGAGTACTGGTTCCGTCGGTTTAAAAGTGGTGATTTTGATACGGAAGACAAAGAGCGTGCGGGCCAGCCGAAAAAGTTTGAAGATGAGGAATTGGAGGCTTTGCTCGATGAAGACCCGTGTCAAACCCTTCAAGAATTGTCAGAATCATTGGGAGTCGACTTATCAACGGTCGGCAAACGCGTGAAGGCCATGGGAATGATTCAAAAGCAAGGAAATTGGGTGCCGTACCAGTTGAAGCCGAGAGACGTTGAACGGCGATTTTGCATGTGCGAACAACTGCTTCAACGGCATAAAAGGAAGAGTTTTTTGCATCGTGTTGTCACTGGCGATGAAGAGTGGATCCATTACGATAATCCTAAGCGAAAAAAAATCGTGGGGACCACCCGGCCATGCATCAACATCGAGGGCCAAGCCGAATATTCATGGCGCCAAGCTTATGCTGTGTATTTGGTGGGATCATAAGGGTGTCGTGTACTATGAGCTGCTAAAACCTAACGAAACCATCACTGGGGAACGCTACCAACAACAATTGATGCAATTGAGCCGAGCATTAAAGGTTAAACGGCCGGAATATGCCAAAAGACACGACAAAGTGGTTTTTCAACATTACAACGCACGGCCACATGTTGCAAGAACCGTCAAGGAAACGTTGGAGGCGCTGAATTGGGATGTGCTACCCCACCCGCCTTATAGCCCAGACATAGCCCCTTCCGACTACCACCTATTCAGATCGATGACGCATGGCTTGGCTGAGCAGCGCTTCACTTCTTACGAGGATACCAAAAAATGGGTCGATTCGTGGATTGCCTCAAATACGAATCGTTCTTCCGGCGCGGAATCCATATGCTGCCAGAAAGATGGGAAAATGTTGTAGCTAACGATGGACAATACTTTGAATAATATACATTGTACCGTTGTTTCTAAATAAATGCTCAAAAACCGAAAAAAAACCTTTAAAATTAATTCCAACCCCCAATACAATTAAAATCATGAAAAATTGTCTTTTTATATCTGGTTGATGAGAAAGGTATTTAAATGTGATTGGATTTAAGCAATTGAGAAATTAAAAACGAGCCGTAAATAAACGAAAAATGTTATATTTAAGGTTTCATATTTATTAAAAGATGATATATCGAATGATGGCTTATCCTTCATATAATCTCAATACTAATATCGTGGAATTTATTCTCGATCGCAGACACAAGTCCTTCACAATTTGAAATGAGGTATTGTCAATAGCAACTTATGCTCCGTGACGCTGGAATTATTATTTGATGACTCCAAGTATTTCGTCTTAAATATCTGCGTTCACTGCAATACCCATTTGACCTGACTTTTTTTCTAAACTGGAGAGTGGTGCACTGTTTTGAGCATATTATAACCAATGATATCAATGTCATATCATATGCAATGCCATATGCATGTGGCATGAAACTCTTATAGAATATTGTGCTGCTACGTCTCAGATCAGTAGCTTGGAGTATCTTCTTTATCACTAGATTGAAAAAGTCGCACGTTTAGAAATCACATGCCATAGTTTCTTGCCAATTAAACTAACCCGCTGTAGTAGATATCACAGTACACTTGCCGTATTAAAAAACTTTGCATATCCGTTGCATATCCGTAAATCATTATTGGTTTTTTATTTGTGGTAGATTCATCAGAATAAAAGTTCATTTTTTCCTTGTTCTGTATTTGTTTCATTGAAATTTGTTTTTATGAGTGGGCTTCATGTCCGACGTAGATAGATAGATTTCACATAGATAGTATCAGAGTCGCCATGTTGCGGCAGTCAGATAGTTGTCATGTGATGGTTCGTTCCCTGCTTCCCAACAATGTGTATTTATTATATTAAATAAAATAACAAAGAAGTAAGAAAGAATCAGTAATATCACTAATTAAAAAAAAATTATAATTTTTTTCATAGAAATTTCAATTATTATATATAAATTTTATAAATGAATTTTTATCTTTATAATATTTACTATAAAGCTGTTACGTTATACTGTGTCCACACAGAAAATTGGGCTTAAGTTACAAGTACATAGCTGAGTTAAGCCATATAACGATAAATAAACTCTTGCACTCAAAAACAGAGTTTATCCTAAGTAGGTTTGTCGGATCTGTGTAAGGTATAATCAGTAATATTCTGATTTGAGTAAAAAATCTGAAATTTTCAATTAAAATGATCACAGAAAACAATGTTTTGATCACAGAAAATAACACATTTTGATCACACCAAAAAATGTTTTCAAAAAATAAAAACTATTTAAAGTGCTATAAAACGTATAACAAATACAAAAACTTAAAGTCATTTTTTAAAAATTAACAAAACAATTTCAAGTTTTAAAAATAAAAAAAAAATATATACCTCTACAAAGAAAAACAAATAAAATATACAGGAGCTGATCAATTTGTTCGAAACGAGTTTTTTTACTGAATCCATTGCTTCTCGTAATCAACTTTAAATAATAACCATATCTTATTTAAAATCTATGTATTGTTAAAATCTATAAGGTAAAAAAGATATCGCAAAAAATTTGAGGTTGATTGAACAAATTGGCGTGCACCACCGATACAATCCGAGTTTGCAATGCATCATATAAAATGTAAGTATATTACAAAGGTTTATAAAATTCAAATAAAAATAAGTTTTTTATATCTCACAGCTAATAGCTGATAGCACTAATTTAATAATAATATAATTTTGAAATTATTTACTAAGAAATTGATTTTTCGGTTTTGAGTAAAATATATTGTAGTAAAAAAATGTTAAGTGCAACAATGACACGTTGACAATAAAATTAAATCAAATAAAAAAGTATGGCCGTGATTTATATTATGTACTATGTATATGAAATCGTTTGTGCGGCTTGGTGTCCGTTAAGATCTCAGGAACGGTAACACCTGAGGTCATCAAATTTACAACATTTGTTGTCAAGTCTAATATCTCGAATAATTAAAAAAAAATTGCCACACCCTCTATTATAGCCCAAAACTCAATAAAAACGCTATATTCAGACGACTTCGTTTGTATTAGACTAAAATTTTTGTAATTTAGTTTGTATGGTTACTCTCGGAAACTCAATAGAAAATGGGAGTGGTCAAACTAAAAATATGCCCAATTTTCAGAAAACAGGGTGTGCATGTGCTATGAGACCAAGTTGTGGTCACTATACAAAAAGTGATGGTCTATACATACAAAATCGTTCGTGCGGTGTCTTTAAGATCTCAGGAATGGTAACACCTAGGGCCACTTAATTTAGTCAAACTAAAACTATGCCCAATTTTCAGAAAACATGGTGTGCTTGTGCTATGAGACCAAGTTGTGATCACTATACAAAAAGTGATGGTCTATACATACAAAATCGTTCGTGCGGTGTCCTTAAGATCTCAGGAACGGTAACACCTAAGGCCACTAAATTTACAATAGCTGTTATTTAAATAAAAAGCTCATAAATAAATAAAAATGCTTAATTTCAGACGGTTTTGTTTTTATAAGACTGATTTGTACTTAAATGTTGTACTTTGTGTTGTGTATTCTGTATAAAGTTATTTTTGAGAGGTTTTCGTAAAAAACAATTATATGGAAGGAAATATAACACATAATTTACACAAATTTAAAAAACATTTAATTTAACTACAATATCTAAGAAATTACACAAAAAGGATTTTTATATCCAACAGAAAAAATAAAATTCCGTAAATGATTTTTTTAAGAGACAGAAAAAATAAGAGTCGAAAACTGATTTTTATTTTTTGACTGAAAAATAAAAGTTAAATTAGCTGAAAAAAATAAAAGTCTGAAATATTTGTTATTTTTTCCCCTTGAATAAAAATCACTTTCTAAGAAAAAAAATTTTTCTAGTGAAAAATAACAATTAAAGTTTGATTTTAGGACTTTTTTTTTTAATATCATAACAATTTCGGAAAAATATTTCAATGTGATCATTTTAAGAAATATCTCATATGTCTGCGATATCTGTAAGACCATGATTTTTTTGAATTTTTTTTTTTGATAACAGCTATTTACGGTTCCTGCACAAAAGTTTTTTTTTGTTGTAAAAATAAAAACAGGTAAAAATTGCATTTCTTATTATCTTTTATATGGTGTAGCATTCATTTGCAAAAATTCTTCCAGTTTTGTGCATAAATTGTTTTATTGTTTTTGTCATCAAAACAGCCCTATGGTTTTTTTGGCGAAATTAATTTTTTCCAAAATTTTGTTTTCATATTTTCTACAAGTCAAGTCATGTCTCTAAAATAATTTATATGAAAAAGTTACCCCAATATCTCTTTCCAATCAAAAGTTATGTCTAAATTATCGTTTTAAGGCCTCGGAATTCAGCATTCGACCTCAATTTACTCACAAAGTTTCACTGATAATATTTCATGGGTGTTGGACAAGGGGGTGTAACGCACCGGATTTCAGCTAGCAGTTTGATATTATTCTGTAAATTTTAAAAATGTTGTACCAAATGCGTTTGTGATTGCCTTGCGTTTTTACAAATATTTGACAGACAATATAAATCATAGCACAGCTTTGAAATTTGAAATAATAAACAGTTAAATTTATTTCATTTAAAAATGACATATTTTTTATGTGCAATGTAGATACGGGCATTTCCAAACTGGCGTTACGGACGATTTGTTCGAAATAGTATTAAAAAAAAAAATAATAAAAAAATCTAGTTTTTAAAAAGGCTTTATATATTCGTGTAGTAACAAAATAGCACTATATTAAGTCAAAACAATGACAACAATCGACCTTCAGAATTTTAAGATATAAGCAAAAATATGTGCTGGCGTTACGTTACAAAAAACGGAAGTTATTTCTAACTTGGATTAAAAAATTTGCAAATCTTTTTGAATTGGGTAATATTTTTTCTAAACAATATTTTTTAAAAGGTCTTAAAATAACATAAGTTTATTTTCAAAGTGATCAAATTAAAAAATTTCCTCTGGTTTTCTTTTTATTAGGCTTTTTTATCTGGCGTTACGTTACTGGCGTTACGTTACTAAAATTTGCATTGTAGTTTAATTGGGTAATTATGTAATTAGGTAGTTAAGTTAGTTAAGGTACATTTGTGAAACAGTGCAGACGATTTGATCATCATGGTTTATGAATTTATGTAGAAATTGCTTAAATTAATAAAATTAAAATGTTTTTCTTAGATAATGCCATTAAATAATAAGTTTTAAAAAAGTTTTAATGTTTTGGTAACTGTAGTCTTTTCTGCGCAAATGCCCACATGTCAAACTTCAGCACAAAATAATATTCAGCACCCTATACTTGAGATATTTTTTAAAACCTAAATAGAATAACAAAAGATTGGTCTAAGCACAAATTAAAAAATATCACTTTTAATGCCAACTTTCAGCAATTTTATACTTTTCTCAAGGCAACGGAGAAGTAAAAATCATTTCTTACATCTGAAATTTCTAGACAATTCTACTTTTTCTCGTCTAGCATCATTGATCATTGACAATTATACATGCCCTATTTTAGGTATTCCGAAGAGTTTTCAAAATGGTTGCTGTTACATTATTGTCTGTATTTATTTTCAAATAAATCACCTGATACGTATGTATGAAGACATTTTATTGTTAAATTTAGTGGTAAGATTAATCCGTTGCTTTTCAATTGATAAATTTACAATTTTTTATAACGGAAAACATACTTTTTCAACACATTATTGGTTTGTTGAAATCTATGAGTGACTAAGGCAGAATTCAAGCATTATTAAATTTGATCTTGTATATTTTTTTTCTTCTCAACATTACACTGAGACGTGATGGGTTGCTTTATACGACAACAGAAATAAATAAAAAGTGGATCCATAACAACAACGACCATATAATACACTGAACTGCCTGCCAGGCAATGCGATACAACACATTATTTGATGGTCCAACTGCTGTAATCATTAATCACTGTGCAGCAGCAAGTGAACGAACGCTTCCTTTAGCGCTTGACAGTCGCAACTGATTGCAAGTAAGTCGGAATTAGGAGTTCAGCAATGCTACGTCTTTGGGTTTTGCTCTGAGTCTGAATTATGGCCGCCCCACATGTTCTCAGCGATGAGGCATCATTGTGGATGAACTGGGAAAAAGCTGGGCAGGACAGCGAGTTAGAGCCGTAAACATAGCACATTTGCCACGTTGCGCTGAAAGCATTTGCTGTCATGTCAGTCAGTTGACCAAATTTACTATACTCTGCAGCCTAGATGTTGTTATTGTTGTTAGCGTAATAGTCTTGTTTTTAGGTTTGGCAATTGTGAACGTAGTCCTTAGATTAAAAATAGGTTATTCTTAATTCTTCAATATGGGTGGATTTTATGAATACCGCAACAATTGCTATCGGACGAAACTTATTTCAACGCTTGCCATATGGTTGAAATAATTATCAAAATATTGAATTTAAAGGCATATTTAAGATACAAAGAAATTTTCAATTTATGCTAAAGTATATTGATTCCACCTTCAACCCAAAAGATTTTTCAAGTTGAATAGAAAGAAGTTTCCTCATGTCAACAACTCAGCTAATTGTTTTCCAATTGTGGAAGCACTACTTATTTGACTATTAATTTTACAAACTTTTCCACATGCATTATATACAAATACGGATAGGAAGAGCATAGTTTTAATGCCTAGTAAAGTGCATTCATTAAGCAGCTTTTAATGAGCTTTTGATAGTCTTCATCAAATTCGAATAAAGTTGTTCTCGAATAATTAGCCACACATGTCCGTAGATTCTGCTGGATTGCTGCTCAATATTGTGAACAGACAAGTGATTGAATTCGTTTTAATTGTTGGCAATTAAGGTTGTGAGTATACACTTTGATGCAGTTTCAGTGGACTGCGATGTTTTGATTTGACTTCGAATGATTAAAAAATAAAACAAAGTGCGCCTAAAGTCTTATCATTAAAATAACCGACAAAATTTGGAAAGTTTTTTCAAAATTAAAGACATTTTTTAATAAATTGAAGAACTTACTGGTACGGTGTTTGTAAACAACAAATTTTTTCTCAATAGATATCATACACTAAATAAAAGGAATGTTCATAATAGACTTGCTGCATGAATAACACTCTGCAACACATTTTTCTAACGGAAAAGCGGATAACACAGGATGATAGTACTAGTGTATAGTTAGAAAACCCTAAAAGGAATTTGCAAAGTTAGTTCGCTTTAAAAAGATATAGGCATTGAAAATTTGCCTCTTGCAGAGTATTTTTAAAAATAAAGTGCTCATTAGGGCGTATCGAATTACAATTTTTTTCGATTTTTACATTCTAAGGGGTCTCAAAAATTGCATGGTGGTTAAGATCTAAAACACAAATCCAAAAATATCCTTCTTCCACAAGGATAAAGTTGTTTTTTTAAAAAAAAAAAATTTTAAAAAATAATGACCTAAAAATGCTTTGATTTTTGTAAGAAAAACTATATATGTCTTAAAGTAAAAGTAAATACAGACTTTAACTAACAATATCTTGCCGAACAAGATGCAATTCTCGATTTCTACTTTCATTGTCCTGTGTGAGAGATATTCGAATCCAAAGGTACACTTGGAATAGCACAAAACTTTTGATTGTTATCTGATTGTCTAAATGTTGGTGTTATTGATTGAAGTGTTTACGTTTTCCTTAAATTTCGCGAATTAAAAATTTGCATATTTTTCGCAAATACATTTTCTTGTTTTCGAGAAATGTATTTTGAATACAATTTTATAATTTTTTAAAAAAAATTAATATAAGGTTGTATATATTTTGCGCATTTGAATTTGGATTCTTAAAATATTCCTGAACGAAACACTATCTGAAAGTATTTTTTTTTCAAACACCAGGTTAAGACCACGATTCTTTTTTGTATTTCACCTTTTAATAAAAATTTTTCTTCCTAGCATGAAATTTATTATTTCGTCAAAACACCCTCATCATTTACCAAAATGTTTAACTAAAATTTTGAGTTTCTGTGCCTGCCATTCGATGAGTCTCAATTGATTGAAAAAGAATTGTTTTTAGGATGTGTTTTAATAAAATAATTACCTTAAAGGAGATATTTGAAGAATTCAAATAGCGAAAATTATATTCGGTACCACTTCTGAGGCCTAATATCTAAAGCCTTATATTAATTTTTTTCAAAAAGTTGAAACATTGCATTGAAATATGCTTTTCTTAAAAAAGAGTAAATGCACAGGCAAAAAATGTGCAAATTTTTAATACACCAAATATAAGGAAAACGTAAGCACTTTACTAAATACTACCAAAATTTACACAACCAGATAACAATCAAAAGTTCTGTGCTATTTCGAGTGTACCTTAAGATTCGATTATCCTTCACACAGGACACTGTGGGTAAAAATCAAGAAAGGCATCTTGTTTGGCGAGATATTGTTAGTTAAGGACAGTATTTACTTTTGCTTTAAGACATATGAAGTTATTAAATATATCAAAAAACAAAGCATTTATAGATCGGTTATTTTTACTGGAAAAGTAAAAGTAAATGTAAATGTAAAAGTAAAAGTAAAAGTAAAAGTAAAAGTAAAAGTAAAAGTAAAAGTAAAAGTAAAAGTAAAAGTAAAAGTAAAAGTAAAAGTAAAAGTAAAAGTAAAAGTAAAAGTAAAAGTAAAAGTAAAAGTAAAAGTAAAAGTAAAAGTAAAAGTAAAAGTAAAAGTAAAAGTAAAAGTAAAAGTAAAAGTAAAAGTAAAAGTAAAAGTAAAAGTAAAAGTAAAAGTAAAAGTAAAAGTAAAAGTAAAAGTAAAAGTAAAAGTAAAAGTAAAAGTAAAAGTAAAAGTAAAAGTAAAAGTAAAAGTAAAAGTAAAAGTAAAAGTAAAAGTAAAAGTAAAAGTAAAAGTAAAAGTAAAAGTAAAAGTAAAAGTAAAAGTAAAAGTAAAAGTAAAAGTAAAAGTAAAAGTAAAAGTAAAAGTAAAAGTAAAAGTAAAAGTAAAAGTAAAAGTAAAAGTAAAAGTAAAAGTAAAAGTAAAAGTAAAAGTAAAAGTAAAAGTAAAAGTAAAAGTAAAAGTAAAAGTAAAAGTAAAAGTAAAAGTAAAAGTAAAAGTAAAAGTAAAAGTAAAAGTAAAAGTAAAAGTAAAAGTAAAAGTAAAAGTAAAAGTAAAAGTAAAAGTAAAAGTAAAAGTAAAAGTAAAAGTAAAAGTAAAAGTAAAAGTAAAAGTAAAAGTAAAAGTAAAAGTAAAAGTAAAAGTAAAAGTAAAAGTAAAAGTAAAAGTAAAAGTAAAAGTAAAAGTAAAAGTAAAAGTAAAAGTAAAAGTAAAAGTAAAAGTAAAAGTAAAAGTAAAAGTAAAAGTAAAAGTAAAAGTAAAAGTAAAAGTAAAAGTAAAAGTAAAAGTAAAAGTAAAAGTAAAAGTAAAAGTAAAAGTAAAAGTAAAAGTAAAAGTAAAAGTAAAAGTAAAAGTAAAAGTAAAAGTAAAAGTAAAAGTAAAAGTAAAAGTAAAAGTAAAAGTAAAAGTAAAAGTAAAAGTAAAAGTAAAAGTAAAAGTAAAAGTAAAAGTAAAAGTAAAAGTAAAAGTAAAAGTAAAAGTAAAAGTAAAAGTAAAAGTAAAAGTAAAAGTAAAAGTAAAAGTAAAAGTAAAAGTAAAAGTAAAAGTAAAAGTAAAAGTAAAAGTAAAAGTAAAAGTAAAAGTAAAAGTAAAAGTAAAAGTAAAAGTAAAAGTAAAAGTAAAAGTAAAAGTAAAAGTAAAAGTAAAAGTAAAAGTAAAAGTAAAAGTAAAAGTAAAAGTAAAAGTAAAAGTAAAAGTAAAAGTAAAAGTAAAAGTAAAAGTAAAAGTAAAAGTAAAAGTAAAAGTAAAAGTAAAAGTAAAAGTAAAAGTAAAAGTAAAAGTAAAAGTAAAAGTAAAAGTAAAAGTAAAAGTAAAAGTAAAAGTAAAAGTAAAAGTAAAAGTAAAAGTAAAAGTAAAAGTAAAAGTAAAAGTAAAAGTAAAAGTAAAAGTAAAAGTAAAAGTAAAAGTAAAAGTAAAAGTAAAAGTAAAAGTAAAAGTAAAAGTAAAAGTAAAAGTAAAAGTAAAAGTAAAAGTAAAAGTAAAAGTAAAAGTAAAAGTAAAAGTAAAAGTAAAAGTAAAAGTAAAAGTAAAAGTAAAAGTAAAAGTAAAAGTAAAAGTAAAAGTAAAAGTAAAAGTAAAAGTAAAAGTAAAAGTAAAAGTAAAAGTAAAAGTAAAAGTAAAAGTAAAAGTAAAAGTAAAAGTAAAAGTAAAAGTAAAAGTAAAAGTAAAAGTAAAAGTAAAAGTAAAAGTAAAAGTAAAAGTAAAAGTAAAAGTAAAAGTAAAAGTAAAAGTAAAAGTAAAAGTAAAAGTAAAAGTAAAAGTAAAAGTAAAAGTAAAAGTAAAAGTAAAAGTAAAAGTAAAAGTAAAAGTAAAAGTAAAAGTAAAAGTAAAAGTAAAAGTAAAAGTAAAAGTAAAAGTAAAAGTAAAAGTAAAAGTAAAAGTAAAAGTAAAAGTAAAAGTAAAAGTAAAAGTAAAAGTAAAAGTAAAAGTAAAAGTAAAAGTAAAAGTAAAAGTAAAAGTAAAAGTAAAAGTAAAAGTAAAAGTGAAGTGAAGTGAAGTGAAGTGAAGTGAAGTGAAGTGAAGTGAAGTGAAGTGAAGTGAAGTGAAGTGAAGTAAAGTGAAGTGAAGTGAAGTGAAGTGAAGTGAAGTGAAGTGAAGTGAAGTGAAGTGAAATGAATCGAAGTTAAGCGAAGTTAAGTAAAGTTAAGTTAAGTAAAATTAAGTAAAGTAAAGTAAAAGAAAGTAAAGGAACGAACCTACTAATACTAATTCATAAGAATTCAAACCTGACAATAAAACAGTTATGCTATTTTAATCTTTGCTTCTAAATATGATTGCTTCAGAAATGCTCAAAATAATTGAGTCATAAAAATTTTAAATGAAAAAATGGTTTTTTGTTATATCGCTGTTCTGCTCAACAGCCTATTAATTCAAGCAATCAAAATAATAGCAGTGCCCGGTACGTTAAGCTCCTGTGTTCTAAGAAAAATTGTTCTAGGACCCGTTTGTATTTTTTATATCCAAAAAAATTGATTGAAATAGCCATTTGTTATGCACTTCTATTATTTTAACCGCATTATTTTTGAGCAGTATTTAAAAAAATTTAAAACCTTGCAAACTTCAATCTATTTAATTTTTTTAAGTACACTATTTTTAATTAAATTAAGCATATTTTTTAAAATAAAGACATGTGATGATTTTTCTAAAAAAACATAGGATTTTTAATTTGTTGGTTTAAAATTTAGACGCTAAATTAATGCTTACTGCTTTTTTACCGCAGTTGTACTGCCATAAATAAGGTCCTTAACACGCCCACATAATTTTTTTCATTTGTGAGGTTTTCTGAAAACGGTATTTTTGTGGAAAAGATCATGTTGTTGGAAAGGTAAATTAATAACCTTTCCATCGATTTATTATTTATTTCAAACGAGCAGAAAATGGTCAAGTTATAACTCATCAAATTTAAAATTTCTTGAAATACTTACGGTTTTCTAAAAACATTGAATTGTGAATATAAATTTTTTTAAGAAATAGTCAAAATCAGGAACATTTTTTTTTTCATTTAAATTCAAACTTTTTAAGTCTAATGCCCTGTTTAGGTAAAACAAACGATGCGTCTATTTCACGAAAGCATCGTCCAACAGGCGGCAATCAGCTGTTTTCGATCCATGTATGAAGAATGTCAGACACAAACGAACACAGCTGACTCAGTAACGAACGAAGACGTAACCTCAGTATAAAGTTGGGTCTTTGTAAGCAAAAAAATCCGAACGAGACGTCACAATTTGACGAGAGCAAAATTATTATCGTTCTGAAAATGGAAGATGCTATTAACAGATTTGGAGCTAGTAAAGCAAAAGCAGATGAAAAATGGAACGCCCATCTGCTAAAGTAAACTTCTACGGTCCTCCTCAAAGAAGTGCACACAATCTATTTAAGAACAGAAGCTATCACAATCAATTAAAAAAACAGTTTCATTTCTTTCAAAAGTCAACAATTCAATAACCAAAACAGCTGATGCAAATGTATTGCCACCTATTAAAAAACGCTAGTAATATGTATACATTTTTCAAGATTTTTGTCAGTTTTACGCTAAATGCTGAACTTTTACAATCTGGCAATAATGTTTTTGACAAGTACTGACGTTGGAGTATTTCAAAAACGTAAGCAACGTAATGTTGGACGACGACGCAAGAAAAAATTACAAAGACCCAATTTAGGACGATCACGTCGGAAAACGAACGAAGCTTGTCACGAAGGCTTCGTTTTACCTAAACAGGGCATACTGAGATCGGATGAAAAATACATTTTTTAAAAAAAATTTTCTTAGTCTAGTATTTGTTATATTTTACTGCTTATTCGAAATAAATTAATTACTTGTATTTTTATGTTTTTATTATAAATTTGAACTATGATTAGCTATTACTTCACCATTTTCTGCTCGATTGAAAGAATCAATTTGTGGATGGAAGTTTATTTAACTTAACTTTCCAACAGTGTGCTTTTTCTTTGAATCGAATAGATAGTTTTTGCAACAAATTAAGTCATGTCATGGAAACAACAAATTTACAGTTATCTAAAATACCTTAAACATGAAAGAAAATTATAGCGATATTAGTGTTCAGGAGGTTCAAATTATTATACACACATATATGACGCTCTTGGTATTTTTCAGCTGTAAGAAAGTGTTATAAATATTTAAAATTAAGAATTCGTATTGACAATTTGATTGCTACAATACTTATGTTTTTTATGACAATGAAGGACTTCCAAATCTGTTTAAAAGATTATCCAGAATATAATTTGGAGTTTACTTTAAGCAATTCAAAAAACTTAAAGCATTCAAGAAATTCAAGAAAATTTAATAGGATAGTTTAGTACCAGAAAAGTATATGATATCATGGAACCGTCGATATTTATATTAATTAAAAAAATTAAAAAACCGAGTTAGAAATACAAGTATTTAGGAGTGCTAAAGGACCTCAATTTGTGGTGTGGTAGAAACTCGAAATCCATTTAAATAATACATGTAAATATTTTACATATTTTAAAAAATTTTGATTTTTCTATGACTTAAATACAAATCCAAAATGTTTGATAGTTTAAATGATTCTTGATTTTAAACACAAATTGTAGTTGTTTGATAGTTAAAAAGCGTTTATTGAGCTTTAGGTCAGGTTAGAACAATTAATTTCTCTAACGAATTTTTTCCAAAGAAACAACAACAACATTTTTAATATGAAAAGGAAAACATCACTAGCTCATTTTATTGCAATTTCGAACTTGCTACAGGCTTCATCAGAAATCTTTGTGATGCCACCGCCGGGAATCCATTTCAGGCCGTGGTCGCCGTGCAAGCGCATTTTAGCGCACTACACCACAGAGGCGATGAGACAAAGCATTGTTACTGAGATTGTTTTTTTTAGATTTGCTGAAAAATCTTTAGGCTTTTTTAGTGTTCTTTTGTCTGACTTTACCATTTGATGATATAAACTATCAAACATTTAGAATTTGTATTGAAATCATAGAATATCAACATAATAAATAACAAGGTCATATAGAAAACTTTCAGTTATTTTTAAAAATGTTTTTGTAATTTGTCTGCAAGTTATTTTGCTATTGTCATTTATTTATTTAATAGTTAACTGTATAATTGTTCTTGTTCTAAATTGCATACTCATAACAAAAACATCATAATGTAAGCATCTAAAACAACCAACAGTGGCAGCCAAGTTTTTTAATATTTATTTTCGCTCATTGCTGTTCATTGTTACTAGACATCGTTGACAGCTGAAAAATAGCAACAACAATGTATAACAATAATAACACACTGTGCTGCATGTGATATTAAACATGAAAAAACTGCAAGTCAGCCAACATCGATTCGCTTCACAGTCCTTCATTCAGTTCGTCATTCAGTTAAGCGTTGGGCACATGAACTCAATAACTTGGAGATTAGCTTAAATAACAATAAGAAATCTTATCGAATTCATACTGCGTGCCAATGTTGGGTTCTTGTTGTTATAATTTATGCTTTTATTGTTATAGTGTCTAACTTTAAACAATCGGAATCAATTTTTTTTTGGTTGCACTCTAAATTTTCGCTAACAATGCTGCTAGACGTTTTAGAAATTAAAACCTAACTTATTGTAAAGCTGAGACCTCTGCTTATACTGGGGCACCATAAGCACCATATGCACCACATGAGAGAAAAGATATACACCCTGATTAAACGTATCGAGGGAGGAGCTTAGGTTTTTGAAATTTATTTGTTCATGCGCTATTCATGCGTATGCGCTAGACAAACAAAAAATGGAAAGAAGGATATAAATCATTTCTAAAGTTAGTACTCAACAACACATACAAACATTAATAAAGTCACTCGCATACCTGCAACAACAATTCTCTCCAGCAGACGTTCACTTTCATAGCAATATCTAATACTGAAACGAGAGAAAAATTGTTTGTACACTCAATGCCATAAAATTAGGACGTTCAAGAATAAAAAACTTATTTAAGCCTTAAAATAGAATTGCTCAAATTATTCTAAGATATTATTAATTCAATAGCGATAATAACATATTATTAATTCAATAATGATAATAATAGTGTATGTTTCATATTAAATTTTTTAAGTAAATTCCAACTGTTAAAAAACAAATTGAAATTCTTAAACTAAAAAAATCTGTCTTTAATTCGAAAATTTGAAATTCTTATTCATAGGTTTATTATTTATAAATACATATTTACTAAAAAAAAGGTTAATTTAGAGACACCACATATTATAGATTTTTAGTCGGCCGATAGTTTAGTAGGTTTTCATGTGGGCATGGTTTTCCACTTCACTTAAAAGTCTGCCGCCAACTATCTGCAGACTGTCGAGTGGGTATGGTAGTGCTATGGTAGTGCGTACATTAGCCGATAAAATAGTTGGCCAACTGTTTGCGATTTTGCTTGTTTTTGTTGTATGTTTTTATTTTTCGTTGAAAAGTGTTGCTTTTACAGAATGAAGAGATAAGTGTTGCGTTTTGCAGATTGCAAAGAGGCATATAATAAAAATAAAAATATACTGGCCATTTCAACCCTTGGAAGGACTTTGACCTAGCTTCTATTGATCAATTGTGTTGTGCGTGTTATTGTGCAACCCTACAATTGGACAACTATCCGGGGACAGTGTGCGAACCCACCACCAACTAAATAGTTGGTTTTTCGGCTACGACCATTAGTGCATCAAACTATCATCCGACTAAAAGTCTGTAATGTGCGGTGTCTCATACAAGTAAAATAAAAAATTTTACAAATTTATTTTTTTTTACTACCTGTGAAGTTAAAGTTTGCTGTTTTTGATTCGTTGTGTAGCAATTCGAACCACGTTATAGAAAGGTTATGGAACTATTGGGGGTTGGAATTAATTTTAAAGGTTTTTTTTCGGTTTTTGAGCATTTATTTAGAAACAACGGTACAATGTATATTATTCAAAGTATTGTCCATCGTTAACTACAACATTTTCCCATCTTTCTGACAGC
>OY986435.1:153077987-153205487 GCA_963920525.1 Dichetophora obliterata | reverse complement strand
TGTTCCGTGCCTTCGCGATCACCATTAGCATAGCGTAAGGACAATCTCTGCGTGCTTCAGGGTTGAATTTGGGAAATCCAAGCTTTTTACATTTCCCGCTACGTCGCTTGCCCCAGAATGGGAACACCTAAAATTAATGAATTTCTGCACTAAATGGGGAAAACCATAAATATTGTAAGTTCACTTGTATTACAAAACAACTATTAGATTTTTTATCAAATTTGTTTGATAAGTATGATTAGAGAAGTTCCTCCTTTCTTAATTTGTGAAACTAAATAAAAGACAAAAATTTCGTTTATTGCAGTTTTGCTTGCAATTCATTTTAGTGTCCGGCAGGGCCATAGCCAAGGGGGGTTTTCGGGGTTCAAACCCTACCAAAAGGTCGAAATTTTAATAAAAATTAATGCAATTAATAATTACTCCATTGCATAACTTTAATATGTTCTACAAAAACATAACATTATCTCACAACCGTTTTCTTAATATAAGTCTTCAGTAAAAAGCCAAATTGCTGTGACCACCACTGTAAATGTAATAGAATAAGAGAGATTATTTGGTACCCGTGATATAATGGGGTGTGTCTTAAATCAATATAGCTCATTCACTTACTCACACATAGCTTTCGAACAACAGTTACAACAACAATGCAGGTGAGAGAGAAAAATGGCGCCGAAGGTTGACAATCGCGTGCTTCTGACTACACCAAAATAGTCATGGCTTCCCAAACCAAACACAAATTATGCGTATGGGCTGGCTGAAATGTTGTATCTCTCTTTTACTCCTATCACTAAAACTCGAATGGCTGACTGACGATGAAAACAGACTGACGCTTTGTTTGTCTTCCGAAACCAGTAAATCAAGTTCGTGCTGAAGACACTCACGGCTTGGACAAGACGTTTAGATGAAGGGGCGGCAGAAAATCAATGGCGTTTTAACCGGCCTAAGCGTAGGCTAGTAAACGGAATCTTGAGAATCGCTTTGAACAGGTTCGTTCGATTTGAGTGCTCTTACGCTCGCACACAACAATACAAACTCTCGCAACGTACGGAACGAACAGCACGAACGGCGAACGCAGTGTTGTTCATGAAAGCGCATTTTTTTCGAGTACTAACAGTCAAGCCAATTTACAAAGTTGGGTCTTTTAAGGCTTGAGAGTCGGTACCGCGTAGAATAAATAAAGCTCAAGCTGAGCTTAAAGCATTGTGTTTGAGTTTTGTCTTAGAATTGTTTAGAATATATTTTTCATTATATTTCTGACGATTGTGTTTCCTGAAGTGCTGAATCGGTTAGTGAAAAAAATGTAGGTCGCACTAGACGGAATCGGTATTTGAAAGATATACACACCGAAATGCAAACAAAGAAAATAAAGAGAATGAAATAGCAAAAAAAAGAAGTCGTGTTTGTAGAGTGAAGTGAAATCAACAGCTTCTGCGAGCTGCTGCGGTTCAAAAGGTTGACCGTGAAGAGCTACCAATCTAAATAATAGTAAAAAATAAAACAAATATATTCAAAATCCTCTCTGCTGTGCCAAACAAATGAACAGTATTTAGAAAAAAAAAAAAGAAAATATATCTAAGAGTTTAATAAATTAAGCTTTTAGTGTTTATTCAAGGTTATACAAGAATGAATCAAATACCGCACCTGAAAGCTACAAACTATTTCAGTTGCCAATAATTGTGTCCTGATTTGATCACGTCGCTCCTAACTCCTTTTGATATTCGTCATTATGAGCTCATTCCTAATGGGCTATCCGCATGCACCTCACCACCACGTTCAAAGCCCAATGGGCATGAGCAACGGCTTGGATCCAAAATTTCCACCCGCTGCAGAGGACTTTCATCACTACAATGGCCACTACTCAATGACCGCATCAACGGGTCATATGAGTTCTGGTGGTAGCGGTGGAGTTATCGGGGGTATTCCAACGCATCCGCATGCCACTCATTCAGCGGATATGGTCAATGACTATATGGCCGCTGCTGCCGCTCATCATCACCCGCATACGACGCACCATCATACGAATAGCGCGCTAACGGGTCACCATCATCATCCTCATGCTCAGAATTCCGGCTACACGAACTACACAGCAACACCAACGCATCAACATTCACATCCACATCATCACCATCATCAAAATCTCAGCTATTATGGCCATCATGCTGCTGCTGCTGCAGCCGCAGCGGCGGTGCATCATGCTCCAGAGTATATATCTGCGGGTGCAGTGCACTCCGAGCATGTTACAGCTATCACCTCCAACAGCAACAATGATAGCAGCGGTTATACACCGACAATTCATGCACCGAACGCCAATGATGCATCTGCATCGTTGGTTAACAGCGGTAGCTATTACGGCAGTTACTTTGGAACAAATGGTAGCGTGGGAAGTACGCATTCACAGGGTCATTCACCGCACTCTCAAATAATGGATTTGCCCTTGCAGTGCTCCTCCACCGAGCCGCCGGCAAATACAGCCTTAGGCTTGCAGGAATTAGGTAAAGTTTTTCAGTTCTTCAAAATTCCATCTACGGTTCTAGAAATAAAGTAAGAATACCAATGAAGTATTAGAAATTGTATAAGGATCAGAAAAGTTAGTAAATTAGTTAACAGGGTACAGGTCAAAATGTAGATTTATCAAATCAATAGAAACTTAACAAAGTAGGTAAAATTTTAATTTTATTTTACAAACAAAAGGAAAGATTTACTCAAGTTACACATCTTTTTACTGAATTTAAATGAGCTTGTGACCTGCATTGATGAAATACAACAACTCAATGACTTTCCACGCAATTTCGATTATCTAAGATACATGAAAATTTTAGCTGTTAAAGCAAAAAACCCATATAAATCATACAGTACAGAAGTGACACATCTTAAAATTAAGAATTTAGTCGTGAACACATTCAGCACAACAAGCGACGAGCGGGCATGTCTCCATTCTGTCGTTGCAGAGATATGTTGAGCGACTTGATTTTAATAAACGCGACAGCAACAAACTTCAGCAGCAAATGTTTTTAACATTTGATATTTACAATTATTTTTTTGGATTTGTGCTCATTTAATATATGTACGTAATTCTATAAATTTAATTTGTAAAATTTGTAGCACGAAACAATGATAAATGTATGCAATGGAAGAAATTTCCTTTTGTCGCGTGTCAAATTAGAATTAAATTGAAGCTGGCGACAACGGCATTCGATGCCGCGCGACAATATCGTCGTAAAAGTCTCCCATAAGGATTAAGCAGTGAACACATAGCTCGCGACAGGCGACAAATGCCAAATGTCACTTTTAATTTACATGTAATTATTATGGGAAGAATACTTGGAGACTTTTACGACGACATTTTCGCATGGCATATCATTGCCACAGAACTATTTCAGCTTTCAACTCTGCTCAAACCGTTATAATATGTATATTAAGGCAGCTTTTGTAATTTCATTAAATGAAAAGTTTGCCTTGATTGCTAGAGACTAAGCTCTCCAAAGGTAAAATATTTTCAAACTTGCCTTACATTTAAGATTAAAGGAGGAAATAATGTGATCCAGACCAGTGGCGGATCCAGACACTTCATTTGGGGGGCGCTTCAAAAAATGTGACTTCGTAGTAGTTGCAGATATTGGCTAAAGTCGCTAATATTACGTGATTAGCATATGAAAAAATTTAATTAAAAAAATATTTCGGCGTTTAAAAATTCAATTCATTAAAAATTGCAATTTAATTAAAAATCCAATTTAAATTTGGCAAAATATAAAAACTGGTTTCTTAAATAAAACAAAGGCAATTTAAAAAAGTCAGTTTTTCGATTAATTCAAATAAAAGACCAGTATCCAGTCTTCAGTCACTTTATATATAAAGTTTATATGTATGAAATAAAAAAAAATTTACATAATTTTATTGAAAATAAAAGGAATTGAATAAAATTATTGTCTCAAATTTTGAAATTAAATTAACTACAAAAATTCCGAACCCTGTTGAAAAATCTAATCACGAAACAAAATCTAGTCTGTGCTTCCGTGTTTTGCCATATCTATCAACGACTTGATCCACAGTCACTTTAATGTCATAATGATTATTTTATAAATAAATATTTATGCTATATATAATGCTATATTTCATAAATCAAGTCCGTTTAATCTTTCTTCTGTTGTCGTAGAATATGTTTTAAATAGTGATAGGAACTATCGAATAAAAAAAATCAGATTATTCGATTGTTTAAAAGCATTCTTTCATTCGATAGTTTGTTTTTATTCAATAATTTTTTAATTTTCACTTCTTTTGCTTACCTTCAACTGATTGAACGAATTGTTAGTACAGAAAATATAACTAAAAAAGTACGTTTAACAACACTGTTTGATTTGTGCTTAAATGCAAATGATAATGAAATCAAACTAGTTAATAGCTATTTAGAGGTTTTTAAGTCGAATGAATGAATACTAGAACTGATAGAAAACATTTTTTGATAGTTCTTTGTACTAGCTACTTTTTTATTGGGGGTTGGAATTAATTTTAAAGGTTTTTTTCGGTTTTTGAGCATTTATTTAGAAACAACGGTACAATGTATATTATTCAAAGTATTGTCCATCGTTAGCTACAACATTTTCCCATCTTTCTGGCAGCATATGGATTCCGCGCCGGAAGAACGATTCGTCTTTTGAGGCAATCCACGAATCGACCCATTTTTTGGTATCCTCGTAAGAAGTGAAGCGCTGCTCAGCCAAGCCATGCGTCATCGATCTGAATAGGTGGTAGTCGGAAGGGGTTATGTCTGGGCTATAAGGCGGGTGGGGTAGCACATCCCAATTCAGCGCCTCCAACGTTTCCTTGACGGTTCTTGCAACATGTGGCCGTGCGTTGTCATGTTGAAAAACCACTTTGTCGTGTCTTTTGGCATATTCCGGCCGTTTAACCTTTAATGCTCGGCTCAATTGCATCAATTGTTGTTGATAGCGTTCCCCAGTGATGGTTTCGTTAGGTTTTAGCAGCTCATAGTACACGACACCCTTCTGATCCCACCAAATACACAGCATAAGCTTGGCGCCATGAATATTCGGCTTGGCCCTCGATGTTGATGCATGGCCGGGTGGTGCCCACGATTTTTTTCGCTTAGGATTATCGTAATGGATCCACTTTTCATCGCCAGTGACAATACGATGCAAAAAACTCTTCCTTTTATGCCGTTGAAGCAGTTGTTCGCACATGCAAAATCGCCTTTCAACGTCTCTCGGCTTCAACTGGTACGGCACCCAATTTCCTTGCTTTTGAATCATTCCCATGGCCTTCAAGCGTTTGTCGACCGTTGATAAGTCGACTCCCTATGATTCTGACAATTCTTGAAGGGTTTGACACGGGTCTTCATCGAGCAAAGCCTCCAATTCCTCATCTTCAAACTTTTTCGGCTGGCCCGGACGCTCTTTGTCTTCCGTATCAAAATCACCACTTTTAAACCGACGGAACCAGTACTCACAAGTAGAAATCGATGGAGCATAGTCCCCGTAAGCCTCAGTAAGCGTGCGTTGTGCTTCAACCGCTTTTTTCTTCAAATGGAAGCACAAAAGTAAACCTTCCCGCAAATTGCGTTTTGTTGGAACGAAAGTCGACATGTTCACAGAGAAAAAAATATATGTTGTTTACACTTCAGTGGAATGACACATACTGAAAAATGAAGCTTAGACAATGTGCTTTGAAATGAATATAGTCACAGGTGTGCCCGATGCGATCTATTGATAGTTACGCCATCTCTTAGAAAACCTTTAAAACTAATTCCAACCCCCAATATAATTCAAATAAATGAATAATTTATTCGATAGTCAAAATCGTACGACTGTTCTTTGTTCTAGTTCATATTCTTTAATTCGAATGAATGAGTAAATTATTCGATAGCTTAAATCGTTTAATAGTTTCATGCTCTATTTTTTTTAAATATTCGAACGAATTGTTCGATAGTTGAAATCATTAGATAGTGTCTATCACTAGTTTCAAATATGTTTTAATCCTTGAGAAAATTCAGTTTCTCCACTTAAAGGGAATGCTATTAAATTTTAAAAAGGACTTTGAAGAAGACGATACACTTCAGCATCGCAGCAGTCTAAAAGTGTCTTTACACTATATGTTTCATACATATGACACGTCAAAAATTACAAATGGTTCTTAGCTACAGATAGTGTGGAACATATGAAACTGTGGTTTAGAAATATCGTTTGTATTTGCATCTGTACACTTTTGAATTAGAACTGTCTCTAATTTCGTATGTTTTTCCATTTGTACAAAATGTCAGTTTGATAAATTTTTTTAAAATTTTTTTTGTGAAAATGGGTGAAAAGGTAAATTTTAGATATTTATTCAATGAATTGATTTATAATGAATTTATTTTTAGTTTGAATGGTGAAAGAAGTAAACTTTAGAGCTTTACGGCTTACAAAAATTCCTAGAGCTGTTTTTTATTTTCAAATGACTTTTCGGATAGTGTGGAGACAAAAGAAAAATGCTGTCTGACAGAAACTTAATTTTGACACACAGATGAAATTCGGTATGCAATTTTTTTGACATGTCATCTGTATGAAATATATAGTCTCGGGACATCTTAATGAGTATATAGTAGGGTGGCTTGAAGAATATGGGAAAATAAAATGTAATACAAAATAATTATATGGAAAATTATGTCAAATAGCACACTTCATTTTTGAAACTTTGGGATGAAAAACTAAGATATCCTGAATTTGAGGAAAATCTTTTGAGTCTGTCTCTAGCACCCGCAAATGTCGATGGATTTGCCTCTAATTTCTTTTTATTTGAAACCAGTAAATTAATTTTTTTATGAATTTAATAATAGTTATTTACTTATTTAATGTACAGATTTAATCTATAGATTAAATAAGTGGAACAAGACCTTTCCAATGAAACCCTATTTATGAAAATGGAATATTTGCGCGATTTTGACAGATATCTGAAAACCAGATTAGAGGAAAAGCTAATAATTGAATGAATCAAAATTGGTTTTTGTTTTCCAACAAAAAAAAAAAAAATAAACTCTGCGATAGCGAAAATTAACTTCGAGCGTAGTCAAAATTTTGATCACGCTCAAGACCAGAATCAATCAAAAAGAATTAAAAAAATTTGATGAACTTCATCATTTGATGCTTGTCTGAACTCTGCCATTGGGAAAAAACTATGATTTTTTATTTTTTTTGCACTAGTTATGAAAGCCAATCGAAATTATTTTTTTACTGATTCACGTGGCTCTACTTGATAATCAATTACCACGAACAATTTTGGTTAGTTTGTACGTGTTTTACAAACTACGATCATATGAATAAAAAAAAACCGATTTTGAAGACAAATTCATCGGCAAAGATGGATCTGGAGATTCTTTGAAGAATATAGAATATCTATATATCTATATATAAAAATAAGTTGTCCTATGTTCCTGATTTTATAACTGGAGAACCACTCAACCGATTTTCAAACGAGTACATGCGCTGGAAAGGTCTACTTTCACTTATGTCTAATAAAAAAAAACAACATCGAAAAATTTTTACGAATATGCTTTATACGCACTTTTATGATGGTGTGTTTTCCCCATATAAAATGTATTTTTTTTATGAGAATTACATTTTGTCGGTATAAGGCTCTGCTTGCTCGCGTCATTTGACTTATTTAATTTCTGTGTGTTTATTTTTAGTTTGAACGGTTACTGTTGACAACTGTACTAAAAATGGGTTTCCACGCCCCCTTTTACCGCCCACAAATCAATGAAAATGGTTCATTTCAGACGGTTTTGGTTGTATAAGACTTAAATTCGGTAATTTAGTTTGTATGGTTACTGTCGGTAACTGTATTAAAAGTGTGTTTCCACGCCTCCTTTTACAGCCCACAAACCAATGAAAATGCTTTATTAAATACGGTTTTGGTAATATAAGACTTTAATTTGGTAATACTTTGGTTTGTATGGTTACTGACAGTAACTGTACGAAAAATTGGTTTCCACGCCCCCTTTATCCGCCCACAAATCAGTGAATATGCTATATTTCAAGCAGTTTTGGCCGTATAAGACTAACATTTATACTTAAGTTTGTATGGTACTAGTTTTATACGGCAGCTGTACTAAAAATTGGCGTTTTTACTATATAGCCACACCCACTTTTTGAAAAATCATTAAAATTGACTACTAGGTCGATTGAGTTAAAATTTTGGCTTAGTTTGTATGGTTAATGTCAGCAACTGTACTAAAAATTAGTTTCCATGCCCCCTTTTACCGCCCACAAACCAAGGAAAATGTTTTATTTCAACGGTTTGGGTCGTATTAGACAAACATTTTACAATTTAGTTCATATGGTTATTCTAGGCAAGTGCACTAAGAATAGGCCTGTCCCACTTTAGTTAAACTCACTTTTCGGGGAGTCAGCGTCGAGTGAAGCAAAGTGCGCCAGACTTAAGCTAAATTGAGCTGAAATTTGGGCAGTCGATTTGTTTCGATTACAAGATGGTTTAAGGGAAATAATTTTGCCGCACCCATTTTTACCGCTTACAAAACAACAAAAATGCTATATTTCGCATGGTTTTGATCGTATAAGACTAAAATTTGGTTATTTAGTGCATATGGTTACTTTCGGCAGCTATACTGAAAATGGTGAATATATTTGGCATTTCTTGACATTTTCGTATATGGCAGTTAGGCGGTCTGTGGCAGAACAACGTCTGCCGGGGAATACTAGTCTGTTATATAGTTTTCTTACATAGTTTTCTTACATCTTGTGTAGATAATGTAATGATTTCCAGATAACAGAATAAGGATACAGTACTAAAAATTGTACAATATACAAAATTAATTAAAGCCACATAAATTTACCAAAAATATTTTTCATGTGTACTTTTTTCGACTTGGAGGGTATTTTAATATTTCTGTTGTTAACATACTCGAGAAAATTTTATTTCAATGTTTAGCTCAGATCCTGTCTCTATGGATCCTGTCCTGTCTCTACGTTTCTTGAAGAAAAATTCTTTCGAAACGGTATTTATCTATTTTCATTTCAATATATTTGTTAATGATGTATCCTATGTGGCTACAAGCTGATGAAATCTGAAGAAAAGTATTTTGAAGATTACTGTTGAATGTTCAAGTGAAGAAATTTACATCAACCAAGATATGTAGGTAAATTTTAAATTGCATGGTTTTAATGCAAGCAGAAAATTAAGCTGACTTGCAGGTTGTTTTTGTGTCACACAGCGTCTGCACGGGAAAGTGCAAGTCCGGAAAACTTAATACATTTAAACATTTTTACTAATACACTCATATTTGATTCACTGTCCGTGGTTTACTGTTCACTATCAGCGCTACTGTCAATGAAATTTCAGAGACAGTGGAATTTGGCACTTGCAGACAGTAAAGGGATTAAAGTGTTGCTTTTGTTGTGCTTTCGCGGATATTTTTCGGATTTTTTGGAATATCTGCTATTTTAACAATAAGCAACACTAAAAACTTGTTTATGATTGCAAACATAAATGGAAGTGAAACTAAATACGAGGCAAATATTAAAGTAAATTAAATATATATAGTTTATAGTTATGTTATTAATAAATTTATAATATTTTGTAATTATATACAAATAATTATTAAATAAAACTGTAATTGCAGCGAGAATCTTCGCATTCGAAGACATTTTGTTAATCAACTTGCACGTGCACTAGTTGTCCTGTATGCTTTACTTTCGAACTTGCACTGTCCCGTGTAGACGCAGGGTCACGGTCATGCACCATTCTATAAAGTGCCTCTGAAATAAACGGTAGCAACTCACAAGAAGTGTGCAAGGATTCATGTATTACTACTCACCGAGTGGAACACATTACTTTTAAACATCTACGTTTATTTTCTGTAGTACTTTCATCAATGATGTTCTCTAAAAGCTGAACTCTTTTAGCCGATCGTGTAAAAAACAGATATAAGCAGCATGTTAAATATGATTCGAGTTTCAGGCACTTTCGTAAGACATTTCGTATGAGGTGGCAACGTATAAATTAAGTTAATGACAGCAACAGTGAGTGTAGAAAGCTAATTGCTGTTTTGAACATATTAATGATTCAATTCCATTATGCTGTATAGCCATATTTTAGCCTCCATCATATCCTTGACGTCTCCAATTTTCAACAGAAATATCGAAAATGCCGAGTTCATTTGTCATGTCAGATTTAAACATTTGGTGATATTCATATATCGGATACAAAGAGTAAACTGTTATTTTGAACTAATATCCATTGTTTGATCTCATATAATGGAATACAATTTGAACTCATTGACTTTGTCAATAGTATTAGCTCTGATGTAGACTTTTTAAAAGGACATTTTAGGCAAACAATTTTAAGGAAATCGAATATTGAAAATATGAAAGCAATTTCGCTTAAAATTCATATTCTACAGCGATTAAAACCTCAGTGCGCCAGAATAATTAAAATGATTTTTTCTCGAAACATACTCTTCAAAACGGGCCACACTACTGCAAACAAACCAATTGAATAATTTAAATTATTTTCTTAATCTGCTTGTATTGTGATTCTTCACATCTTTTACCAAAATAAGCGTCTTTATAAAATTTGTCTAATTACTTACACGCAACAATATGGTTAAGAATAACGTACATTTTTCAACTTTTTTTCGAAGCTTCAAAATTTTTTTATTTCTCTATTTATTCATTATTTTTGAAGCATGTTTGTTTTTTATTTTCAGACGATCTGGAGCTGAACTTTGGTGTGGCCCGATTTTCACCTTTTTTTAAGCTTACCAACTTCAGCGCCATCTTTACATATATGCTAACAAAAAATAAATATTATTTTACTTAAACTGTTGATCTTAAATTAGCATGCAAATGTACTTTTTTGTATGTATAATAAACTTTTCTAACCGTTTTTGCCTAAAACATCTCTTGATACTTCTGAGACGTATCAAGTATTAATACATGAAGTAATAAATCAAGTTTTCCTACCCAAGAACTGTCAAAGAATTCCTACTGATTTCATCCCGTAAAACGTTTAACAAATTTTCAACTTGTTACGAAAAATAGAGTACCTTTTTTGCTATTAGTATAAGAATTTATATATATAGACAGAAATTGTCACACATGTCTAAAAATATATTTATTTTTTATTTTGATACTTGACCTTAGAAACACCATCTGGGAAGCGCATTTTAATTAGTAAAGGTTAAGAGGTCGCGAATTCATTTTCTAATTTTCCCGTACGATTTGCATGGGGAAAAATCAGTTTTGCTGGTAAATTGAACTTAGAGCCATTATCTTTTAAGCATAATGGTTAAAAAAAACACGTTCTTTAAAATTTTGTCTGTTATGACATATCCAAAATTCATTTTCATCGGGTTATTATTTGGTGGTTGCCCAAAACGATTAAGAAATAAAAATATAAATACAAAAAAACTACTTGTTGTAACTTTTAATCCAAAAACATTTGAACTTTTTTTTCATTGTACATTACAACTATCATTATCTATCTTTTAAGACCAATAATAATACCACCAAGTAAGAACTGCATTACCAACACGGTTTCAATATTTTAGAAATGTCGGTAACTGTTACTCAATTTAGTTCTTTTCACACACAGCGTAAACTTGCATTAAAAAGCATAATAGCACTTCTTGCACTGCTCTTGCAGTTTTTTCCACTGGATTTATTTCGATCATCTGTTTACGTTGATAATATTGTAACAGGTTGCTGTATGTACTATAATTGGAAATTAAAAAGCGTCTGCTTTCTTAACTAAGACAGTTTTGCTAATTTACATTAAGAAACGACTGTACAATTTTCGCATAAAACAGGAATTCTGAACATTTAAGAAATTGCTTCAACACAAATTTAGACACAAACCAATTGTTATTTTCCAACTGGAAAAACTACTAAAAAATTTAGAAAGATTGGTGTCCATTTTCCTTTTTTTACAAATTTGAATTCCATAATCGAAGTGCAAGTAACATGTTTACCAGTAACCAGTAAATTCAGTATAGAACTAAAAAACAGTTTTTGATTGTGAAAAAACAGTGATAAAATTATTCCTTCGTTAAAAATTTCCTACGGCAAGTTTTTGAACTAATATTTTTATAGTGGTCTCAAACTTAAATTCAACATGTTTTTATAAAATTCCAAAATTTAAAAAAACATTAAATCGAGAAGTGTATTTTGAACTGTTTATATAAATTACTCTCGAGTAACACCGGGTATATCAGCTAGTCTATATATAAAAAACACAATATATGCAAAAAAAAAAATGTCTATTATAGTTTATATCAAAGAAATCGATGACCCCTATAGGGGAAATATATGAGCTGGTCCTAATATTTTTGCTCCCTTAACAATTTTGTTGAACATACTTACACTATATCTGCGAATCTTCTTAGGGTAACCATACAAAAAAAAAAAAAAAAACAAATAGAAAAATTTCTATTATAACTTATATGAAAAAAAAATCTATGACTCCTGGGGGTGTTAATGTATGAGTGAGTACTATTATTTTTTCCCCTCAATATTTCTTCTGAAGTCATCTAAACTCTATCTGCCCACTTTCTTGAATTCCTCATACAAAAAAATAAAAATATCATTGCTCGTGTACACAATAACGTGACAATACTCGAAATATTTTTCATGACGAAAATTTTTCGTGACAAGAATCGAAAAATTTTACCCTCAATAACAAATCACCGTCTAAGAAGTTTCAGAACTTCTTCGCCCAGAAAACAATTTCGAGGGGTTTTTAATTTTTTTTTAGACTTATTCAAATTTTTTTATATAATATTATATGTAATAATAATATATATTGTTTTTTTTCGAGCTAGTGCATATAAAATGTCTTCCGTGGTAACTTGAACATCCCTGTGAACATTTAGATGACCTAGCCCACTGAGCCTTTCTTCTCCAGTTTTACTCTTCATGCATGTTTTGAGTCTTCGAAGCGACGAAAACGAGGGTTCGTTTGAAGCGACTGAAACCGGCAACGTTGCAGGAATCTTCAGGAATCGGCTTATTGATGGATATATAAACATTACAGGTCGATTTGTCTGATTCAAGCAGTGCCTACATATATGGGGCACAAAATATTTGTAAAAATCAATATATAAACTGAAAAAGTTATCACGCTTTTTAATTCAACACAATGCCTTTAATATCAATACATGATTTTTCATACAAAATTTAAGAAAATGTTCCAAGCAATTTTTTAACCACAATTTGTTATAAAAAATTTGCATTAAACATATTTTGTTAAAGTAGGAACAAATTGTTTTTAATATGTCACCCAATTCACATAATCTATTTTGACACAACGCAGCTCAGTCAATTTAAATACGATTTTCGTAAATAGGGTAACATTGGAAATTTTATTTTGAGGGAAAAATATTAAACTTTTGAAAAAATTACGTTCCATTACCTTTCCAAAGATATGAAATGAAAGTGAGTTCTTTAAAGGTTCAGAAGTTACTCTTATTTATTGTGAAAAGACTACAATACATAGAAGACTTAAAAATTTATTACTTAAAAATTACGTAAATAATATAAAAAAAAATTTATTTAAAATAAATTTTTTGTTTGTTTTTAAACACATCTTCTCCTCGCATAAAAAAATAGTCCTTTCCAGCCGGTGTCAAGATATTTTGGTCCAAATTTATCGGAAACAAAAAATCAAAGTGCATATTCTTAAGTTTATGGCAACCTTAAATACTATTATAAGGTTTGGTTAAAATTTTCCCCCGCTACGGGGATCAAATGCGTTGAAAATGACAGCGTTTTTAAAAAAGTCGCGTTAAATTTTTTCTATTCGGCTAAACTTAATAATTCTAGCAAAGGTTGTATATACAAGTACCCTTATTAAAATGCACTATTATTTCATTGCAATAACAAAAAATACGTCGCTTTATGAGATTGAATTGAAAAATTATATACAGTAGAATCTTTGACAATAATTGCCAGACAATTTAGACCAAGCTGTAAAATTTTAAAAATTCTATCGAAAAAATGACGGTTTAACTTTATTGTTTTTAATTTAAGAACAATATTTTAAAATTATCAATTTCAAAGTTTTTTTTTAACAAATGTTTTAAAACTGCAAATGTTTAATATAAAATATATTAAAAAACATTGTTTTGAAAAAACTTTTTTTAAAACTGATCTGTGCAAACATTTGAGTTTAACCTAAATGAAATTGTTTCAAGCTCTATTTAAAAAAATATTAATTTAATATGAATACAGTTTCATTAAATTTAAATACATATTACCTCAGTGCACTTCAAAAAAGTTTTCAAGTCTATATATTTTAGTTTTTTCACAGTAAATATCTTAAATAGAGTCTTTTTATTTTTGACCTTCTTTGATCAAGATCTTTGTCGTGACTATAAACACACAACGGCTGTCATGTTGTGCTGAGTGTTTCTCTCGAGGCTCGTTAAAATTCGTTCATTTCGAATATATATGAAAAATTATGACAACAAAGTCAAAAATCATAGACTAATTTTTTAATTGATGTGCCTATTGCAAGAACATGATAAGCTACATAAAGAATGTTTTGAAATATTTTATAATTTTAAAGTCGAAGTATTTTTATATGAAGAAATGGAATTGATCACGGAAACTTTTACAAATAGGTTAGAAAATTAATAATAAATAGTCAAAATCTTTTCAGTGGTTGTTGGCAATGCATTGAGCAATGTATTCAACTTAAAAAATTGATTGAGATCATGTGAATTATTAAGTTATTGAAATAAGCCCTTCAATACTTTTTGAATACTTTTATTACTATAATTAAAATTCTACTAAATATTGTACTTATTTTCCATTAAAAATAAAAAGGATGAGGGTTATTTGCAAAAAGAGCCCAAAATATTTATCACATTTAGTAAAACAAAAAGGGATTTTAAGGTTTTTATATGTGTATATTAGAGTGGTGCTTATTTGAATGGCGCAAAATGCTTTTTCTGAGCTTTAATTACGGACCGTGGTTTTGTTCCCTTACAAAACAGAAGTAAACTGTGAAATTTTCAGAAAAATTTTGACATTTAAACGTGCGACCTCTAAGTTGAAAATATGATTTATATAGTAAAAATGTGATATTTTTTAAAATAAATCCTAACAACTTTTACTAAAAGTCAAATTTAAAAAAACTTGGTACGCGCTTTCATTTTTAATTTAATTTTTCTTCAAAATAAGTTATCAAACATGAAAATTAGACAAAAACTATAAGAGTTGTTTTTTTTTTACTTTAAATAAGAAAAATTAATTTTTTTCCTTGCTGTATTAATAAAAAAATCACTAAAGTCCAAATTTAAAAAAAATTTATTGAAATATCGTGGAAATATTTTTTTAAACTATATTTTAAACAGATACAAAAAATTGTGCGACTTCGTTTAATACCATGGTCTTCATAAAATTTTTTTTCTAGAAGTGTACCTTTTTGGAAGTTTCGAATTTGTGTATTTTTACGAAAAAAATGCCATAAAATTTAAAAATTCAAGTTTTGAAAAAATCAGAAAGAAATAGATTAGGGATAATTTTGAGCTATTTTGTGCTAAAAATTAAAAATAGCGAAACGCGGATACCAAAGTTACAGTTGTTGTAACTTCTCTTTTTTTCCAAAATTTCTAAAGATGCCTGATTATGGCACTTAGAACACACAAAAAAATTATAACAAATCGAAAAAAATAATATTTCTCATTTGACATGACTTTAGTAATTTTAAAAAAATATTTTCGATTTTAGTTACAACACATTTTGGTATTCCTGGGATGCCAACATATCAGATCCTGGTTTTAGGATAAAAATATTAAAAAACCTTAAAAATTAACAAATTTTATTTTTTAATACTGCCCAAATGGTGTTGAACTAAATTGGAGCTGCAATGTCTAAAAATATATTCATTTAGACATCAGTTGAAATTCACTTTATCAAAAGAAGAAAAATTTGTTCTTTTGTTTTTATTTTTACGTAAACGTGTGGTTAAGATGTGCAATACGAAAAATTTAGATATCAATTTTTTTAAGATCACCAAAAATAAAAAAAAATTTTTTAAATTCAAATACATAATCAGCAGATAGTGAAAGCTTAACACAATATACAAAGAATTCACAAGATGCTGTGGTAAAAAATTAAATTTGTTGGTTTTTGGGGTTTTTTGAATATTTTTTACCTTAAAACGAGGGTATGACATATATGTATCCCTGGAATTCCAAAAGTTTTTCTAATTAAAATCATTAATATTTCTTTTAAAATGATTAAAGTCATTTTACATGAAAAACTTAAGGTTAAGCTTAAGGAAAAGTATGGTTAAGTAGAAAAGTCGCCCAAGTTGGCAGATTGCATGCTTAACAAAATGTCAAACGTTTACAAAATCTTGAGAAAAATATCATACTCTCTTTGCAAAATTTGCTGAAGTAGTGCCTGTCAGCTTTTTCATATATGTTTTTATGTTTTTTAGCAATTTTTATAAGTTTATCAACAAAATTTGGATCTTCATTAATTTTGAATAAATAAATTAATGTATTTTTTCAATTGACAAATAAAAAAACTTATTTTTATATGTTAAAAAGGGCTGCCTTTTTATGTTAAAATATAAAAATTATTACATTTTATACTTCTCAATTGAAAAAGTTTTAATTCTATTATGTTTTACAATTTAATACAGTTAAAATATTATAGCGATATTTTATACTTGTGTGAAGTTAGCATCCGGCGAAATGCAGCATCCTGCGAAAAAAAACTTAACAGAGGTCTGTTAGCAACATAATTCTGTTAACAACATATTTTCGCATCAAATCTCTGTAATAGGAAACTTAACAGAAAAAATCTCTGTTACTAACATACCTTAACAACTAAAAAGCTTTTTAAAAGCTCTTTTCTATTTTTTATACTATTTTCTTCATTAGCAACGAAATTGAGTTAAGAATAATCTACATATCGTCGCTGTGCCTACAAAAATGGTTGTGTTTTTCAGCAACTTTTTAGAAGAGCATTTTAACTACTGCGACCACGTAGCTGTTTTGATCACTTCTGAACAAAAGAGATCTAAAAAAAGGCAAATGCAGGAATATGAATGTTAACAAAATATGCAATTAAAACTTAACAAAAATCAAATATCAATTTTTGTTGGCACAGCGACTACAAACCGAATTCCTGCAATGATTTTATGATATTAAAAACCTGCAAACAATTTAAATACTCTACTCAAATGTTATTAATTAGTAATTTATAAAATCTAAAAGAAATGCTAAAAAATTGCATTAATATAAAAAAATAGACCTGAGATAGAACCACTGATTGAATAAGATTTTTAGCTAAAAGCAACACAATTTTCACCCTACGGCTTAGGTTAAAAAAATGGAACCACAACTTCTAAAAATGGATAGACTTTTAATACTTTAAAAAAAGAAAAACTGCTCGTTTCACCGATCTTAAGAAACAAAAAAAGCATCGACGAAAATGTATAAGCCCACTACCTAACTATGTTAACTTTGACCTCAAAAAGTTTTATGAAAAAAAAATCGTTCAGTTTTTTTTAAAATGAGTTGCAAGATTTCCTCTTTTGTGAATATGCAAAAAAAGTCAAAACTGCTAGTTTCACAGATCTTAAGAAACAAAAAAAGCATCGACGAAAATGTATAAGCTCACTACCTAACTATGTTAACTTTGATTTAAAAAAGTTTTATGAAAAAAAAATCGTTCAGTTTTTTTTAAAATGAGTTGCAAGATTTCCTCTTTTGTGAATATGCAAAAAAAGTCAAAACTGCTAGTTTCACAGATCTTAAGAAACAAAAAAAGCATCGACGAAAATGTATAAGCTCACTACCTAACTATGTTAACTTTGATTTAAAAAAGTTTTATGAAAAAAAAATCGTTCAGTTTTTTTTAAAATGAGTTGCAAGATTTCCTCTTTTGTGAATATGCAAAAAAAGTCAAAACTGCTAGTTTCACAGATCTTAAGAAACAAAAAAAGCATCGACGAAAATGTATAAGCCCACTACCTAACTATGTCAACTTTGACCTCAAAAAGTTTTATGAAAAAAAAAATCGTTCAGTTTTTTTTAAAATGAGTTGCAAGATTTCCTCTTTTGTGAATATGCAAAAAAAGTCAAAACTGCTAGTTTCACAGATCTTAAGAAACAAAAAAAGCATCGACGAAAATGTATAAGCCTAACTATGTTAACTTTGACCTCAAAAAGTTTTATGAAAAAAAAATCGTTCAGTTTTTTTTAAAATGAGTTGCAAGATTTCCTCTTTTGTGAATATGCAAAAAAAGTCAAAACTGCTAGTTTCACAGATCTTAAGAAACAAAAAAAGCATCGACGAAAATGTATAAGCCCACTACCTAACTATGTTAACTTTGACCTCAAAAAGTTTTATGAAAAAAAAATCGTTCAGTTTTTTTTAAAATGAGTTGCAAGATTTCCTCTTTTGTGAATATGCAAAAAAAGTCAAAACTGCTAGTTTCACAGATCTTAAGAAACAAAAAAAGCATCGACGAAAATGTATAAGCCCACTACCTAACTATGTTAACTTTGACCTCAAAAAGTTTTATGAAAAAAAAAAATCGTTCAGTTTTTTTTAAAATGAGTTGAAAGATTTCCTCTTTTGTGAATATGCAAAAAAAGTCAAAACTGCTAGTTTCACAGATCTTAAGAAACAAAAAAAGCATCGACGAAAATGTATAAGCTCACTACCTAACTATGTTAACTTTGATTTAAAAAAGTTTTATGAAAAAAAAATCGTTCAGTTTTTTTTAAAATGAGTTGCAAGATTTCCTCTTTTGTGAATATGCAAAAAAAGTCAAAACTGCTAGTTTCACAGATCTTAAGAAACAAAAAAAGCATCGACGAAAATGTATAAGCCCACTACCTAACTATGTCAACTTTGACCTCAAAAAGTTTTATGAAAAAAAAAATCGTTCAGTTTTTTTTAAAATGAGTTGCAAGATTTCCTCTTTTGTGAATATGCAAAAAAAGTCAAAACTGCTAGTTTCACAGATCTTAAGAAACAAAAAAAGCATCGACGAAAATGTATAAGCTCACTACCTAACTATGTTAACTTTGATTTAAAAAAGTTTTATGAAAAAAAAATCGTTCAGTTTTTTTTAAAATGAGTTGCAAGATTTCCTCTTTTGTGAATATGCAAAAAAAGTCAAAACTGCTAGTTTCACAGATCTTAAGAAACAAAAAAAGCATCGACGAAAATGTATAAGCCCACTACCTAACTATGTTAACTTTGACCTCAAAAAGTTTTATGAAAAAAAAATCGTTCAGTTTTTTTTAAAATGAGTTGCAAGATTTCCTCTTTTGTGAATATGCAAAAAAAGTCAAAACTGCTAGTTTCACAGATCTTAAGAAACAAAAAAAGCATCGACGAAAATGTATAAGCCCACTACCTAACTATGTTAACTTTGACCTCAAAAAGTTTTATGAAAAAAAAATCGTTCAGTTTTTTTTAAAATGAGTTGCAAGATTTCCTCTTTTGTGAATATGCAAAAAAAGTCAAAACTGCTAGTTTCACAGATCTTAAGAAACAAAAAAAGCATCGACGAAAATGTATAAGCTCACTACCTAACTATGTTAACTTTGATTTAAAAAAGTTTTATGAAAAAAAAATCGTTCAGTTTTTTTTAAAATGAGTTGCAAGATTTCCTCTTTTGTGACTTCATTTCAATTCTGACTTCAGATTAGAAATCAGTGACTCCCTAACACTGTTAAATGATGTTTAAAACTCTTAAAAATACATATTATTAGGTGGCAATACTTTGGTCAAAATTTAGGTGGCAGCCCTAACCTCCATCTTAAATCTTAAAACTTTGACATTATATTCGTAATAAAATCTGTTGTCAGAATTTCAAAATTACAAGAATTCGCAAAAATACAAAAAAAAATCTAACAACTCTATCCGCCATCTTGAATTTTAAATTCTGACATAAGATCCGAAATTATCCACCCCCTAAAACTGGCAAACAACGGAGTCCACAGAACCCTTAAAAGTCATAATACGCTTAAGCTTTTCCTACACAAGCTCATTGAATTTTTTGGGGATACTTGCTTTAATTGGATTTCAAGCTTTTTGAAACTACTGCTTGAAACTTCGTGACGTTCGCTTGTAAGCTAGCATGCTTGCAAGTTGCAAGCTGTTGTGGACTTATTTATATTCAATTACAAGCTATACTTGATTCAAAATTATCAAGCTCAAGCTAGCTTGAACTTGTATTTTTTAAGCAAGTACTTAAAATAGACTTCAAGTAGGCTTGTGCAGTTCTCTAATACAAGCCACTTCACATACCTCTAAATCCATTTGGATGGATCCGAAATTTTACATTTTATTATCATTTATGTTAAGTTTGCTTGCTTTAATAAAAAATATCTCTTTTTAAAGTTTTTATCATTTTTTAACCTAAGACCAGGGTTTCCATCTGGAAACCTGATAACTGATATCTATCAGTTATCTCGGTAACCCTGGAACCTAATAATTTTTCTGAATATAAATCAGAAATATTTTTTTAAAATTACTGAAGTTATTTTCAATGAGAAACATATTTTTTCGATTTTTTATGGCTATTTTTTTGTGTTTGATATGCCTAAAACAGGCACTTTGAGGATTATTGAAAAAAAAGTCAAGTTAAATTTTTGTACAAAATTACTCAAAATAATTCCACCACCACCTGTGATGTTCTTTTTTAAAATTTTGCATTCTTGGATTTTTGGGAATGTTTTTCTAAAAAACTCAAACTCGAAATTTTTAAAACGGTACACTTTTAGGAAAAACTTTCATAACGACCAGGTTATTTAACGTAATCGCATAACATGAATGTAATTGCCCGCTTTAGTAATAATCGCATAACTTTAGTGACCTCTAAATCACTTTGGACTGATCTGAAATTTTATATTTTATCATTTCTCATCTATTCGAATATTTTCAGGGGGATCGATTTAAAAAAAGACACTTGAATTTAAGGGCCACCTTAGTATTTACGTTATTTAAGTTTTTTAATCGATCTAAAGTAGCAAACTGAAAAGGTGTGTCAGCAGCTGACACGCACACTTTTTCATTTTATCAGTTTTCAGTGCGACTTCTCTTAAACTTATCACATTTACTGCATCCGTACATATACTCTAATAAATTATGGTTAAAAATTCCACAGCCGCCGAGATTTTTACAACAAAGTTAAAAAAAATAATTACTCTTGTGCGGTATAGCTTTATGCCTCTCCAGAAAAGAGAGAAATCTGCTGGCAGTGACAGTGTGCACTACTGGCCTTAAAAAAATGTAATGCGAAAATGAAATTTTGTGACTTTTAGTTGTTTACTTCAATTTTTTACTCTTTTCAAATGTAATTTAATTTCTGCCTTTAAAATATAATTTTTCCCAAATTTTTTGCAATTTCCTTTCTTTTAAAATTTTTTTTTTCAATGCTATTTTAGCCATTGAATAAGCCCATGGTTTATAAAGTAGTTTTTTCATTCTTGCTGAACCGTAAATATTTTAACATTTTATAGAAGTTTTTTATAACCGAGCACTAAAATCATTTATCGCAAACTCAAAGGAAAAGAATTAATAAAATAAGTTATTTTTGACATTAAGGAAAATGTGCTTAGTAAGATTTTTGAAAAACTTACTATCGCAAAAAGTTTGAAAATCGACGGTGAAATTTTTTCTTACCGATAATTCACTCTGTGTTTATGGAAAAAACTGACCTGTTCTTTGCCGGTTTTAATGAAACTTTTAAAAACATGATGAAATTGTTTCAGAAAATGGTATACCATCTCTAAAGCAGAATTACTGTTAAATAGTTTCACTTAAATTTTTGTAAACATTTTAATTTATGCAATAGAAAAATATTATATGAAATTGATATTATATACAAAAAAATATATAAAATTGACTTAAATAAGACATTCCTTGCATTAATTAACATCAATAACTTTTATGATAAGAAATACAGAATTTTCCTTACAATACAGAACATTAATGCCTTTTCATTTATGGATAGTCACCGTAAGCATACAGCAGCTGACAATAATCAACGTTGCAAAAAAATATATATTTTATACGTATACTTGAATATCTACTAGAATTTTGAAACTTTAAAACCCGGGGAAAATATACTTTTTACCTAAGCTTGTATGAATTGACAGTTGCAATTATTTTTAACAAAACAATTTGAGCATTTTATTTTTGAATATGTGGCAGCCTTTCGATTTGAATTCAGAATATAACAAAATTACGGAGAAACCAGAATCAGTTTGTGCCCATTATATAAATGTCTTTACCCAGCACTCTAGTGGACAATAGTGTAAACTTATTTTAGAAAGCTTAAGAACTGATCAAACAGTAGAAAGCTTTTTGAATTCGCCGATAAATTTTAAAGCTCATTCAATTTAGCAGCATTCTGTTGTCAACATATGTGATTACAGAGATCGGACATTTCATATTCGCCGAATGCTGCGAAAAAGATGCTAACTTCACACCGGTATATTTTATACCTTTGGATTTAATTCGATACTATGGTGAATATTGTATTTCCTTTTTGAGATATGCTGTATTATATTTGAATACAATATTGTATTCAATATTAAAAAAGTTAAAATAATGCAACGATGTTTTATGCAATTTGGAAATAATTTTATACTACGGTTAATATTATACTAAATTTTTAATACATTAAATTTCATTAAAGCATTAAATTTCAATACATATCTTTATTAAAAATTAATCTTAGTATTTGGCCAGTATTTAATTGTAATAAAATATTGATGTGGTCATATGTGTAAGCCAAAAAGTATTAAAATTTATTCCAGGATTTCTAACCGTGCATGAAATTTTGTATACAAAGTTTCTAAGGTATGATGGGTGTTTTGTTTGGTGTACTACAAATCTCTTACAAAACCGCAAAAAACTCCTAACCGCTCATATGATTAGCATGAACATTTGAATACAGAGGTTTACGCACGCAGGTTTAGGCACGATGGGTGTTTTGGCACTATCTATTTTGATCTTTTTTTTATATCAGAGGGCGCTTTAGTACAAATCCTTTGGAAAACTTTAAAAATTCCTTAAACGCTTATATGATTGGAATGAAAATATGTGTCAAGAGGTTTTCAGGTAGGATGAGTGTTTTGGCTCTATCTATTTTAATTCATTTAGAACACCATCATTTGATCAGGGACTTTAACAAAATCAAACACTACGCGCTAACTACCGGAAAGTGCAGAGCAATGTCTGCCAGGCCTGCTAGTCTGAATATAAAATTTTTAAAAGTTTTCTTGAAATTAAAAAGATGTTGATATTTTTCAGTGTAGTTTAAAAAATTGCAACGTTCGTAAAGCTGTAATTTTTTTATAATGTTATGAAAATATTTTCAAACATAATGATTCATTTTGAGAGAATTTGTCACATACTAAATTACCTAAACGAGTTTATTTCTGAGTGCTAAAAACGTACGTTTCTGTTTTTCTTTAAAGTTATTTACGAACAAGTAACTTAAAAAAACATACAATCAATGGTTTTTTTAAGTTTATATCGGTTAATTTAAGATTTGCAAATAATTAAAAAGGGTTAATTTTAAGTTTCGAAATTGTGCTTTCCCACCGATAAAGGTTCAGAGGCCACCTTTTACCTTTGAAAATTTTTTCTGTAGGCTAGTCAGGCACAAAATCATGGCATATGCTCATTAGACCATACCATTTTATTGACTTTTTCGAAAAAATTCCAGGACACGTCGATTTCTGATTCTACTCTTAAAAACATGAATTTTGGTATATAACACTTTAATATTTACTAACGGTAAATAATCGCGCAAACGGCTTAAAGGCTTTTTGGCTAAAAATTCATTTCGTTGAAAAAAACAAGAAATTACTTCTTCAATATTTTGCATATAACTACGAAACTAATGAAACATTTTTTATCAATTTATACTTATTTAAAAGTTAATAAAATTTTTTATCTTATGCTATAAGAGAAGTTGAATTTTGTTCAGTACATTTTTTTTAAAAAAATCTTTAAATTGAAATTTTGATTAAAATTTTTACGAAAATTTGATAACTTAAACTCACATAACCCCATGTTACAAGAGCATGTAGAAAAAGTTTTTGATTATGTGAATTTCGTGTTTTGAGGCATTTTCGGCAAAAATTTTGATGTATAATTCAAAGATATATGATAAGGTATTTTTTCAAAAAAGCAACACAACTGCACAGTGATTTTTTCGAAAAAATCTAATTTTATTTTTCTTAAAAGTAGCTAAATAAGTAGGTATGTAAAAGTTATGTGTATATGATATTAGCTTTAATTGCAAGACAATCTACTTTATTTTTGTAATGTGCAATTATTTAAATTACTAACATATTTCTGTGGTCACAAGGAATAATGACTAAACTCAATGTATCGGAAAAAACGATATTTTTATTGCACTAACTCCAACCTTTTTCCCGAAATATATGAACAGTTACAAACAAAATATGTGCAGACATAAGTGATATTCTATTATGTGTAAAAAAAATTTTCCTGCATCCTTCCAAAGATTGGCAATAAAAAAATGGCGTATCGCTTTTTAACTATAGCTTGAGTTTAGTCATTCTTCCTTGTGACCACGGATTTTATGCTATTGATCTGATATTGATAATTCTTCGAAAATGCAACAATCTAAAAAAGCACGGACCTTAATGCGCTAGTTTTTTTAGTAGGGTAATTCACAATCTCGTGTATTTTGGAAATTGTGCTGTTGCAAAAAATTTAAAAAATTTCCTATCAATTGTGAACGGTCTTTTTGATATAATTTGCTATGGTTGTTGCAAAACATGAAATTCACAAATTATTGATGAATAGCAAAATTATTTTCCTCCGGAAATTTTGCTTAACTCAATTTCATGTCGACAAAAGTCTTTAAGCACAATTAATTGGTTTTTTATTCGCTTATCTTCCATATCAGTTTTTTTCGCCTTTCCTTTTTTTTAATCAGCAGTCAGCTTGCAATTCAGTATTGCAATGTATAGTATATCTTAGCTATGGATTTTAGTATTGTATATATGCAATAGCGTAGTAAATACATTAATTTTTCTTTTATTAGTGTAGAGTAAATATATATTTTACCATTTTGCAAATGATATGGTGCAAGACCATTTGCACTGGATTGTGAATAGCCCTAGTATGTTCTCAGCATTACGATGCATTGTATTGCATTCTACTGTTATTTTTTTGTCATTATACAGCTTTTCTGCCATGAGTTGGCCTTTGAGACCTTCGCTGGCTACTATACTATACAGTTTTTCAATATTTTTTCTTGTAAGGAATATATTGAGATGCATCCTTCCTTGTGGAGTACGAATGAAAATTTTTTGGATATTAAAAAATTCTTAAAATATTGACTATTTTAAATGATCCAGGAGAAAGAGGCATAAGGCTTCTAAATATGGTAAATAATACGTGGACAATGGATCCAGGACAGCAAAAGTGTGTTATTCAAGTAATTGAACATTACAATAAAAATCATCCGGACAACAGGAAAAGTACAAATTTTCGCTACTTAAACTAATGTCGTATATTTTTTTTCTTATGGCTATTTACATAAATACTTATGTAGGTAGCTACGTTTAATACAAATAAAATTGAATTTTTTTCGAAAAAACTCACTGTGCAGTTGTGTTGCTTTTTTTAAAAAATACCGTATCATATATCTTCGAATTATGCATCAATATTTATGCCGTAAAATTCCTCAAAATTCGAAATTCACATAACCAAAAATTTCTTCTTCATGCTCTTGTAACGTGGGGTAATATGAGCTTAAGTTATCAAATTTTCGAAAACATTTTAATCAAAATTTGACTTTGCAGAGTTTCTAAAAAAAAATTACTCAACAAAATGCAATTTTTCATAAAGCATATAATGAAAAATTTTATTAACTGAAAATAAGTATAAATTGATAAAAATTGTTTCATCAGTTTTGTAGTTATATGCAAAATACTAAAGAAGAAATTTCTTGTTTTTTCGAAAAAATTAATTATTAGCCAAAAATCCTTTAAGCCGATTGCGCGACTATTTACCGTTAGTTAATATTGAAATGTTATTTACCAAAATTCATGTTTTCAAGAGTAGAACAAGAAATCAACGTGTCTCGGGAACTTTTCGAATAACGTTGAAAAAATGCGACGGTCTAATGCCCATATTTGATGATTAGCCTTTTTTCATATATTGATTACGTATTCTTGTGAGGAAAGTAATAATAAAATAATGTTACAATATATTTTTGTGTTTTGTTTTTAATTTTGGTTTTTGATTTTTTTTTAGCACAAGAGTACCGTTACATTTTACCTTCCCTCGTATATAAAAATTGTCTTTTGCTTTAGAAACCCAACCTCATAATTTACTTCTAAAAAAAAAAGAAAAATGATAAAATATTTGTAATTTCTCCAGAATGCTATTTTCAATTTCTCGGAAACCTATCATCTGATTTGAATGAAATTTTCCTTCGTGACAATCAACACAAAAACGCATGGGAAAAAGTACTCAAACCAACTGCAATTAAATTTTTTTATGTCAAAAACACTTAAAACACTTTAAATGTGTTTATCACGAAACCACTTTTTCGCGAGTGGTTGTAATAAAAATTTTTCATAAAATTTTCTGATTTAAACAGTTTTTGCACTACATACTTTAAACATCAGTCATTCTCGTCGTAACTAGAATCATGAGAATAGCTCTAAAAACAAAGAAGCTGGTCCCATTTAAATTCCTAAAAAATAAATTTTTTAATATTTTATATTTTGAAGTTTTGGTCTGTTTTTTTTTAACGACCCTCTTATTCTGGTTTTAAATATGTTTCCGGTATGCTTCACCCAGAAAAAAAAATCTGGTTAATTTTACTAAATTTTAACTAAGTTCCTTGTAAAAATTTGACAACATGTATCGTCAGGTTAAGAACCAACACATGCCACACAGTGGGGTATTGACCCATGAAAGATGGTATCAATTCAATTAGGAGACGGAGGAAGCTTTTGACATTTTTTTTAGTTACAATGGGTGCACACGTACAAATATGATAAATTTTCTTTTTTAAATTTTTTTTTTTTGTAATAGCTTTATTCACTGCCGCTTGTTCAGTCTTTCTCATTTGTATCATAAAAATCAATATCACTACTTATACCTATATTTACATCATTGTCTTCATCGGATTTTACCGTATCTTCAGCGTTGTCTTCATTTGTTGGTGGTAAAAGCAAATTAAGAACTATTTGTGGCAATTTCCACTGCTGTAACTTTCTTTGCTTGAAATGATTAGGTCTGAAGTTATTAAAAACCTATATAAAACGTCCTCAGGGGTTTTTTCTCTAGTTATTTTTCTTGAAAAATGCTCTCTGAAAGACTTTAAGTCCTTATTTTTTGCTTCTTGCGCCTCTTCAGAAAGCTGATCAATTGGCAACAAAGCATATTTTATGATTTCAGAGCCATGAATTAAGATTTTATGCACAGTTGGGAGCATATTATACCATGAGTATTTTTGCACAAAATATCTTGCTGTTTCAAGCGCATTGTCTCGAAATTTTTCGATGCTTATTCCGTGTCCGCATGAAATTACGATTAAAATAATATGCATTCTTTTAATAAAATAAACATAAACTGGCCATTTCAGCCCTTGAAAGGACTGCGTGTTATTAAATGTTTGATCACAAATGACCGAGAACTGGACCTACGTGTTTAATGCCGAGTCCGAACGGCTTATGCTCTCAAGAAGCTTTACACGGCAATTTTTACTCTCTGAGGTTTGCCATTGCCTGCAGAGAGGTGACGACTTAACAGAAAAATTAATTCAATTGAAAAAACTTTCTGTCTGAGCTAGAATTGAACCCGGGCTACCGCGGTTCTTTAGCTTAGGAGCCACGCACTCTATCCACTAGGCTACGGTCGCCGAAAGCTCTACATTAATCTGGGTTATAGATGCTATTATTTCTACATTTTCAAAATGCTTCAATATGACCTTCAGACCGAAAACTCATTTTCGTGGCATACGCTAAAGCTAATAATGGGGTTGAATCTCTTAACTCTTAACATTTCGCTCTTTTAATTCTCTCACAGGAATCTTCAAAGTACAGTTCCTTTCGCCCGCGTTTCTTAGAGTTAGAAATGGAAAATGCTATTGATGAAGCCAACCAATCGCGATTTGAATTAAGAAATGTTTCTTCAGTTCTATGTGACCTTGTCCACCGCATATTATTTAAATATTTAAATTTATCGCTAGATTGGGAATGCCCAGAGTATTTTGACGAGATATAAACACCGTGTTTAAAACAGTTCCTATATCTTTTGACGAGACATAAACACCTTATTTAAAGCAGTTCCTAAAAAAACAGTATATTTAATGTTCATATAAATTGAGTTGCGGTCAAACACCCGAATACCCATTTGACTTAATTATACTTCACTAGTATTAACGACAAAACTAACTATTGTCAAATAAAACACAAACAAATACAACAATAACTTTTCGGCAAGGTTCAAACGAATTCGCATAAAAGACAAATAATATACGCTACATTAAATATAATTTTTTTTAAGTTTATTCAAGTCTTTTATTTTTTTTTATATTTAAAAGAATATGTATTTCATATTGTAAGAGAATAGATCAGTATCAATTAGGACAGAATATTCAAAAGTAGTTAATATTAAAAGGTTTTAATTTAATCAGTGAATATATTAAAAAAATTATTAATATTTTTTAGTCAGTTGTGCAGCCTATAGCGCACACCAATATCGACTGCTTAAGAAGAATAACAAAATAAAAAAATAAAAATAAAAAAAAACATTGCATTGCAAAAACAACATTGCCTTACATTACATTGTTGGTTGATGCCTACACTTGCTTGTTTTGATTTTAGCGACTGGAGTTTTCTTACAAAAAGCCTTACAAATTCCGAAGAGGCCAACATGGTACAACCAAATCTTAAACGCTTATTATGAACAGTATATATTTAAAGAAAATCATAATAAGATGACAATGGTGCAAAAAACAAAATACTGTAACTCCACTTGAATAACAAAAAACTTAATTTTTTACACTTTTTTTAATCAATAAAAAATAATTTTTTTAAAACTTTACTAAAAAAAATTTAGTGGCGAACGTGGCCTAGTGGGTAGAGTGCGTGGCCCCTAAGCTAAAGAACCGCGGTAGCCCGGGTTCAATTCCAGCTCAGACAGAAAAGTTTTTTCAATTGAATTAATTTTTCTGTTCGGTCGTCACCTCTCTGCAGACAATGGCAAACCTCAGAGAGTAAAAATTGCCATGTAAAGCTTCTGGAGAACATAAGCCGTTTGGAGTCGGCATAAAACACGTAGGTCCAGTTCTCGGTCATCTGTGATCAAACATTTAACAACACGCACAACACAATTGATCAATAGAAGCTAGGTCAAAGTCCTTCCAAGGGCTGAAATGGCCAGTTTATTTTTTTTTTATATATTTTTAAAAAAAAATTTTTATGCAGAAAGAACCAAAATTACGAAGTTGAAGGTTCCATTACAATAACTTTAAAAATACTTTAAAAAACTAAAAAAATTAAAATTTTTCACTGTGCGCGAACGAAAGCAAAAAAGCTGATTTTTAACCGCGTATAACTTTTCAACCAGTAATGTCAGGTGAATAATTTTTTTTGTTAGTGACGCAGAATTTTATTGTCTTAAAACCGAAATAAATAATAAGTTGGTACCTCAAACATTTTTTTTTTAATTATGGCCATAAAAGCCCATAAAAACCCCATTGTGTGCCATTCAGGTCAATTTAACCTGTTTTTGTGGTTTAATGAAACTGACAAATGTGGTTGTCTTAACCGAATTTTAACCAGCATTTGTAATTAAATCGAATTGAAGCAGGTTTATTTAACCAAATGCTAGGCTTACATGTTCTTACCTCAATCACATATATGCAAATTTTTAAATATTTCAACAATCAAATATCGAGAAACAAAATTAAGACTAACAAAACACACATTTTTACCACAGCCAAGCGTGTCGGAAGCGAATTTCATCTGGGGGGGCAATACAAATGGTGGTGCAAAATAAGTTCACCAAAATTTCTTCAAAGAAGCATGAATGTGACTACACAAATTTTTTATTTTAGTTTAAAATAAAAAAATATAAAAATTTATAAAAAATATTTATATATCATTATTTTTAAAAGTTCTTCCAATTTCAATATTAGAGATCATTCTTTAAAGGATCTTTCATATGGTAATATGAAAATATAAGAAATAATGGTTGCTTTTATAAAGCAAGACTAGGTATATCTTTACATGGTTTAAATGCAATAAGGTACAAAAAGTTATATCAATTTAAATTATTCCAAAATGTTTCTTTCTGTCGAATTCAATTCTTCGGTTTTATCTTTGTGAATGTGTATAAGTGCCGCCGCATGAGTGAGTCGTTTCTGTGTCATAGTTGCTCGAAGATACGTTTTAAGTCGTCTTAGTGCACTAAAAAACGCTCAGATGAAGCTGCTGATGCAGGCACAGTCAAAAGCAAAACAATAAGTTTTTCAACTTCATTTAATAGTTTTTTTTACAGTATCCGAATGTTTTGCAAATTGGGATACAATGCCACTACAATTTGAAGGTGTTTGGCCAGGCAATTGCTTCAGCAATTTAAGTTGCGCGTGGAGGTCGCTCACATCAAAGTCATCTGCATAAAGATCTAGTTTTGTATTTAGATTTTGTTCAGAAGGCACTTTTCCGTTGAAGGCTTCGATTACAATATAACAGTATTAAGCTACATACTTAAGGGTGCTTTTAAACTGAAGTGGTGGGTTTGCAGTAGAAACTCTACATTTTGCTCTATCTTTTTGCAAACACAGAGAAAGAAAATGGTTATCCGCAAGCATGCCTATGAAGAAGAGAGAAAAACTGACATATTGAATAACTTTAGAAGTTTTCTTTTTAAATTGTTTATCTGGCTAAAAAAGTGGGGGCAACTGCCCCCCTTTCCCCCCGCTTCCGACGCCAATGACCACAGCGGAGGCCAGATGGAGAGCTAGAGTAAATGAATCATGGTCACTTTTTTTTTAAATCAAATGACCATAGAATTAGATAAAATGTAAAGGCATGCTAATTTCAACTACCTTATCCCAAAATTACCTGTTTTAAAAATTCTGCATCAGTAGAGCAGAATTTGAAATCTGGTAGGTTTTTTTTTGCATAAGCCTACCATGTTTTTTCAGCTATTTTGCGTCAAGTAAAATGACGTTGATCAGGTTAATACGATGTGGTTGACTCTCCTAACCAAATGCGTAGGGTAAAAGTAACCTGGATCAGGTAAGAGTATTTTTCCCTGAGTGTAGGAAAAGAAATTTCAAGTAGTGTCCGACCGAATATTCGATATCGGTTACGGCCAGTTTCGGCCCTTTTTGTCAGTTTTGGCTAGTTTCGGCTATTCGGCCATATTGACCGAACTTTTGAAAACAATTTCTTGCATCAGTTATTTAATTCAAATATATAAGTTTGGTTTAATAAAAATGTTTACAACGCATTGCACCAAACAAAAATTATGAACGTGTCTATAATTTGATTTATCGTGTCAATTTTATTTATCGTGTTAGCGCAAAACATTTTGGATAATTTTATGCGTTCGATATCTACTATTATTTTTGATTTTATCATCTCTATTGCAATTAATATTAAATTTTTATAGGTACTGAAGCCAAAAATTGATAACAAAACTTCCGAACGAATTCTGTGTGGGTGAAATAAAGGAAAAGAAAACGAAATATTTCTATTTTTATAATATCAAACCTTTGAAAAAAACAAAAATACTTTGTTTTGTAGTTCTATAAAAATATACATTGCAGGTGCATACTACTTTGAGTGTGCACGGAAGATATAAAGTTTGCAATACTTTTGTATTAAAAAATAATGTAAAAAATGATCTCATTTATTAGCTATTATAATCTTCAATATTCAAATAATACATACTTTTTTAAAAAAATTTTTTTCCTTATGTGTATGAAAGTACATTTGTTTCCTTTTAATAAAAAAAATATTAGTTGTAAAAACTTAAATTTTCATATTAATAACCAGTTTCGGTTTCGGCCGAATATTATAAAATGGCCGAATATTCGGTTACAGTTTTGGTTTCGGAAAAAAATCCAATTTCGGTCGGACACTAATTACAACGAAGTTGTGTTGCATCAAATAAAATTTTATAAATATGTATATTAGGGCAGAGCGATCATATAAGGGCATTTCCGTAGCTATGCAAGTGACAGTCGTACGACTTTAATGCGTGGAAAACAAAGAAAAATTAAACTTGTAGTTTTCTTATTTCGATTTTTTATTAGTTTACCAAGTGCAAAAGTTCAACTCTTAGATAGAAGTCACCAAAAATGAAACGTAACGTGACACAAAATAGAAGTAATTTTTACCTGCGTCAATATAAACGAAAAAATCTGAGAAGGGTGCACGAGTTTTTTTATGAAACTGTTTGTAATGCAATCTAGAATAATGTTGCCACATATTCATAATTGTTTCGTTGAAAAATCTTTGATCGTGATATACGTTATGTGAGATATTTTTTCCTCAAAGAAGTGCAAATATTTTATAGTTTTATTTATTTAATTGAACTAAAAAAACATATAATGTGTAATTCAGGACCGTTACCATTGAAAACAGAAAAAATTTAATTAAACTTTGTATTATACGAGTATTATAACTTATATATAAAAAGCAAAATATTGTCTGTCTGTGGGGCCTTTACGAATCGTATGCTCCGATTTCTGACTCTCATTTATAGTTTAATACCTTTTTTTATTATCATAGTAAGGTAAGACCCTGTATTTTAATAATGTTTTCTAGTAATTACTTTTCAGAAAAAGTACATTACAGGAGATATAAAATTAATCGCGACAAACCAGTGTGAGATATGTGCTTAAGATTATTGAGAAACGACAAATATTACAGTGCAGATAATATTTATAAGATAGTTACAAAATCAGTCAAAACCACTCTTAAATTCTAAATTAAAGAAGAATTGCTATGTATATAATATAAGTTTATTTGTCAAGTTTTTAGCATTTATCTACCTCGACCTAATATTTTGCTGCTTGTCTTGTCGTATCACTAACTGACTTATGTAAGGCGAAAGAGATACGCACTCAGCGACAGGCTAGAAATATCAATTCGTACTAGGCTCACTGTATACTTTCCTGTCTTTGCTCTATTTTACTCGTAAGTTTGTAAGCAAAAAAACTTTTTTAGAAAAGTAGCCGATTTAGTCTAGTCTAATGCAGGCCACTAACTATCAAATTTATTGTACAATCTGCGCTCGTTGTACTGAAGATAGTACAGTTAGTGGGCTTGTCGTAGAAGTACGAAGTTGTTTGACAAACGATTTGATCTTTTATTTGATAGTTAGTGGTACCCTGCAGTGAAAAATCGTACTAATTATGAACAATCTGCTTAAAAATAGAAATCTAAATATAGTTACAATAATACAAGTATAAAGCCAGTTTACGCAGTACTAGCAAACAACTTCGAATGATAAATTAATAAATTTTATGGAATTACTAATTAATATTAATTAATTTATATTTGTATAGAATTTTTTTATAATAATAATTTTTTTTTCTCAACCCACATTATTGTGCGTCCTCTTTTTCTAATATTCCTTCTGCTCTTTTCTTAATTTTCTTCAAGAAATTCGCTAAGGACCGTGTCTATCGCATACCTCTTTAGAAATCAAAGGGTGGACAAAAATGATGTTTGATATGATTAACAATTGAAAATAACTTTTTTAATATTAATCTATATATGTGACCTTCTCCGAAAAAAGGGACCTAGTGTGTGAAAATGAAGTTTTGAGAAAAACGCATTTAAAGTTTCATAACGCATTATCACTGTGAACACACCTTCAGTTGGGAGATGCGATTTGGTATGCTTAGTTATGATTGGGTGCCGACTTTGGTCTATTCTTATTCTACACCCTTTTCACATATATAAAAATGGATGTGGGTATGTGGCTATATCACGTATAGACTCCAAAACCGCTGAACCGATCTTTATGAAATGTTCAGGGAAACTGAAGCCACATCTTGAGAGTGTTCCTGTGAGTTTTGGTAACGATCAGACAAGGGGGCGTGGTAACTCCCATACAAGTAAAATTTACGTTATTGACCACAAATCAAAAAAGGTTTATCAGACGGTTTTGATCGTAAAAAACTAAAATTTATTAAATTTGTTTAGAAAATTACTGTCGGTAACTGTAAAAAAATAAGCGTGGTCGCAATATATATACGCGCACTTTTTCGAAATCATGGCAATTCTGGAGTTCTACACATTTTTATAGCGAAACTTACTGTGTTGATGCTCTGAGTCGATTTGTTTCAGACACGAGATGGTCAAGAAAAAAAAAATTTGCCACAACCCCCTTTTACCGCCCCCAAATCAATAAAATTACTATATTTCAGTCGGTTTGTGTCATAGGCTAAATTTTTTAATTTAGTTTGTACGGTTACTGTCGACGACTGTACTAAAAATGGGCGTTATCGCTATATAGGCTCACCCATTTTTTGAGAAATTATTAAAAATGACTACTGGGTTGATTGAGCTAAAATTTTGGCTTAGTTTGTATGGTTATTGTCAGCAACTGTACTAAAAATTGGTTTATACGCCCTCCTTTTACAGCCCACAAACGAATGAAAATGTTTTATTTTAACGGTTTGGGTCGTATTAGACAAACATATTGTAATTTAGTTCATATGGTTACTCTCGGCAAGCGAACTAAAAATGGGCCTGTTCCACTTTAGTTAAACTCAATTTTCGCTGGTAGGCGTGGAGTGAAGCAAAGTGCGCCAGGCTTAAGATGAATTGAGCTGAAATTTTGGCAGTCGGTAAAACAATAAAAATGCTATATTTCGCACGGTTTTGATGTATTGGACTAAAATTTGGTAATTTAGTTCATATGGTTACTTTCGGCAGCTATACTGAAAATGGTGAATATATTTGACATATCTTGACATTTTCGTATATGGCAGTAAGGAAGTCTGTGGCAGAACAACGTCTGCCGGGGAATACTAGTTAAATATTAAAGGGCGCAAAATTCATGACTCGCCCGGGGCTTCTAGATGGGTAAGGCCGGCCCTGAAATTACAATCTGGCCTAAGAATTGCTCTACCCTATCAGGTGAAGATATGCTTCACCTTAGGTGAAGTTTCGAGATATGCTAACCTAAAAGGGCTAAAACAGGGTTTTTCGATAGATTTGGGAATATATTATACAACGTATTAACTTTTTCCGCAAAACTTCTTACAGCAACTAAAAGTAATACTCTTTCCCAGTAAACTTATTTATGTGGAATTTAAAGAGATTTAACCGTTTTTACAAAATCATTTTGTATGGGAGTTAGACGTGGTTTTCATTAGATTTTACAAATGCTATTTTACAAATGATTAAAGTTTATGCGCAAAATTTGAAGTCATTAGCACACATGAAAATTAATGATGGCATATTGTTATTACTACATATAATGGTTTTTATAATTTTAAAACATATATAATTTTTTTAGAATTATATTTGAGCTTAATGTCAAATGCTTATACATATATTGATTTCGTTACGATAGCTCTTAAATTTCGGCTGTTATCGTGATCACAGACGGGCATGGCTAAATCGATATGAATACTTTGGGGTATATGAACTTTATCACTCCGTTTGTAACGCTGATAAGGAGGCGTAGCAGATATAGAAAAGTATATATATTATTTATCATTACCATCGGAGTCGATTTCGCCATGTTTGTTTGTCTGTCTGTCGACAAGATTACAGCCTGTATTTTAAAGCTTTTGTATTAATAGCTATAAATTTGGTATATGTGCTTATATTCAGAAAACAAAGATTGAGTTCGAGAACGAGCAACATCGTATGAAAACCACGCCTACCTCACATACAAAGTTACTTTATCAAAACAAAAAAATCTCTCATTGAAATGCCACAAAAATTTATGTAGCGACTTGCAGTTTTGTACATAAGTTCTAAAGTAAAATATCTACCATAAGATTGAAATTTATTCAAATCGGATAAAAACCACGCCTAACTCCCATACAACTTGAGTTTATCAAATAGGTAAAATCTCTAAAAATGCCACAAAAAATAATGTAATGACTTGAAATTTTTCCCTTAAGCTTTGGTCGCAAAAATTGAAATTTGTAAAAATCTGATGAAAACCACGCCTTTCTTCCGTAAAAAGTGTCTAACAAGATGGCATAATCTCTTTAAATGCCACAAAAACTAATGTCAGGATTCGAAATTTTGCACGTGGTTTTGCTATTTTAATGTATTTTTTAGTGCTGAGCGATTAGCTTACTGGGGCAAACAGTGCTGCCAGTTTTGTTGTTTTGTTGGCAGATTTAGCTTATTTTTCTCAATTAGTTCCGGAAATTTCTATTCTTTTCGAACGAACAACAATTTTCTACGAACGAACGAACAACAATTTGCTACGAACAAACGAACAACTATTTTCTTCGAACGAACACCTATTTTCTACGAACGAACGAAAAAAAAAATATTTATTTTGTTTTTCTACGAACGAACGAACCTTCGTGCAAGGCTCTGACTGTGGGGGTGTTTTAACTTCGACCCAGTCAAAGATAATTTCTTACTAGTTCTTTATAGTTTTTCGAAAAACAAGATACTTTTATAAACATTTTTTTTAAGCTTTATTTTATTTTAGACCACATTTTTTTAAATATGAAAGTATAACTATTCAGGGCTCATCCCTTACGTTTTGGTCCAATAATATTTGTCTATGAGGTAGAAAAGTGCAATGCATATAAAGAAAGTCTATCGCCCATTTCAGATTGAGGTGACCTATCAGTCTGGTCGCACTGACCATCTCCGTCAGTTTTTTGTTAAGAAAATCAATTCCGATGTTAAAAGTTTCAAAAATTTTTTTTGCGGAGCCACAGGCATTCGAATGCCAAAATAGGGCCTATTTTTAGACAACGTAGCTCAGTCAATTTAAATCACATTTTATTAACTAAGGTATCATTGGAATAGTTATCTCCTCTATTTTAAAGATAAAATATAAAACTTTGAAAAAAATTGCTGTAAATTGACTTATTGTTAATTTGAAAGTTTAATGCCATGCCAACAACAGACGCTATAATTTTTTTTTCAGTTTCTTTATTTTGGTTTTTTGTACGTTTCAATACCTTTCCAACGATATAAAATTATAGTGTGCTCTTGAAGGGTTCAGAAGTTATGGCTTAAAACGTGCAGTGTTAAAGAATTTTCAATACAAATTCAAATAGCTATCAAAGCTTTACAGAATACATTTTTTTTTCTTTTGTTGAATTTGAAAAAAAAGTTAAATTTGTTCAAAATTAGGCGATCGTTTACAGCAGCTTGTGTTTTTGTGTGTACGTGTTTTAGTTTTTGCAAAACACAAGTTTATAATAGAAAAAAAATTGTATGGCGGGAAAAGCGGGCGAAATAATCTACTTGCTGAGCATGTATGAAGTAAAGCTTTGATAGCTAGTTTAATTTTTATTGAAAATTCTTTAACACTGCACGTTTTAAGCCATAACTTCTATACCCTTCAAGAGCACACCTTAATTTTATATCGTTCGAAAGGTATTGAAACGTACAAAAAACCAAAGTAAAGAAACTGAAAAAAAAATTATAGCGTCTGTTTTTGACTTGGCATTAAACTTTGAAATTAATACTGGACCAACTGACTGCAATTTTCCAAAAGTTTTATATTTTATCCTTAAAAAAGACGGAATAACCTTTCCAATGATACCTTATTTACGAAAATCGGATTTAAATTGACTGAGCTACGTCGTTTCAAAATACACCCTATTTTGGCCTTGAAAAATGGTTCTAAAAAATTATAACGATGGTCAGTGCGACTGATAAGTCACCTCAATCTGAAACGGGCGCTTTAAACACGTTCGTTTTAAACATTTATTCCGCAAATGTAGTTTAATTTAGCTTCACACACTATTGAAAAATATTTTTAATTTTGTGCATAGTGTGGGAAATATTTTCCCCAGTATTGTTCCTAATTTCATGGTCAATGCATGGTTTCTTTTTTATAATACGCTTACGATAAGCTCTAAGTACAATTTTACTTCTACATCATATGTGTTGATTATATCATCCATCTTTAATATACTTTCTTCCTCTTTCTAGGCCTTAAGTTAGAAAAACGAATAGAGGAAGCAGTACCTGCAGGACAGCAATTGCAAGAACTGGGCATGCGACTACGTTGTGATGATACGGGGTCTGAAAATGTAAGTTTTGAATGCTTATAATAAAAATCGAAGGACTTTTCAATACAAGAAACTTTTTTTTTTGTTTACGGGTACTTTTCAGGACGATATGTTGGAGGAAGATCGTCTCATGCTTGATCGTTCACCTGATGAAGTCGGTTCAATAGGTAACGATGATGACATTGGTGATACTGATACAGATGACGATCTCATGTGCGAATCAACAGATGGCGAGCGGATTATCTATCCCTGGATGAAGAAAATCCATGTAGCAGGAGTTGGTAAGTGACAAAAATCTTGATATAGAAAAGTCAAACAAACTATGCCGCCAGTAGTCGGCAAAAAGCCACATTCCCGATGAGGGTGATGTTGATGACGACGCAGTTAATTATCTTTGTGTCACTGCTGCTTAATATTTTAAAGTTGTCGCAAAATAAATGCTCTCAAAATGGGTGGGGATGCATATTTTGTTTACTAATTAAATGATTTAGGCTGACGAGGCTCGCTTAAACTACTGATAACGAGCTGTCTCGAAATAACATCGGGATAAGTAGCCAGGCTCATTAATCAAAATCTTACCAAGAAATATATACAATTTGAATACAAGTAGAACGCGTTGACTGAGTTTATCTCTTAAGTAGCTGCATTTTTGTTTTTTGAGAAATATTTAAATTGAGTGACTCAATCAACACTTGAGATGTTAAAAAATGGGTATGTTTCTGGCAGAATGCTGCGATCTATTGTTTCTGTGAAAGAATATTGTATGAACATTCTTTCTGGAGTTTATTGCTTCTTGCTATTGTCACCACAAAATCGAAATTCAATAGAAGAGCACGTTACTTTATTCAGACAAATTGCCACAAGTTAATCAGACTTAAATTGTCCCAGGGAATTAAATACTTGAGTTCGCTTAATAGCAAAGCAGCAAACGCACCATTGATGGCAATTAACGCACTTTTGACAGGTAGGACCACCACCAGCCGCCTTAAACTCTATAAACCAAATGTGTTACTCATTTGTATAAAAATCCAAAATATACTCGGACTTGAACTTGACTCGAGCAAGCAACAACATTCCATCAGTGTCAGCTTCGATGTTTCGATGTAGTAGTGGATAAGCAAGTGCCGCTGCATACCTTTTGGTCGTGCGCTCATGATGAATGTCGCAACATTAACATCCAATGACATGCCTCATCCGTCACTCGGTCGGTGTCATCGTGGTATTGGCAACACGGTGTGTGTTACATGTGGCTGTTGTACCTACCCAACGATCATCGTCGTTTGATGCTCATTAGTATATTCCGCATCACATTGACATTTCATCTCAAGAGTGATCTCCAGAGGGAGAGCGTGTTTAGATTCGGTGAAACATATAGAAAGAAATAACAAGGTTTATTGAATAGCAACATGATTGCACTTAATGTGCATCTCTGTGGGACACAAGATTCGTAACACTTTTTAGTAAAATATTTATGCCAGATTTATTAGTGCTTAATTTGCTACGTCTCAGCCGCAGCCAGACATAAGACGATCTTTTGACACACGCCGTAGTTGATAAATATTTTCGTCATTTGTCAGCCGCAAATCAAGTCGAGTCAAGGTTATACCAGATATTATAAATTGCATTAACAGACTTCAAGATGTTGGATGTGTGAGTGTGTGTGTATGTGTGTGTGTGTATGTGTGTGTGTGTGTGTATGTGTGTGCATTGAAATAATGTGGACATAAAACTTTTTTTAAATCGAAAATTCATGGGTCTTGTATATATATTTGCTACAGAAAATTATATCAGTATTTAAAAATCGTTTCGAGTTTTTTATATACGGTAATAACGTTTTGAAACAAAATTTGAACAGAAATGTTTTTAATCATTCTTATTTAAAAAAATACTATATTGGGTAAAAGCCCTGCGTACCCCACACCCATAATTAAGTCATAAAAATACCAACACCTTCAGATATGCCACAAGAATTGATCTTTTGGTTATATATTTTTTTTCCACATGCACGGTTAAAAATCTTGGACTAAATTAAAGTCTAGCTAAAATATGATAGCATTTTTTTAACACTTTGCTGTTTAAAATTTAAGCTTTGCAAATATTAACTCATTATTAAAACTTTACTGTGCTGAAATTTTAACCAAATATATATTACAGTTTCCCTTTTAGCGTTTTTATTTAAATTTAAGTACAAAAGAAATAATACAGCATACATTTTAGCATTTTTATTTAAATTTAAGTGCAATTCTGCATAATTTTTTGTTTGTATTACAATTTACACTAAATTCTAGAACATTCGGATACTTAATTTGAATGCGGACCCGTAAAAAGTTAGCCTGGAAATGCTTAAATTCAAAATAAGGCGATAAGATTCATGTATTTGTTTATCGCTTTTGTTTCGTATCGCGCAAAAGCCCAGTAGTTAGACTAGTGAACATACAAACTGGATGTCATGCGTTCGAATCTTTTTTTTTTAATATTTTATCCAAGCCTTAGCACAGACTGTATTCAAAAACCTTAAACCAAAGCTGTATTAAAAATATATTTTAGTATTTTACAAAAACAAAGTACAGAAAAGTTTAAATTTTAGTACAAGATTTCTAACCGTGTAATCTTTATTGCTCTGAATACATTTTGCACATTTGAAATAGTTAGTAATCATGAACATTGCAACTTTAAAACACTGTTTTACAGTCAGAATGTACAAAGAATTCCAATATCTATTTCTAATGCGTAACAATTCGTGAAACTAGACACCTAAAACAAGAAGTCGTAATTTTTATATCATTTATGGATATTATTGAAGTGTATATGAAAGAAAAGAAATTGCAAATTTTTTTTTACTTTTTTTTCAATGAGTTACAAAGAATTTAGTTTTAGGCCACTGTTTTAGTAAAATTAATTATGCTAAGTAACGGCTTGTTAAAATTTCTAGATTTTTGGACCAAATACTCGTAATACACGTTAAATTACAAAACTGTTTTTTTTTAAAACGTTTTTCTTTAAAATTAATAAGTTTTATATAAAAAAATTAATAAAAAAAAAGTTCTGGACCTCATAGAAAATTTTTTAAAAAATATTACATACTAATACAAATATAGAAATAATACAAAAAAAATAAAAATGATGTATTTTCCATAAACAAGCCTGTTATGAAATGTTTTAAATCTGCACTACTTGTCTTGTGCGAGCCATACAGAGCGCTGCACAGTGGAATGACTGGTACAAACTAGAGGGAATAAATTATTTTGATGACGTTTTTAGTGCTTTAGGCACAGAAAAGTACAAAAAAGGGGTTTTTAATATTTGGACATCTTCGCAATATCTTATTTTTCGCAATATCTGAAAATCCAGTGAAACAATGACAACAGAAACTTAATCAGTCATCAAATGCATCATTTAAAGGAAATTTGTCAAAAAAAGGCGTGATTGGACAAGTGGGAGTGGCACCTCCCATACAAATGAAACACATTTTTCGCAATATCTGGAGAAAAAGTAAGAGATTGTCCTTTTGTATATTGGAACGTGTATTTTAAATAGCGTATTTTATTATTTTTTTCAAGATTTGTTTTGTGGTATTTCTGTGAAATGTGTTTCAGTTGTATGGGAGGTACCACGCCTACTTGTCCAAATATTAAAAACCCCTTTTTTTACTTTTCTGTGCCTAAAGCACTAAAAACGTCATCAAAATAATTTATTCCCTCTAGTTTGTACCAGTCATTCCAGTTGTACCAGTTGCTCTGTATGGCTCGCACAAGACAGGTAGTGCAGATTTAAAACATTTCATAACAGGCTTGTTTATGGAGAATACATAACTTTTATTTTTTTGTATTATTTCTATATTTGTATTAGTATGTAATATTTTTTTAAAAATTTTTTATGAAGTCCAGAACGTTTTTTTTTAAAAAATTTTTATAAAAAACTTATTAATTTTAAAGAAAAAAAAATTTTTTAAAAAAAATCAGTTTTGTAATTTAACGTGTATTACGAGTATTTGGTCCAAAAATCAAGACATTTTAATAAGCCGTTACTTAGCAAAATTAATTTTACGGAAACAGTGGCCTAAAACTAAATTCTTTGTAACTCATTGAAAAAAATAACTAAAAAAAAAATTGCAATTTCTTTTTTTCATATACACTTCAATAATATCCATAAAAGATATAAAAATTACGACTTCTTGTTTTAGGTGGCTAGTTTCACGAATTTTCACTCAATGTAAAATTGGTTGGTGCTTGCGGAAATGTCATTATTTTTTTCTGTCACTCCGTTTTCGAGATATTGCCCACTGTAGTTTTCTTACAAAAAAAAAAGTTGGTCTCACTTAATAGCATATATCTTCAGAACCAAGAGATTATTACTTTTTTTTAGATTAACAAGCTCCGAAAAATCGTGTCCACCGCATATCTTTGGTGCTTCACTAAACTACTGACTTCTGCTATAATAATATGTATTAAGTACGAAGAATTAAAAAAATTATCTGCAAAAGTCATATAACTATAATGTTGATAAAAAAATTACCTAAATTAAACAGTCCCAGTCAAAAATTTTTAATGCAGAGTTTTCTTTTCACTTCAAAAACTTTAATGGGCCCTTAAGTATGAGATTTTGCATCGATTTCACTTAAATGGGAAAAATTAGTTTAGTTTTTTCCAATTGTTCGTATAAGGTGGAAAATATTTTTTTAAAAACCAAATAGACAGTAGCATAAATAATTTGCTATGACTGGCCACAGCCAAAAGTAATCAATCCTTGTAAAACTCAACTTTAATTCCAATAGTACACCAACAAACTATTTGTCCCACAGAGCTGAGTAAAGCTCAACGATGAGCTTATAACTCATTTTAACAAAAAATGTTTTCTACCCACGAGATCCTCTGTAGTTCCGTCAATAACATTCAAACACATTTTCGCTTTAAAGAAGTAGACAGCAGAGAGGTAATTTAAAACGAATTAATCAAACCTATCAAAGTCAGTCGGTAAAGCTTAACGCATGGCCAAAAAAGAAGATGAGAGTATGTTAAATAATAGTGGACAATGGGAAATAACAGGCTTAAGCAAACGTGCACTCATCACCTTCGTGCATGACACACGGTCTACGTCATCAAGCCGCTCTTCTTGGCCACATGCTAACACTACAAAATGCAATTTAGTTTAGGCCATCGGCAGTGGGTCATGTAAGAATAATTATATGTTTGAGCTGCACTCAACTCAGTGTCGATAAAGAAGTTGAAATGCTGAATAATTAATTGAATATTTGGTATACCTGTACAGTATATACAAGTTGATGACAAACATTAAAAGCCACTTAATTTGTTTGTGAGACATGTTTGGCACTAAATCAGTCATCAGCTAACAAGAATGAATGAATGAATGAATGAGTGAGTGAGTTTAAAACAAGGTTGTTGTAATTCAAATAACGATCATTTATTCAGCGACATAATGAAAATAGAAACAATGAACAGACTGCGACAATGTTTAGGCTACTGAGTGTGTTGAGTGAGATAAAATTAATTGTCACGCTGGTACCGCCACCGCCATCGACCATGCTTACCACTTTTAAGCATTAAAGCTGCTGAAGTATTTAAAAAGTCATTAAAAAATTGAGACATAACTCGTTTAATTGATTGACAATATCGACGCACGTTTTGAAAGCTATTGAACAAAATTGTGGAATAGAGATTGACTCAAAGAATGCTATAAAAATATTTATAATTTAACAAGTTTAAAAAGAATATATGGACAAATTAGTTAGTATAGTTAGTTGAAGTTGTGTGAAAAGTTTTATTTTTGTTTTATTGAATGTTGCTAGCCATCCATGATCTATGCATTATGTTGTCCATCATGTTCCATGTGTTTTTCTGCATGTTTACGTATTCATATCTCAAGAGATCTGTGTCAAGGAAAACAATGAATGCACTCATCTAATGCAACTTTGATGTGCACACGTTTTTCTTATCTAGCAAACATGTGTCAAAATATTTCGTATCTAGTTCCCTCGCATGAAAACAATTTTCTTTAAGTTTTGCAAAAACTGTATGGTTAGAACATGACACACATGAGTTCAATGCTTGAGTAAGCTTACAGACTTGCACATAAAAGATAGAAAAGTTGAGTAAAACCAAGAAGAGAATTTTAGCTTTAAGAATTTTTTTTTATAAATCAGCCTGCAAAACTTTACTTATTTTAATTTAATTGCAAGTTTTTATATCGTTTATTCAGAGTCACTACTTTAATTGTTTTCATGTTAGAAGTTGCGTTGATACAGCTCCAGAGGTATCATTGTAGATTGCGTAGACTACATCTTAAATTTACTTTACGTTAATTAAGACATTTTACTGTTGGGCGATTTAAATATGCCTGACTAAAAATTACATTCTTCTTACGATGAAACACATTTTTGTGAATATAATTCGAAGACACGACAAGATCATTTATTTGTTGACAATATACGTTCTGACTTACAACAAGTTAGTTGCATTTATAATAGTCTGGAAAGACTGCTTGACCTTGCGTTAGCTACAGACAGTAACAATGTCATTGTTAAGGCTCAAACATAATAGGCTCGAGCTGGCAGTAGCTTATATCAAAAATCAACGAAAAGCTAACTCAAGTTCAGCCAAGTACTTAATTTGACCAAAATGACTTTAGCGAGATCGTCTTTAAGTCATTGAAAAAATTCGCTTATTTGTATATATAAAAATCTCGTGTCACGGTGTTTGTTACAGAACTCCTCTGAAACGGCTCTACTGATTTTTATAAAATTTTGTATGTATATTTGGTAGGTATGAAAATAGGTCGTAAAGTATATTTCATCCTCCTACCCCCAGTGAACGTGGCACCTCCCATGCAACACAAATTTGCGATATCGAATATCTTTGGAGTTATAAGACGCTTAGCCTCGGAATTCGATATTCGAAAACAATTTACACGTGCCGCTTCGCTGATAACATTTTATGGAAGTTGGAAAAAGGGGCGTGTCACCTCCCATACAACCCAAATTTGCGATATCGAATAGCTTTTGAGTTATAGGCCGCACAGCCTCGGAATTCAGTATTCAAACTTAATTTACACATGTAGTTTTACTGATAACTTTTTATGGCATTGGACAAGGGGGCGTGGTACCTCCCATACAAATTGCATTTGAGAAATTCAACAGCTTTTCGCACAGCCATGGAATTCAGTATTCGACCACAATTTACATATACAGTTTGACTGATAACATTTTATTCGAGTTTAGCACCGGGGCCGCGGCAGCAACGCGCCGGGCTTAAGCTAGTTTGTATATAAATTCGTATTGTTTGGTATGTTCAGTTAAATTTGTAATAACATTAATGAGTCACGGAAATAAGTTAATGTTAATTTAATTTAAATTCGTTTGAAAGAAAAATACAGCTGTTTCCTCACGGAACATTCGATTTGAATCGCTTTGGCTGCAGCCAGATCAAGTTAACGAAACTGGATTGGGCAATTATGGTTTGTGCGCATCACTTCTATTTTTTTGTATACAGTTTGAAATTAGCTACAGCTAGCTTGAGCCTATTATGTTTGGGCCTTTAAGAAGGCACTTCATACCCTTACTACTATTGATAATGACTAGAGCTAGGAATCTCATGCAATTAAAAAATCGAAAATGTGTGTAAAACTTAAAAAGGGCGCTTAAAACAGGTAAAATATGCAATTAAAAATATTTTTCTAACATTTTATTATCGGTTCAAAAATAAATATGGCATGTAATTTCACAAAAAAGTTAATAATAATTTATTTTAAAATACATATAAATTTAATTTATAAAAAACAACAAAAATATTAAGTGAATATAAAAGTAATAGTTCTAGGTTATCTTTTTCCAAAATATTTGACACTAAATTTAAATGGTTGCAAATAAAAAAAAAGCAAAAACAACATGCACTTATTGTAGGCTAGGCGAAGTTAGGATAGGTTAGGCTAGGTTAGGTTAAGTTAGGCTAGGTTAGGCTAGGTTAGGCTAGGTTAGGCTAGGTTAGGCTAGGTTAGGCTAGGTTAGGTTAGGTTAGTGTGGCTGCCTCAAGCGAGACACACTTAGGTCAATGGGACCCATTGTGATACCAAGGGTTAATTCTTCATATCTCTATTTAAACCAGTTTTAGCTGTTTACTAAGCCTAGGATTCGGTAAATCGAAATTTCTGAGAGTTCGTCGAGGTCATTGAAGAACAAGCAGCGGCAGATCTGGAAAAAATCTTGGGGGCGGGTTAAATTATCAAAGACACACATTTTCGATTTGAAAAATTTTGTCTTTTTACATACACTTAACGAAGCGTCGACGTTTTGCTAAGCTTCTAGGTTATTTGAAGCGTCCATCTTATTTTATTTAAATTATAAATTTATGGAACGTGATGTAGTTATAAGTTGCACGTTCTATTCGTAACTGGTTTTTATTCTCTTTTCTAAAAATTATCTTTGCTTCAAATGTCATTCAATATTTTTTTAATTTGATTTAAGTCAACGTGCAACCTATGATCACATCCAAACTTTTTACGAATGCTTGACGTTCCGTAGTTAAATATACACTCTGCGACATACTTAAAATTAGATGACTTAAAAGTTTTTCATAAGGTTAAAAATCAATCGTATGCTTATCGTCTTCAGGCTGATCTCGTAAACGTTTTTTCTTGGTTTAATCTAAACCAATTTTCACTAAACTTTTTAAAATGCTTTGTTGTTTCTTATTTTAAAATAATTTCTCCTATATCGTTAGTTTATACCTTAGATAACAATAAGCTTGTAAGGTTATCCGAAATTCGTGATCTAGGCGTTATTTTTGATTCAGGCCTTAGTTTTAGCTGTCATTTAAATCATATTATCCCCAAAGCATATAGCGTTTGTAAGTTGCAATAGAACTGGTTTATCTGACCCATACACATTTAAAAATTTATATTCGTCCCTCGTAAGATCTAGCCTTGACCCCGCTTCATTTATTTGGAGTCCATTTTATTCAGTGCATATTACTAGATTGGAGGAAGTTCAAAAAAGATTTTTGAAATTTGCTTTACGTTCAATTAGTATGTCGGATCCTCTTCCGTCCTATAGAACGCGTTGCCAGCTTATTGGTCTGTCTTCTCTTGAAGCTAGAAGGTTATTGCACAGTATTATGACCATTTACGATTTGATCAACGGAAACATCGTCTGTGAGAAGTTACTTGACTTATTATCTTATCAAGTTATACTTGACTTTTTTTAATAAAAATTAAAAACCATGTTTTTAATCGTCGCAGTGTAGAAAAACTTCGCTCAGCTGTTGCTACACTGACAGGAAGAGTGCCAAAGTTAGCAAACGTTTTAGAAATTAGTGGAAAAATGTTATTATCACAAAGAGTAAAAACGGTGTTGATATCATTGACCTTTTTTTTTTTTTTTTTTTTTTTAGACTGAACCAACGCTCAGGGGATGCCCCCTATAAATGCTTAAGCATTGTGTTGATTCGGAAGATGGGTGATAGTTAGTTGGAGGGTGGATAGATGGAGTAGTGTCGGTGAAGATTTGTTTTGAATTTGCACAGCTCAAAACTGCCGGGAAACACGCTCGCAGGGAGACTATTCCACAACTTAACCGCGCGACTAAAGAACGAATTATCGCGGTAATGCGAGGTTCTATTAGGCATCGATGCAATGGTTAAGGGGTGGGCTTGGACAGCTGCCCGAGTGGACCTGGGAAACACACGAGCTGGTGGCGTCAGGCCATGTATCTCCCTTGAACACTTCCCATGGTAATACCTATACAGAAGGCTTAGGCAACCTACATTACGTCGATGCTCCAGAGAGTTGAGAGAGGATGAAATACTTTCATCTCCTATCAAATATATCGCACGACGTTGAATTCGGTCCAGAAGCTCCAAATAAGATCTTGAAGCCCCTGCCCAAATGTGCGAATTGTACTCCATTTTCGGCCTAATATATGAGGTGTAGATCATGCGAAGATCAGCTGAAGTGAAATATTTTTTGCACCGTTTTAGAAAACCTAGGCACTTGCCCGCTTCTTTCGACACATCGAAAATATGATCATTCCAACGAAGATCACATTGGATCGATATGCCCAGAACGTCAAGAGCGGCTGATTCCACAAGATCCACACCATTCATATTGAGGGGAGCTAAGGGGCAATCCATCCGCTTGTGGGTTAACAGACAACACTGGGTCTTGCTTGCATTGAACTCTACTCTATTAGCAAGACCCCACTCGGAGATTTTTTGTAGATCATTAAGGAGTGTGTCATTCATAGTTTGCCTTTTTCTCGCAATCTCCATAGAGCTTGGGCGTTTTTTGAATGAATATGAATGACAAATGCTGCTGTCGTCCGCAAACGAATGAATTGGGTTATGCGTCAACGACAGAAGGTCGTTGATAAAAACCAGAAACAAGGTTGGCGATAGAACTGAACCCTGCGGTACTCCTGCGTTGATGGCGTGCTTCTCGGACGAAATACCGTCAACTACGACTCAAATCGTTCTGTCCTTGAGAAAACACGTGATCCATCGAGCAAAATTACCACCAAAACCATATGCAGCAAGTTTTGACACGAGCGCTTTATGCCACACTCGGTCGAACGCTTTTGAAATATCCAGAGCAACAACCCTGCTCTCGCCGAAAAAGTGAACGCATTTATTCCATTCTTCGGTTAAGAACGCCATAAGATCACCAGTAGAGCGAGCCCTACGGAAACCATATTGACGGTCACTGAGCAGTTGGTTGTGCTCCAGATAGTTCATAACGTTGAAGTTTATTACGCTCTCCATAACTTTGGAAAGCGTAGAGCATATCGCAATGGGTCGGTAGTTTGCAGGGTTCGTGGCATCACCCTTTTTAGGTACCGGCTGGACATTTGCCACCTTCCAACAAGATGGAAATATTCCTGTTCTGTAGGAGATGTTGAAAAGGTTGCGCAAAGGCCGAGCCAGCGAAGAAGCACACATTTTAAGCACAATTGGCGGTATGCCATCAGGACCAGAGGCTTTGTTAACGTTGAGATTTGTAAGGACCCTTTTAACTGCTCTCGTTCGAAAGTATATCTCCTGCATTGCAGAAGATCCACCCTCAACAAAGGGCAGTGGCTGATTGCTATCCGAGAGAGTGGAATTTTGTGCAAACAATCTAGCCAATAGGTTCGCTTTATCAGCCGAGTCAGTGAAGATTTGGTCATCTTTTAAAAGAGCTGGAATCGATGACGATGTCTGGTTCTTAACTCTTTTAACAAATGACCAAAAATTTTTGCTCCCTTTGGGGCAGAGAAGAACCTGTTCTCGAATGCGAGCTTCGTGCAGAAACTTTTCGCGTTTTAAAATTGCATTACAGCGATTCCTTGCCTCGATGCGAAGTCTTTTAGTATCAGTATTCTTGTTAGAACGCCAATTCTGAAAAGCTTCCTCTTTGGACCTGACTGCAATCCTGCAAGTCTCATTAAACCATGAGTGGTCTTTTGGTTTAATGCTTCTCATCTTATTGGGGATGAAAGACCGCATACCCAATAGAATAATTTCTTGTACCATGACAGCCGCGGCATTCACATTTCTATCAGCGAAACATAATTTCCAATTGAAGCTGCGATAAAAATTATTTAACGCAGTCCAATTTGCCTTTCCATAAAACCATGCAGTCCTCTTCGGGGCTTTAGGCGTAGAGGTGCAGGGGTTAGAATATGGAAAAACAGCGGATATGGTACAATGGTCCGAGTTACCAAGAGGTGCGTTGACGCTCACATCATATTTTTCGTGATGTGAAGTCAGAAAAAGGTCAAGGATATTATGGCTTTGCAAATCACTTTGGGGGAAAAAAGTGGGTTCCTTCACTAGTTGAATCAGTTGGTTCGATTCAGCAAATAGCTCAACATATTGTCCAACAGGTGTCAATGGGCCCGAGTGACGTAACCAAGCCGGGTTGTGGACATTGAAATCGCCTGCTACAACGATCTCACTGTCAGGAAACAACCCCAAAATATGCGTAATCGAATCAGAGAGAGAGTCCAGTTTGTTAAAAGTGGGCTCCCTTCCTAGATTCGGACTTCTATAAATAAAGCAGAAATGTAGCAAGTGAGAGCGAAGCCTGAACCTAACCCACATTGAGCTAAACTCTGGATCGGTCACGTTCAGACTCCGCTCACACTGGTACGCTACATCTGTTCTTATAAAAAGGGCAATGCCCCTATGCAAAGAAAACAATGGCAGTAAGCGATACCCAGGTATGTGAAAATCCAGTGGATCTGCATCCTCGGCCACCTGGGTCTCGCTCAGTGCCATTATTTGAGGCCTATGTAGAGTACAATGTACATAAACCGAGAAAAAATTCGCCCTCAGTCCACGAACATTGCAGAAATCTATGCGAAAATGACCCGACATTTCCGCACCATGCAAAAATCAAACAAATAAGGGCATACAAGGTAATTAGTTACGGCTGCAAGAGAGCTGCACAACATGAGCAATATAAAAAGTACTGAAGCAAGTGTTATGCCTTTACTTCAGCACAATTCAGCCCACTGTGCAACCCAACTTACAAACGTAACTAATGTGAAAGGATGGGGGAGTTGACGGAACCGAAAAAAACAACAATTACTTACACCGCGAGGAGCATAGAAAAGCCCCTCACATGGTCAGACAAAAAAAAACACCAATGTTGTCGACGGTGTCAATGCTGCTGCTGGCGACTGGCTCTGCAAAACAGGTTTTGCTGTTGTGTTGTTGATTTGAGCTGCTGTTATTGTTATTGTTGCTTAGAGTTATTGTTGTTGTTTTTGTAATTATTTCTTTTTGCACTAATGTTTCTTAGTTTGTTTAGCATGTTTTAATTTAATTTAAATTGTTTTAAAATAAAAACAGGTAACATTTAATTTGTACCCGGTGTATATTTAGACACGAAACACTCGACAAAACATTTAATCCACGGGACAAACAACTAGCTTTAATAAAATTAAATAAAATTTATGACGGGGACGGACGGACGCACGTCTACGCCCAACGAGATCACGAACGCAACTCCTCGCTCGCCCATTTACACTGCCAAATTTGAAGTTCATGAAATATTTGAATTGGAATTAGTTCCTTATTACCGTCACAAAATGGAATTATTATCTTAGAAATGTTAGCACTCAAATTGTTTAGGTTTTCATTGTTGTGTTTATCATTTTAGTTTGGCAGAATTTCAGGTGAAGGTGACGTTTTTATGAAGTGGTGCGAGAAAAGTAGGACCATTTTGCTTGTAGAATAACATAATCCGTAATCATCTGAAAAAACTAAATATAATTATGTGTTAAGCAAACACTTTCGTCGAGGTAGTGACTTTTAACGGGCCCTTTTTTAAAAAATGAGACTGAAAATAATGTTACATTGTACTCAAATTGTTACATTTGAGTACATTATGTACTCTCGTACATAATATCGCTCGTTATGTACTCAAATTTACAGCCATTTTTTAAACAATCAATTTTAAAGACGCATTATTTTCTTACAAATAAAAATTTTTAAAAAATCTCGAAAATCACAGGTCATGTTATTCTGCAAGCAAAATGGTCCTACTCTTCTCGTATCGCTTCATAAAAACGTCACCTACACCTGAAATCCTGCCAAACAAAATTGACAAACACAACAATGAAAAGCTAAACAATTTGAGTGTTAACATTATGGTAAATTTCTGTTGACACAGTTTATGAATTCAATTTCAAAAGAGCTGACTTTTTGGGGTTGAATCATTTATTTTATAGTAAATTAAATGTCATTATAGAATACATAAATAATAACAATCTTAATAATTCAATAAGTTTTTTCTATAAAGGTCTCTTTCCCATATTTTCTTAGTCTGGTTTCAAATTTGCGAAAAGTTCTGCGTACCCTTGGTACTCAAAGGATTAAAAGACTCTTCACAATAATAGGAATAGGGCTTGGAAGAAATATGTTTGTAGTTGTGATTCTAATGACCCAGATACATATGGTCAGCTGTTTTATGTAATGAATATTTGGATACTATTAGGTTGAGTATATTTTCTGATCCAAATAAATTTTTAATTTAAGGGATTTCTTAATGTTAAGAAGAAGACATGGATTTTCTTTTTCTTTAAAAATGCATGATAGACTTACTGACGATTCCACCATAATTTGTGGCCTATTTGCCAATATTTTAAAAGAATCATTCTGTTCAGATTCTTCAACAACGCATTTAAAGTTTTTTCGGAGCATATATCACTTACCTCAGAGAATATTTTTAAGTTTATTTAATCAATCGATGAAGATTTTGGCGCTGGTCCAGATGGAATTTCTTTCGCAGTGCGGCTCCATTTTGTGTCAACTACTTACTTAACTTTTTAATAAATCAATTAATGAAAGTAGTTTTCCTCTTTTTGGAAAAAATATTCATTAGTTCTATTTACAAAAAAGTTTGCAGGAATGACGTCAATAATTATAGGCCTATAGCTAAGTTGTTTTCGATTCCTAAAGTTTTTGATCAAATAATGTACGATCGAGTGAAAATTTACTATGGTCAAGCCATGAAAACTAGTCAGCATGGTTTTGTTACTGGCAGATTCACTGGAAGCTACACGCAGAAAAAAGACATGGTTGAGACATGATTACTGCAATAATAATTTTTTTACTAAAATTATTGTACTATTTCTGCAAGCACAAATTTTTCCTCAATAAAGTCATTATTTACTAATGGTGGCAGGCCTGTAGCTAGACCAAGAAGACAGAGGGGGCAGGCATGAATTTTGGGGGTCAATTTTTTGTTTTTTCATTTAAATAAAAAACATGTGAAATTTTTTTAACATGTGAAATGAATACATTACACATATTTATAAAATAACAGTTAATTTTATAATATTTACATGGATATTTTGATCTTTTTATACATGAGATTAATACATAAAAAATAATATAAAAATTAATTCAGGACTTTGTAATAAAATGAAGGTAAAAATACAAGATTTATTAAAAGTGGCTAGAAATATAAGAAAAAGTAGCAAAGTGGGCTATTATATGTATAATACCGCATTCTTTTCCGGAAAAAATTCTCTATTTTTTCTTACCTCTTCAAGAGTTCTGCATTTTTTCCGTTCTTTTCTAAAAAAAAATGTTGACCTCAAAATAAATCGTGTTCTTTTCTCGAAAATTCTGACCGCAAAAGTAAAACAAATGCAGAATTTTCTGACCTGTAAAATTCGGTGGTTCTGCATTCTTCTCTCTAGTAAAACCAACATAAAAAAAAATTTACAGTAATATTATATGCTTTGACAATTGTGAGAAGAAAAATGCTCCAATTTTGAAAATTTTTTAAATTGAATCCAAAACAATTTTGGTTAAAGTGGTTAATTTTAATAAAATTTAACAGCTCGATGAGTATTTCTTAAAAATTACATGCAGAACCGTACTAAACATAACCTCAATCGTAAATAAATCGGAATTCAAAACAACAGTGGAGCCAATATCAAATGAAAAAAATGTTGCATTTTTACGTTCTTTTCTCAGCTCAAAAGAAGTCAACATTCTGTAAATTCAGGTCAGAATCTAAAAAGTTCTGCATTCTGTGAGGTCAGACTTTTTGTTAGTAAAGAATGCGCTATAAGACATTTTTTAAGTAAAACAAATAAAAAAAAATGAATAAACCCGCATCCGTCATTTGCATCAAATTGATGCAAATTTTTTATTCAGATTTATATATTAAGAACAAATATGCATGTTTTGATTTAAATCTTTTGCTTTTTTAAATTTTTGACTAGAATTCAGATTTGCAGTTTTTTCTTATTTTAAAATTAATAAACATTCATCATGCATAAAAAAAAATTTAAAAATTAAAAACATTTCAATGAATTATATATTCTTTTTGTATCTGCATCAAATTGGTGCACAAAGTGCTTTTCATTTCTAGAAAATTCCTATGGATGCGGGTTAAAAAATTATTTAAATTCAATTCTTGCTTTATTAGTAGAAATTTGAATTTTATTAAACAAATTTCATACACATATTCAAGTCATGAATAAGGTGAATGTGTATATTTTTTGTTATTTTACACTAAACTAATTTTAAAGCAATAAACAAATATATCAAAAAAATGCATATTAATTATTAATTTAAAGTTTTTCATTGTCTGATTTGGCCAGAGGGGGCAAACGGTTGTAGTAGGGGGGGGAATGCCCCCTACCTGAATGGTGGTAAATAACATTGTAGTTGAAATCATAACATCATTGAAATCGTCAACATACTATGATTGCCTTAACTATTAGTTGCAACAAAAATGTTGTAGTTCTGTCAATCATGATTAATGTGAATATTATTATAGAGACAAACATATTTGAATTTTGAATGTTTGTCCGAACTATTCTTTGATTGTTGGCAAACGAAGCAGAACATAAACAAAAATCGAAAGAATTTATTGTGGCTGCACAGTTTGCAGGAAAAACTTTCACTTCATTTAGACACAATAAGTTTTATCGATTCCTGGCTATGTACCGTTTCGTTTGTCAACTGTTCAATTATTGTGTTTTGTTTTAAATCGCCTTATCCTAAAAACAACACGCAGAAAAGTGACATTTTCGACTTTAATTTTAGCAAACATATTTTTATTTACCGTAAATATATTTCTCAATTCTGAACATATTTTGTTTATCACACATATTACTATTTTTGTGACAATGCAGTTAATGCACCATGCTTCAGAATGGCATTAGTCAGGCAAGCGGTAGTAGAGGCTCGTAAACGAAAAAGCTGCGGTTCATTTCAATTTTTCAAGGATTTTACAATTGAATTAATATTTCTGTTCAGCCCAGACAATTGCAAACCTCTGGAGGTATCTTAATTAATAGCTGTGGAAATTGGAGTGCATGGAAATAAAAAAAAAATAAAATTATTGTTTCAATAATATTCTGGATCCTAAAAATAAATTCATAACATAGTTGTTGCAATCATTCTATTTTCGACCCAATAAGAGAATAATGATTGTTTTAATAATATTTTTTTGGTTCCTACAAAAAAGTTTCTTTTCTAAACATTATTGTAATCATTTTATCATGATCAAAGAACATATTATATGTTTAAGAACATGTTAGCAACAATCATAATCCGAATCATACTATGATTCTCTTATAACATGGTTGTTGCAACTAGGTTTTTTCTCTGCATGCATGTCGATTGTATTTACACTAACTTTAGCAAAGCCTTTGAAAAATTACCACAGTTAAAAATCTTGGACTTAATTTTAAACATTTTTGGGTTACACAAAGGACAATACAAAAAAGATTACTTTTTAATCCAAGGAATAGTTGAAAATTTTCTAATCCAAAAAGGACTACTTTTTAATCCGGAAAAGTTTTAAATTCTGAGAACGCACATTAGAAAAAAAGAACATAGTTCACATCAGCTGTAATTCAAAGTTGGCACTGACCATCTCTCCCGATTTTATTTATTTATTTATCAATTTTTTTGTAATTTTTTTAAATTGGAATTTTATTATAAATTTTTCTGTTCATTTAAATTTTTTTTAAATAATTGCTTCATACAAAGCCTTTATTTAATTTGTAGTCCAAAAGTAGTCTAAAACTTAAAGTTTCTTAGATTAAAATTAATTAAACTAAAGTAGGGATAAAAACAGTACTTTTTGGATTAAAATACCTTTAATCCAAAGTTTGGATTAAAAATTAGTCCAAAATTTTAGCCGTGCACATAATCTAATTTTATTGAAACAAAAATTAATAGGATTTTCGCAATATTTTGAAATCTGCATCAAAACGTATTTGATAGAGCCAGTTATCATCAAGTATGGCCCCACAATACAATGTCCATGTTGAACGAATAGAAAGAATCCAAAACGTTTTGTTCGGTTTGCCCTAAAAAGCTTAAGTGGTACTGAAACTTTTAACCTTCCTCCATATGAGGATCGTTAAAAATTATTGAAAATGCAATCTTTAAGTGAGAGAAGGAAATCTTCTGATATCGATTAGTTACAACAATAACTGGTTATATCATGACTGGTGTCTTCGATTTTACAGAACTTCTTTCCCTTATAACACTAACACATTTAACACTAACCATAGAAGCAGTAGAAATGCTAAAAACTTGATTTACTTACAATTATGTAGAACAAATTATATGTTAACTGCTATATTAAATCGCATGAGTACGTTTGTTAACAAGCAGCATATTTGATGATAACTTGTCGAAAGGTCAACTCAAAAGTAGACTAAAAAGTATTATGTAATGAGATCTACGTACATTTATGCATGGTTTGTTGTAACGTCTCGTAATGTCCTTGAGCCCAACTACTAAATTGGTGGGTACATTTTTCCAATATTGGCTTGTTTTGAGCAATTTGTATCAATCGAGTTGAATTTTTTTCAATTCTGAGTTGTGAGTTTAAATGAGCAAATCTTTTGAAAGTGCAAAAAAGCTATTTTTGAGCGCTGTTTTAAGGACTTAATTCTACTTGTTGAGTTAAAGTTCAAGGAATTTACACCCAATATGTAAATTCATGTACTTATCTGACAACTTACTGTTACTGTTTTTGATTCCTATTGTGACACGCGCTTAATTTTACGAACTGTCATACGGAGCACATTAAAAAACTACTTTATTTAAGGGTACATTTCATCTCATTATTGGAAATCATACCGATTCCAAACAAGTACATACATGTAGGAGAGGGGTTCGTAGGTTGGGACACAATGGTTTATGATATTGGTACAACAGAAAAATCGAAATCGAATCCAATCGAATTGTCCAAAAACTGATTTTGAAGACTCCTATTTTTTCTACAAAATGTTCTTGAAATAAATGTTGAGAAAAAACGTTACAACCTAAAAACAATGTCTATAGTTGGCAAAAACGGAACCGATTGATTGATTCGCTAAACCTCAAAACTAACTACGACTTTATTCCAAGCGAATTTGAATTGCTTTCTTCAAAAAGGCGCTGGTGGCGAAAAACTGATCGACGACTTAAAACAGACTTTTGAAAGTAGTATGGTTGATAAAATTTCTAATAGGTCCCATTTTAGACATGTCGGTCGATATGCCACTGATTTCTCTCACGTATTTTTTATTTTTGATATTCTTAGGCTCGGGAACTGAGGAGAAAGGGTTAATAAAAATCATTGAAGAAATCGGCCGGTCCAGCGATTTTACGCCGATTTGTCGCACTTACTCTTTCACTCACACCAACAAAGCGTGTAACAGCAATCGAATCGTATTTGTAACAAAAGAAAAGAGGAAAAAATTGGTGAGCAACTTCGGCGGCATATCGTGAAATCTAAAATGGGACTAAGCAATGTGCTATTCGGTTGTCACTTGAAACAATACAATCAAGTTCCGATCAACGCCGTAAATATGGGGGGTTTCAGGGGGTTCAAACCCCCTTCTTAGCAATTAAACATTTTTTTATAAATGAAATAAAAGCACAGATATTCCAAATTATTTAATTACCATAACATGAAGATAAATTGAAAATTTTTCAATGCATATGCTTAGTTTGTTTAGCAGACATTAAGCTAAATATAATGCAATATTAATGGTTTTCTTAATTGTTTTCCTATGTATTGTTGCTAGAATTTAGTTGCATATTCAGTTTATCCAAATCTGATCAAATTCTCGAGATTTTCAGATTTGTTATTTGACCATCATTTGACCTTCATTTTAAAAATTTTTTTATAATTTATTTTCGAAAATACCTCCAATTTTGCATGTTTCTCCATTTTGACCAAATTTGATTGTTAAACGTAAAATCTTTAAAAAATCTTAAAAGTTTTTTACTCGAATTAGTATTTTTATAAGTAGATTAAATTCTGAAAATTTAAGCAAAATAGGAAGTGGTCAAAATTTTTGTAAATTTTAGAAATATTTTTACAAAAACTCGATTTTTAGAGGATATTTCAAACCATTGCAGCTCAAGGATGGCTATCAATAGAGTCGAAATATTTGGGGAATCATCATAACATAAGCCAAGGATTATTTTGAGGAACTGCCCCGAACAACTTTTTTTAGTGAGGCGCCTTAATATATATGTATGTTTTTTTTTTAAATGTCTGTTTTCGTTATAAAACTTAAATAAATACTTGTCGTCTTGCGCCAAATGAAGCGATTGAATCGATTGAATCGATTTTTTTTATTTTTTGCTTCAGTAACCCCCTCCGTCTCGCCATCACTCATCAGAATCTACAGCTTTGTAAACAGCTTACATTAGTTCAAATATAAAATGAGTGGGGAAATTAACCCCATGGTATCACAATGGACCTCATTGGCTTAAGTGTGTCTCTGAAAAGTGACAGCCACTTTAACCTAACCTAACCCCTTCCCCCCACTTATGAAACTCCTATCTACGGCGTTGGTTCCGACGAATACTTAGATACATTTTTTAGAAAAGTTAAAGCACTTAGTAGTACACTTATATATTGCAAAAAAGCAGAGAAAGTTTTTTTTAAATGTTTGAAAACTATATAATACCGTAGAAGTACAAATAATACAAAAAACCCCATTTTTAATTAAAAGTAAAAGTAAAAGTATTTTGTATTTTAAAATTGTGTAGGCAGTTTTTGAAGAATTCATTTAAAATAGTAGATAAGCATTGATTCTCCAACATAAAATTTACAGAATGAATTAAGAATTATAGACTCAGTACGACAATGTTTTCAAAACGCCTAGAAAACGGTGGTTCTAACCATTCAAAATGTGAGTGAAAAATGTGGTAAAACAAAATTTAATTAATTTATGAAATTGTTGATAAAAAGTTAAACCACATAGAAGATCAATTCAAGATCTGTAAATATGTTTTGAGCATTTTTTGTTTAACTATATGGTATAGACTACATGCCCAAATGACAATTTTTGAAAAAATAAAAATTATAAAAAAATATGCAAATATGTACTATCCACGTAAAAAGTACCACATTTTTAGAAATATGTGAGTATCGAAAACGTCCGATATGACATGTAATCACCAATATATGTGTGAAAGGTGTTTGTGAAATTACGTTCCAACTTTCTGCATGGTTTAAATGTTATTATTCGCACTTATAATATTTGTGGCCGACACAGACAAAAATTTTGTTTCAAAAAGTTTTCCAGAGTTTTTTTTTGTAGGTACATACTTTTATAAAACATTTTAAGATAAATTTTGAAAGAAAACGAATAAATAATATACATGAATTAAATAATTTGTGAGCTTTTAGATCAAGTAAGTTTGAAGAAGTCAACAACAACAACAACAACTCTGTATAGAGTAAATAACTTAGCGGACTAGACAGCCTGTTTTTGAAATCGCTACATTTCCTCTGTTTAAGTTTTATATGATTCAACAGCAGTAAGTATTTTAGATCAAGCCTAAAACTCTACCAGGGATTGTGTGTCTGTTGCAGTTTCTTCTTATTTGTTTCACTATTCATTTGGGCTCGGCAAGTTTGCCGAAGTACATTTCATAAACATTTGAATAGTCCATCCTACGGAACAGTTTTAAAAATCATGATTTTTTTAATTATTTTAAGAACTGGCAGTTTTTTCGACTTCGCAGAAACATTATAATAATGTTTTCATCAAATTTAGCTGATGATATCTTCAAATCGTACTCAAAATGTGCTCTTACTCATACCAGGTCTGAACTCAACTTCATTATCACGTTAAGATGTATCATCTTTGTATCTGTGAAAGCTTGAAAGTATAGCCATAAGTATTAATTTGGGTAAGGGCAACCCTAAAAGACGCCCTATAGGTGTCTTTGCTGGGAACGGTGAAATTTCTTTTAAACATTTTCGTGCGATGTTTTTTTCAGACATGATGTGCGGCCTTACTTAAAAACAATGCTGGGACAGACATCAAAAACCACATGTTATGCCTAGTTCTACTAAACATCGATGCGAGAAATGATTCAAGCTGATCGGCTCGGAAGATGCCTTGAGAAAGTAATGTCTATTTATATTTGTTAAAGTAAAAAATAAACAACTTTGGCAAAAGTAATTAGCAGTAGAGGAGGTTTGCCGTCACGATTCCATACAATTTGACCGATTTGATTAGAAATGGCTAGTGAGGTGGAAAGAAATATAGATGAGATGATTAAGTGAAATATAAAATAAGAATAAGATATTTAATATAACAAAATTAGATAATGCACAGTTCTATATTTTACGAAATGGAAAGATCATAGGAAATGAAAATGTTCTTGGAGAGGTTATTTGGAAGAAAATTGTAAGTTCAGTAGTTTTCAATTTCAGTAGTTGATTGAATAGATATGTTGAACAAAGTAACGTATTACAATGATTGCTCTAAATAAATTTTTTTATAAAAGGAGACTTTTTTCAGTTTTCTTATTATTAGTGTTAAAAAGAAAAATGAAAAAATTTAAAGTATTTTTAAAAATATTTAACAAAACAAAATCAAAGTGAATACTTCCCTGTATATCTCGAACTGTTCTCTATTGTTGTGCTCATTTTTTTTTTATTTCTTTTTCATTGTCGCGTTTATATTCATCTCAGAAAGGCGTCATGTCGGAGGGGCAGCCACGTGCCTATTGTAGATTGGTTTTTAGTGAATAAAAAATAAGGAAAATGATAAAAATAAGTGAATTTAAAAGGAGATTAAATGAAAGAATTAAGAAAAGAATAAGAAGAAGAAAAGAGAATTAGCAATTTACTCTTGTTCTTAGTCGTTTCAGTACTGCCCTTTGGATAATATCTCAAAACTTTGATATATATTCCTATTTTCATATAATAATTAACCAGTGTTTATTAATTTAATCAATTCTAACAAGTTTTTATAAGGCAAGTGATGGAGCCAAATATTTCCACTAAGGGAAATAAAGCCAATTTCGCAGTTTTGGACTTATTTCTACTTGAAAAAGAAATTAAGCCAATTTGGTCTTATTACCTTTGGCCTTATTGCACACACCTATCTTTTACAAAAAATTGTATTACCTACATTTTTAGATGCTGCATGTTTGGATCGATTTTATTTTTCTTCATAAATTGTAATTTTACTGAAGCTAAGCAAAATTAATTTTGCATACCTTATTACTGAATCGAGCCGCCTCCGTCTGTCTCTGCGCACGATTATTGCCGCAATTTTTAAGCTATAGCTTTAATTAATATTAAAGTGACTTTATCAAAACGATAAAGGCTCTGTAAATTCCATAAAAATCAATGTTAGGACCAGAAATTTTACACATAAGCTTTGATTTATAAGTAAAATAAACTAGAACTTTGGAATTTACGTAGTCGTCTAAAAAACGGTAAAGCTTCTTAAAATTTCACAAACATAAATGAACATATAAGCTTTCATTTTCAATTTGAACTCTGAGCATAAAATTTGGCAAAATTAAATGAAAAATTCGAATATCTTCAATAAAACTAACTTTATGAAAATACCAAATCCTTTCTAAATTATTCAAAAATTCATATATTCACTTGATATTGCACATCAAGTTCTCTACTTTACGTTAAGAATTTGAAGCAATTGAATTAAAACAACACTTCATCCCTTAACAAAGTGTTATCATTCGAATAAATACCCCATCACTATTTTCAAAATACAGCCAAAGGTAAACCCTTACTAGCTTGTAAATAAAAACAAAAAAGTAAGAAAAAAAACCTACAAAAATTTTTTACGAAGTTTTTTAAATTTTTTCGAAGATTTCTTTATTTCTTAGCGCAATCTACTGAGGAATGGTTCACTTAAAAATGGAAAGTATTTTTTTTTTAATTTTCTTGTGTGAAGAAAATGCAATATTTTCAAAACCAGTCACAATCGGAAAAAGTTAATGATTTGAAAAGTTTAAGGTGTTTTCTTTAAAATACCGTACATAAATACTAAATTGAGGAACTTGAAATATTTATAATGTGATTAAACGCTTAAAAAACGTGTTTTTTCGTCTTTGAACGGTGATATCTACAAAATTACAAAAATGACAATCAATGTTTCTATATCAAAAACGTTGTAAGAATAATATGCAACAAATTTTTTTCCCAACTCGCCAAAAAGTCTTAAAAACAATGCAATGTTGCGAGTCGATCTAAAAAAACTGAGTACACACACAAATTCCCCTCCCTCAAATTAAAGCTGTGTAATCAAAATGAAATATTTTTTTTCGACAACTATTCAAAAATTTGATGTAATCTTGATATTTTGATAAGGTTTAATAAAAATAACACATTAGCTATAATTTCAATTATACAAGTACACTTTTTTTTCCTATGTATCTTAAGAGGGACAGTACAATTTTGGCAAATCTGTCAGAAATTCTACATGCTGCTTAATTTACTAATTATTACTAGTGTTTTATTTTTGTTCCAAACTTCTTAATCCTACTAACTTTTCCAGCGAGTGTGTTCCAGTGCAGTAAAACACTATTCTCGTATACAAAAACAAAAATAAAAGTAGGTACAAGTTCACAATTACATTCAATAAATCCATAAACGTGCTTAGCCTTGGCAGTAGACTTCAATACCAAAGGCAAGCCTTCCAAAGTAAAACCCAGTTGTTGGATGACTTGCCAAAACGTTCATCAAACGTTCAATCCACATAGTGGTATGGTCGACAGGCCGGAGGAAAGGCGGGCAGATGCTGCATAATCGCAACAAAAGCAAGAAAAAAAAACAACCAAACAACTCATAATTGCAAACAAACATAACGCATGCGCAGCGAGGACAATGACGATGTGAAAATTAAGAAGTTCTGAATTTATGACAGATGAGCCAGGAACGGACGGACGCATGGACGAAAGAATTGCAAACTGAATGACCAAGGAGACCCAACAACCGGCTTATTAAATGTTGAAAGCTACAAAAGCATATGTTATCGAAAGTTTGGTGACGTGGTCAGGGGATGAGGATGTGTCGAGTTCAACTGTTGGTATACTAAACCATAAACCAAAAAGACCCAATCCACCAGCAACAGCAAACACTAATTAGCGCGCCAGAAACAGCTTCAATACTTGGCCGAGAGCGCATTTTATGGCATGGTTGTTTCCTTTACGCTCAAAATAATGCAAAATGTGAGTTTTTATTTGGCTTATATAGCGGCGGTTTGACGATTTATTGGCAAGCTTTGGTAATTAAAGCACCATTGTTAGGGAAGTCTTGTTTTCTTTTTGCCTCACCGCTTGCTCAAAAATTACTGCCCCTCAAATACAATAAAGTTTATATTAACAACAAAACGGGTTCTATGCGTTAATCGTAATCATCTTTCCAAGCAAAATAAGTTATTGTATAGCTTTGATAATGCGGGAATTTCAAGTCGCTATAAGATATATTAAAAACAACTGGAGGCAGCTACTCAAGGACGTTTTGTGACTAGAGTCTATGAATAAGATCTCAGCTGTTTGAGTTTTTTATTTATTAACACAAGCAGCAATTAAATAAAATATTTGTAGTATTTTTGTTACAGCAATATTTCGTCTGTTAATGACTTTTGAAATTATTTAATTATTTGAATGACTTTATATTAACAAATTTTTTGTTTGTAAATATAACGTAGTTTAAATTCTGATGATTAAAAGCATTCGCTGTTACAAACTTTAAAAAGTGAATATTTCTACCAATGAGGTGCTAAGATCTTAACTTATGTGTTTAATAAAAACTCATAGCGGCAAGAAAAAGCATTGTCTGATAAGCAGAAGCTCAAAAAAATTTACCATAGAGAAATCATTTTCCTGTACCGACAACTTCTTTTTCTTGATTTTAGAATATGTGAGATTAGTGTTAATTTACTCCACTCTAGCATTTTAAACTTTGAGTAAGAAAAAAGTTTATACAATAAGTTTTTATTTCTAACATTCACTATCATGTAGGATTTCTTGAATCCAAAATAGATTTTTTGATTTAAGTAGATGGAACCAAACTTGAATTTAGAAATAAAATTTAGAATTCGTAAAAACTTATACATTTTTGAAGCCTGATATAAAAATAGCCTAGATGTCAGCTTTATCAAAGATACTAGATTAAAAAGAATATGGCCTTAAAAAAATCTTTAACATTTTTTCGAAGAAATATAGAGAAGAAATGAATAATAAAATAATGAATAATAAAACGAAAATGAGACAAATCATTTTATCAAATGATCAGGCAAATTGATATTCTTCAGAAAATAATTTTTTATAAATAAGCGGAATTTTTAAGGTATAAGAAAATTATCCACTTGGATCAAGCAAAACAGTCTCAATTTCAGAAAATAATAAAGTTGAATAAAGGGAAATATGCTGGTACTCAGCATTGTATTCGTAATGACATTTGTTTTATAGTTTCTCAGCATTAGAAATCACTGCTTGTATATTAAGAATTTTATGTATGACTGAGAACAGATAATCTTTTGCAAGTGTCTGCAAATATTAAAATCTCTTTAAAGCATTTCTTTAATAACGTTTGCTAAAAATATATCTGAAAACTTTTTTTTAAAAATGTAGTTTAAAAACCAAAAAAATACTCCGGGATGAGAATTTCGATGCACATGTTAACATGGTTTTGATTTTGCTTAATTTGTATTTGCGGATGAAAGCAAAATTTATTCCAAGAAAATCGTATTTTGTTTACTTTTACGGTACAGTTTAAGAGAGTGAAAAGTACTTAAAAAAAACGAAAGTACTTTTTATTCCGACTTTTGACAAGTATTTAAAATTTTAGTTTTATAACATCCAGTAGCGTAAACAAGATTACTGTGAGTTTGGTGCTCAAGTTATCAGTAAACTGAAATTAACTAGCTAGTTAGGGTTGCACTCAAGTTTGATATTTGATATTTGAAAACTAAAAAAGTGTTCAGTTGAATATTTATTGAAAAGTAAGACAGGTAGAGTATAGAGATAGTCATTTTGTTTGACATATAAAACAATGCTTTTATGAATAAAGACTATGCTAAAGTAATAAGGTTTGCTATCAGCAAATGATTTCATTCACAACACCTTCCCTGAATGGCTTCAATAGAAAATTTTCAATGTCACTCTTGCATTTCCTTTTAAAAATAAATTGAACCAATTGAGATCACAAAACTTTTACAACAAATTTCTACTTAATGCCAAGTTTACTTCAAAAAGGTTGGAGTTTCTGAACTATAACAGTTTTGATAAAAATATCAGCGATCATTTCATTTGTTGGCTGATATTTTATATCAATTTCTTTGCTCCCTTTTTTCTCTCGAATAAACTTTGCTCTGAGATCTACATGTTTTGTTCGCGAAGAATACGAATTGTGCACAGCTACTTGTCCCTTTATTGTTACAGCGTAAGATCATAGTATTCTTATTGTTGTGTACTAGCTCGTGCTCAAGTTATTTTAGCCACACGGATTCCTGCATCGCCGCCACCACTGACATATACTCTGCTTCGGTCGATGGTTGGTAAGTTGGTAAGACTTTGCAGTACACATGCAGCTCCACATGCAGCTCCGTCAAGGTAAGAAATTACCTCTCCGAAACCTTCAATACCGAAATATCATACAAGACGATCCGTTATCTTGCGATATCTTCAACATCATCATGGAGTGGATCGTACGAAAGGCCGGTATGCATCGCAATGACAGCATTTTCTACAAAGGTGTCTGGCTCCTTGCGTACGCTGATGATATTGATATTGTCGGCAGAACCAAGAGAGATGTCACCGATGCTTTCACTGCTATCGAAAAGGAATCAGCCAAAGTGGGTTTGACGATAAACCAGGGCAAACCAAAGTATTCATAATATAATTCGATTATATTTGTGTTTATTTATACATATGAATTTTGTCCCAAACATCGGTTGAATATAAATAGTTATATTTTTTTTTATTCTAGCAATAGATAGCCTTTCGATAATATAAATCTTTAACAAATATATATCGGGATCGTATGAAAAATTGTTAAAAGAAGCGTCCGGATAAAACTTCCAAAACGCTGGATTTGTCCATGTATATATATCACATACGGATTGTTCACATTTAACTGTTGTAGTGGTTGTAACATTCAATAAACTTTTGCTGTAAAACTTATCTAGTATGTTATATAAGACTGTCCGATTTTGATGAAAATTCACAGAATTAGTATTTAGGGCATTTATATTGAAGTGACAGTTTTTTTTTATCTGCCCCACACGAGTCTGTGGGCTATGGGTATTTTTCTACCCACTTAGGCATTAACGAGTTCTAAAATATGTTTTTCATTGTTAAGGTAATAGCCTGCACACAGTAGCAATAAGCGAACTTTTTGTATGTTTTGTGGTGAGTTTATATATTTGAAAACCAAGTGTGTGATTTGTGTAGTGTGTTTGTCTATTATAAAGAATTGGGGACTTCCCCATTTTTGTGTAGAGTATGTGGAATTCAGTTCAATAAAAAATTATATGCAGTTCATTGTGTGTCGTGATTGAGACAAGTTCAGTAAATCAGTGAAAAAATATTACTCAGTGATTTTTAAATTTTGTGAAAATGTTTCGGCGTCGTAAAGTTCTAACTGTAACTGAATTACAAGCAGAAATAGATGGATGGACTAGTGGCAAAGAAGAAAATGAAGTGGGACATAAAGCAGACAAAATAAATTTTGTTATTACTCGGCCTGATAAGGTTGATGAAATTAGTGATAATGAAAATATAGATGATAATCTGCAAATACTTCACGATAAAACTCAATTTCCTAATGAAATGGCAGGCCAGTTTGAGATTGAGTACATTTATGACGACAATAATGTGAATCTGCAAGTGGTTTCTGAATTAGTGGAAACAAACAATGATCCACTGGATACAGACGATGATCCCCAACCATCTACATCGAAGTCGAAAGCTCGTGTCTCAGTGGGGAATAAACCTAAATGGAGTAAAGCGCATAATTATAAATTTGATAAACAACCCATCAACAATGGAGAGAATGCTCAAAAAGCATTGTACGAAAAAATTGGTAAGTTGCGTGGCATATCTTCGTTGCGCACAAATTCTTAGAGCTATTTTTGCTTTTCATAGGTTCGTACACACCATTACAATTATGGGAATACTTTATCGATGAAGAAGTAATGGATATGATCGTCAAAAGTACGAATGAGTATGCTGGAAAAAAAATGTTTCTGGTTTCGTTACTTCAATCACAGAAATAAAAACATTTTTGGGAATCTTGTATCTTACAGGATATAATACTTTGCCAACAATCAGATCATACTGGTCAAATCAAGCATCTCTAGGATGTCAAATTGTGAAAGATGCAATGAGTCGAGATAGTTTCGAACGAATAAAACAAAACATCCACGTTTGTGAAAATAAAAATCTTGATATAAATGAAAAATTTGCTAAAATGAATTAAATAAAAAATTCATGCAATTTGGAGTATTTGCATACTACGGCCGCCTCTCTTTGAAAATGTTTATTAGAGGTAAACCGATACGATTTGGTTACAAATATTGGGTCCTCGCTTCAGCCGCAGGATACTGTTACTATTATATCCCATATGCTGGTGCTTCTGCCAACAATAATGATGATTGTGGTCTTGGAGAGAATGTAGTCTTACGGTTGTTAGAAAATATATCAGATCCAACCCAACACAATGTTACATTTGATAACTTTTTTACTAGCCATAAGTTGTTGTGCATAAGTTGTTGTGACTGAAAAAGGATATTTTGCAACAGGCACCGTTCGCGACAATCGTACCAATCATGCACTGTTGGATGATCTCAAATTAATGAAAAAGAAGCCTCGAGGTTCATCAGATTTTTGTTTTTACAAAAACAACAAAATAATCGCCGTTCGTTGGAATGATAATTCGGTAAATATATCTTATTCCACTTTATTACTCCAATACTGAATATTTTTTATTTAGGTGGTCACTGTGATGTCAAATTTCTTGGGTGTGGAGCCAGAAGATTTGATCGGAAAAGTCGAAAGATGGCAATTATGGAGCAACCACATCTTATTCATGAATACAATCAGCGAATGGACGGAGTTGATTTGTTTGATAATGCTATGAACAATTATCGCATTCAAGTTCGCGGAAAGAAGTGGTATTGGCCGTTATTCACTAATGCTATGGATGCTGCTATGGTGAATGCTTGGAAGCTACACTGCATCTGTAGAAAACTTGAAGGTGCGCTACTCATGAGTCAACTCGAATACCGTATGAATGTCGTTGGAGCATTGATAACAATAACTAAAATCGTTGCCGTGTTTATAGTAAAATTGTCACGAATGAGCAAATAATTTCAAAGCGGATGGATAAATTTGATCATATGATTGAAAAGATTGTTAAACGCGGCCGATGTGGGCAATGTGGAGGTAAAACTGAGTATGCATGCACGAAATGCAATGCAAACTTACATCCAAAGGACTGTTTTTCACAGTTTCATGCTGGCACCCCAAAAATATTGAGAAAATAAAAAAATCGAAATAATAATAAATCTCTTACGTGAAATGTATTTTTGAGTATAAAACTATTTTTCTTTATGATAACCTAAAAAAAAATCTACAAAAAACCAATTTTTACTTGAAAAATAAAACATATTGTTGAACCCATTAACGCCTAGGTGGGTATTTAAATACCCATACAATATTATCGTACCTGTAGCCCAGAGGAGTCGACCTATCCCAATGTTTATTTTTTTATAAGACAGAGGACATCTAATGCTATAAGGCGCCAAGATGGTTTTCGGGAAACATCTTAGGGAAATTTCTTATGTGACTTTCATATATTTATATAAATGATATCAAAATTTTCGATTTTACACAATCACTTATCACCTTATTTTGAACACAAATGCATTTCAAACCTTTTAAATTTCTTAATTTTATGTTAAAGATTGTAAATTGAATATTTATAAGACTTATCGACTTTAATTGCTCGTTATATATAAATGTACATTTTCACATTGAAGACTGGTGGGTTGCTTGATAAGAATATTCCAACAATGACTAATACTTTGTGCTAAGCATATGCAACTTAAGACTCAAAATTATTTTATTTATTGAAATTTCAACAGAATGTGTACAACGTGTAAAACACAACACAACACAACAACGAATATGTTATACGTACATGCAATGAGATCATGTCTATTTTTAACATGTAGAAGACTCTTTTTTTATTCTTATGTAAAATGCAAGTCATGTGACAAGCTGCTGATGCAGCTCCCGCTGTTGTTGAAATGTTGACTAGCCTTTTTTTACGCTATTCCACTGGGTATAGAGCTCATATTGATTTTTAGCGCTTGTTTGTTACGTCCCAAAAGGAGGCAAGTATCAAAAAATTATATTTTATTCTCACAACTCTATGGCAGCAATAAAGCTACTGCACGTTGTATAAAGCAATCAATTGGCTTGTGACATATGAATTCTTCACTCAACTTTAATTTCAATAGTTAACAATTGACCAGCAGTTATTAACAGTTATATAATATACAAAAAGTCACAAGTTCAGCTGACGAAACCGAAAGTATTTTTTAAAAGCTTAAATCCAGGCAAAAGACCAGGGTCGGTACGTTTAGTTTTAAAGAAGAAAGTCAAATAAATCCTATTTTTTCAGAAAAATTAATTGAAATAATATTTTATTCAGTAGCAAATTTTACTGCGAATACTATCCGAATTAATATTGGCAGATAATACTTAGACATTTTTATAGCAAATAAATTTTTTTGTGATCAACAACGCATTGCGCAACATATCGCAGCAAAAGGGACACTCTAAGATCACAAAAATCGGTTTTGGTCTTAAAGCCTATCAAATTTAACAGAAAAAGTAAAGGTGCTTTTAAAAGAGAGAGTGAAAAACGAAGAATATATTTTTGAAGTCGACAAAGTTTTGTATTAAGTAAAAAAAATATATATTTGCTCACCTATATATTTGCTCACCTATATATTTGCTCACCTATATCAACGGTGAGAAAATGCGGCTCTTTATTAAGTAAAGTGCGACTCTTGTTTTTTATTTTTATATTTAAAAAAAAACACATGTATCAAAAAAATTCAAAAATATTATGTAATCCGACAAATTCCATGGAATTTCATGTTGTTCTGTAGCTCGGTTCTTTAACTTTCCTCACGAAAGTTCTCACCAGATTTTCTCCCTTCGACGTTATTCTCACTTGCACTGTTTTAGTAATAAAATGAGATAAATCGGTGATTTAAATTCGAATGTTTCAGTTCTACTTTCGAAGGAATTCGATAGCCGAAGTACTTCTATAAACTGCACCTGAAATATGAGCAGTTGAAAAATCTAAAGAGGAAGGATTCGAATAATCTCTAACCAAAAATATAAGTTCTTCACAATAATGTAACTTTGCATAACAATATTTTGTCCAAATCCGCGGTTTTCCAAAGGTGATATTTCACAATAAAATTATTTTGAAAAATAAAAATTGAAAAAAGTATGCTGATGTATGCCACGGTTTGAAAGCCAAATTAAAATAAAGGCAAATCAACTAAAGCACAATAATGATATTCAATGAAATATGCTCAGTTCTGCTAAACTGCTAAATTGTTAAAGTTAGCAGCTGTTGATGTGAACGCCTCTGCTAAGGCATTTTACAATTAAGTCAAATTAGCTGACAGACTTCTAGAGCTAAAAATCTGTAGTTTTAAGAACTCATATAACCAAGGGGCGGATTCTGTTTAAACTGGATCATATGTTGAAAAAAATTTAGACATAAATGTAAATAAACATTGCTATTAAAACATATACATTTCAAAATAAATTTGATGCTAAGGACAAATCTTTAAAAGAGATTAAGAAACATTGCAAGGTTCGTACACACAATTTCAACTTTATATGCATGTAATTGACTTTATATTTATAAAACTAATATTGTGTATATGTTTAAACAGAAAGCATTTGATCGTTGTCAGGAGGAACTTGCGAGATATCTCAATCCTTCCAGAATTTCCTCAATTTTTGAAGATCTTTAACAGCGCTTTCTAAGCTATTTAGCTATTTGGATAAATCCTTAAAATTGTCAGAACTAGAATGCGAGCCATCAACATCTTCAAACATGCGAATTGAAATTAGATTAATAAAAACTTAAAACATAGTGCATTCATGCGCTTACTTATCCTGCGAAAAGGGTATGGGTCTGTTCGGAAATGCATCATGATGCGCAAACTGATTTTTAGCACAAGTAAAATGTTAGTAAAAGGCCAATTTTGCAGCACTGCAAACGTCAAACATTCTAAAACGTCATTTTTCTATCAAGCGTCACTCATCATTCGCATCAAAAAATTCCCGCTGCAATTTGGACGCCTAAAAAATGCCAATTGTGCGCATGCTACAAATCGTGATGTATTTCCGAACAGATTCTATATTACTTTCCATAAAATTAATTATATGCTTCTTTAGTTCGCTAGTTTTTTTTAATGTATTTGACATTTTTATCAACTGTTGTATATTTTCATTCAAAAAAATTTCAGTGAATAATATTTATAGCTGTGTACACTTTTTCGTCGTTTAAGTTCACTTCACACTACTACAGAATCGCAAGTTACAAGTGAGCTCAAAATTTCGTGTACACTTGAATTTTCATAGTTACAGAATCCACCCCCAGTAACCAAATATATATTTTAATTTTAATATTACAGTTCATTAACACATTTTATACATTTGCCTCAGTAGCAACTTTCAAATGCCCTAGGGCCGTTTTATTCACTTTTTATAATTTGATTAAGTCTGAGCAGTTTCAATAACTTTTGTTAACTTGACTTTTTGTACAACTTGCGAAGTTAAATATTTTAATTTCTCAAGTTAAAATTTAATTTCATTCAGTTCAAGTTAAAATTTTATATTTTGAAATTAAGTCAAGTTATAAATATTCAAGTTATAAAACATCCCAAGGAATTTTTTGATATTTGATGGGAAATGAGAAAAGAAATGACTTTTATAACTTATTAAATGGAAATTTGTTGATATTGAAGGCAACGCAATGTCAACAAAATATTTTGTTATTTAAATATATGTGTGCAAAATACAAACAAAGTGATTTCCAAATATTGGGGCTTTCAGTTGACGGTGTTTCGAATTAAGATATGTTTTAATTCACTTCGTTAAATAACGACGCATGCTTTATTCAAATTTTGTCTTTTTTTTTTTTTGATAACAGAGGAGGATAAATTCGAGTCCTTCAAAATATGGTCGAAAATTATTCTGTGAGTTAATCGGCTGGACCAATTTTTGATAAGTTTGGTTTTATTTTGCTTATTGGCCGTTTGTAAGCCATATATTTTATTTTTTTTTTAGAAATCGACTTTCGCGCCTTCTAGCATATAAATACTAAACCAATATTACAAAAATAGTTTCTTTATATTGACTACTAACAAAATTATGTTAAAATAAAAGGATCTAGTGAATTTGCTCTTCGCAATTTGACATAGCTCTTTTTTTAGTAAACTGTTTTTAACCGTTTTTTTTTATTTCTAAAAAATAAATAGATTTGTATTTGTATAGAAATGTATTGTATTATTTTTCGTTTCTCTTCGTCAAACTAATATTTACTAAATCGAACAAAAAAAAATCCATTTTTGACTTAAGTAGAGATTTGTGACTTGCAGACTGCACGACATTATTTTTTGGTGTCAACTTCCAACATACAGAGTAAATGGAGATATAGTATTTGCACCAGCTCTGTTAAAATCCTTTCAATGATACAAATTCAGTCACTAGAGTTGTTAAACATAAAAAGGCATATACAAAAATTTAGTAACTGAAAAGATTCATCAGAAATGGTGCCTTATTTTGGGATACCTTTATTAACTCTCTATGCACTACTACTTCTTGAAAATCGACTGACCGCCCCACTGAAATTGGCAAGCTTCATATTCTCTTTAACAAATGGCCGCAAGTGTACGTAGAAATTTCACATTATGAGCTAATGCAAAAATATAGGTACCGACTACTCATAATTGTGCACATAATAACAGCACTTTCATATTACTGCGCATCGTATCTTTTGGCCAACTAATGATTGTAATCTTTGGAGCTGACATCGATCAGCGGAAATTAGAACAGGTCATTACGAATATAAAGTACAATTCAAGCCGTTGCAAGGACTTTGATCGATCCTCTTTTGATTGTGTTTTGCGTGTTATTAAATGTTTGAACACAAATGATCAATAACTAGATCTACAAGTAATGCCGATTCCGAATGACTCGTGTTCTCGAGAAGCTTTACTTGGCAGTTATTACTCTCTGAGGTTTATTCAATAATAAATATTAATTGAATATAATAAACATTGTCTCAGAAGTGAATTAAGCCCCTGCCACCACGGTTCTTAGTATACCGACCACGCACTGTAATCAGTATGCCACGGACGCCATCAAATTTTTAGCGGTTAGCGGAACCTGAATATTTAATATTGTCCATAAGAAAGTTTGGTAAACTGTATCGGTTCTAGTCAGATAAAATAATACGTTCTTCAAATGTTTTTATAATAACAATTTTGTTGTCACAGCACAAACGTGTGAAACCTTGTGATAGAAGCGAAAATCACAAGATACACCAAATATCCCTAGTTGGAATTTATAACTGGTCATATATTTGGAAGTTACAGAAATCACAAGTAAACAAAAGTTATCAAACGAAAGTTATATCAAATCTTCAATATGTGAAAATATTTTTGAGAAATTCAAGTGAATAAAATGTAATAACTTTTGAAATCGAATAAATCCCAAAGTTATTCTAACTTCTCAAGTTAAAAAAGTGAAAAACGGCCCTTAAATCTCTTCCAACCCCATTACAATATTTTTATTTTTTTAATTAATAAAAGGCAGTTTTTAGACTTTGGAACTGCAAATCAAACTACAACCTGCAAACTACACTCAATAAGTTTGACGTTTCCGACTTCACAAATGGTATCTGCTAAATAAAAACATGGTGCACGCAAGCCAACAAGCTGCTTAGTCTTTTCCCATACAAAATTTTGACAGAACTTAACAAATTTGATAAGTTTAGCAAGGCTTAAATAATGTTGTGAATACCATTAATGTATTATTGTTGAGTTTTTTTAGTTTATTAATTTCTGAAAGCAGCAAAGTACGCAAAGTGCTCTGCCATTCGTTTTAATTTCATCTACTCCCTCTCGCTTGCATATATTTTTTCATCACGGACCACTATTTACTCACATTATCAATTACACAAAAACTAGTTTTCGCAAAAGTGTGTATTTTGGAATGAAAAACTGTGACGTTAGAAAAAATGACTATTTGTCGCAATAGTTACAGAAAAGAGCTACTGCTTTGTTTTTTAAATTCAAATTCCATGTAATTCTATGATGGTCTTTAGTTGATTGACCAATAATTGTAAAAAATTTGGTGATGTGTAACCCTGTACAAGGTTTAGAGATTAGAGATTGGATTTTAGATTAGAGATTAGATTACAGAGAAAGCTGACAAAAGTTGAGCTAATTGTCGAAGTGAGGTGTTCGAATTGTAATGTTCCTAGTTGTTGTTGTTGTTGAAAACGGCTTTAAACAATACAGAACCATATTTAAAAATATTGGGTAAAGATTTGTTTTAAATCTCGCTTTCCATTTGTTAAACAACTTGAAATGAAATTTTTTTTTTATAAGAAAAGTGCTTGAAAAAGTGAACATTTACGTCGGCTGTCTTTATTTTGTACACATATTCTTACGTACAAAATATATGTTATGTATGTACATCATTAATATTAATTTTAATTTTTTTTTTTTATAATAATAATATAATTTATATTAAAACTCGTTTTGGTTTTTGTTTTTATTTGAAGTACGGTGTGGCTCTTTGGAAGGTTTTTCATCTTAATGTGGCTCTAAATGGCCATTTCTTTACATACTTCAATATTCCCTGTATAATTCAATATTTTTTTAATGAAATTTGTGATATCTAAATAAATTTTAGAACAAGTGCACAAACTAGGAGCATAATTCGAAATATGCCGAATTAAAAATTTTTGAAATAGTCTACAACCCAACAAGCAAAATAACTTCGTATCGATATCGGAATGATATCGTTATGATAATTACTTTTCTTGTTAATATTTTTCGACCTCAATAAATGATTTTTTAACGATCTTGAGGATAATTAAATGTAGGTACTGTTATCGTAATTATATTGATTTTGAATGAAATTTCGATATTGCAACTTCAATGACTTTAGATAGAAGAAACTGCAGAATTTAACCCAATATCAATTTTGTATATATTTGTAAAGAAAATTTACGCTGCTCCTTCTTTCGTAGTATTTCTTATTATGTTGTAGTATGCAACTATTAAACGTATGCTTAGTCCTTGAAACAATAGCTTTGAATGATAAAGAGATAAAGATAAAGATAACTTGTCATTTGCTTAGATAAACGTGTTTTGATTGTAACTTGTAAAATCATTCACTCAATTAATCGCCGCATAATAGAAATAATCATATCACATTATAAAACGATATTTTCTTTAGCTGTTTTGAGAAAAAGTAAAATGGAGAAATTTAGGTTTGAGTTTGTGGTGAAAACTGCGGACGATCCAAAAACAAATATGATTGCGGTAACCTCAATTACTACAACCGATAATCAGATTTTTATAATTCCGGAACAATACCAATCGGCAAGACTTCATCAGCAACTTGTGAACACTACAGCTTTCCAAAAAGTGAAGACAACTTTACAAAAGAGACAACAAAAAAGGAAGGTATGGATTACTTTATCAGAAGAGGTATCGAAGGTCTATATAGATGAAGATGTGAACTTACAATTTAATGGCTACTTGCTGAAGAAAATTACACCTGAGTTCCTAACAACACAATTGGCTGCTTCTACAGCTGGTATTTCTGAGGAGTCATTGCATGCGCCTGTTTACAGATACAAAAAGATGAGAAAAAAATTAAAATTTTTAGATTATTCTTGGAAAATAATCGCTTATAAAATTTACATTGAATTCAGAATGGAAAAAATGGCAAGACATTTTTTGTGAAATTTATGCCGACAAAGGGTGGACTCGAATTAGATATGTAATTTCATTCAAGTATAAAACGGGTTTATTATTAGACGATGCTTAAAAAAGGAGATATTATTATTGGATAATTGATAGGAAACGTTTAAAAGAGATAGAAGATGTTTTTAATGAAATCAGAAGCCTTGAGCATCTAATAAATAAGAGAGTATTTGAGAGAAAAAATTTTACATATTTTGATAATAAAAATAAAGACAAGTTTGAAAAGCAAAGACCATGTAAGTTTTATGAAAATGAATGCTGGTTTAAAGCGAAAGATGAGAGATAGAGGAGAGACCAGATTAAACATGTAAACAATTTTGAATTAGAAGTGGAATTAAATGGCAAGGATCCAAAAAACTAGTGGTGCCACCATTAATCAAAATCAAATTACTTTTAAATAAAATTTTAAAAACACATGGAATTTATGATTCTGGTTCCAACATTTCTTTAATTTATTCAAGAATACTTCGTTTAGAATTAAAGAAATTCGATAGTAAACAAAATTTACATTTGAAAACGATTAATGGTGTGTAAAAACACACGGAATGATAACACTAAATGCCAAGATTTTTAACATTGAATGCAAAATTTATGTTTTTATTGTAGATGAACAAAACTTTGACTATGATTTTCTTATAGGATTAGATTGCATAAAAAAGTTTCAATTGATTCAAAACGAAAAACAAGACATTACACAAAAAAATTTTTGCTTTTCCAAGTGAAGATAATGAAGAAAAAGTTATTTCAAAAAGCAAAGAAATAATTTCTAACTTTTAAGCGAATAATAATATTGTAAATATAGATATTGAACAACAAGCCACGAGATATAAAATGAATTTTAATAAACATGTGCAAGTAGCAAATTTTGATATTACAATAAATCATTTAGATTTTCAGCAACAGTCTGCAATTCATGAATTAATTGATAATTATAGATCAATTTTTGCCAAAGATTAATACGACATTGGTACTGTAAAAGATTATGAAGCTCGTATTGATTTATTAATTGATAAATATTGTAGCAAAAGACCATACAAAATAATAGAAAAGGAATTAATAGAGGAATCATATAGTCCATTTGCTGCACCAGTTACCTTGGCATATAAAAAAGAAGAAGGCAAAAGATCAAGGTTGTGTATAGATTTTCACGATTTGAACAAAATTGTTGTTCCTCAGTCACAACCTTTTCCATTAATTGAGGATTTATTGATTAAAATAAGAGGATGTAAATATTTTTCAACATTAGACATAAACTCAACATTTTGGTCAATTCCCTTAAGAATCGAAAATAGACAAAAACAGCATTCGTAACACAAGAAAGACATTTCCTATGGACCTGCTTACCATTTGGTTTGAAAACATCACCAGCGATTTTTCAAAGAATACTAAGCAGCATTATTACTCATTTATCACAATTACTGGAATCAATATTGAATGAAGGTTTCAGATTAAAATTCACAAAATGCACATTTGCATCGGATTCGGTGAAATATTAAGGCCATGTAATTAAAAATAATTCAATTACTCCACTGAAAGACAATTTATTTTCAATTCAAAATTTTCCAATTCTGAAAACACTGAAAAATGTTCGACGGTTTCTGGGGAAAATAAATTTTTATAATAAGTATATACCAAAAAACGCACTTCTATTGGATCCCTTTCATAAATTGTTAAAAAATGGAAATCATTTTATTTGGTCGGAGCAATGTCAAAAAGCTTTTGAAGAAATGAGAATTTTACTTTGTTCACAACCTGTTCTGGCAATTTTCGATAAAAAATTTACCAAAATATATTTACACGGATGCAAGTTTACAAGGCATAAGGGCTGTTTTAAAACAACCACAATTAAATAAAGAAGAAAAACCGGTTGCGTATTTTTCAAAAAAATTAAATGAAGTTCAAAAAAGGAAAAAAGCTATTTATATGGAGTGTCTGGCAATAAAAGAAACAGTTAAATATTGGCAGCCCTGGCTCTTAGGTAGGGCGTTTTCGGTATTTTTGGACCATAAGCCTTTAGAAAAAATTAATATTAAGGGAAGAACAGACGAAAAACTTAGAGACTTAACCTATTATCTATCACAGTATGACTTTGAAATAAAGTATTCTCCAGTAAGATACAACTTAAAAGCAGACTTTTTGAGCAAATATCCAGTGTTAGCACCACATGAAAATGAAGAGAACAGTTTGAAAATTGTAAATTAATATCAATTGAGGATATTCAAAAGGATCAAAACATAAATGAAGAAATAAACAATAACAAAAATAAACTGAAATTAAGAGATAGAAAAAAGTTCGAAATAAAGAGAAGATCTACTCTCGGAAGATTTTAGAAAAACATTTATTGCAATTATGCACCTACATTATTGCCATGTAGGAATAAAGCAATTGCAACTTAAATTCAAACCTTTCTATACAGTTAAAAATCTAAATTATAACATAAAAAAATTTGTGAAAATTGTGAGACCTGAATAAAAAATAAATCACGAGGTCAGTATAAATTCGGGCGGATGTCTGTCTTAGGTCCGGCCACTTATCCTTTTAATATCATTACTATTGACACAATTGGAGGATTCGTTGGTTCACGATATACAAAAAATATTTGCACCTTCTTGTGGATCACTTCACAAGATATGCTTACATTTTGGCATCAAAAACTCAAAATTCGAATGATTTCATAAAATTAATAAAAAATGTATCGCATAGCAATAAAATTTGTATGATTTTATCGGATCAGTATCCGGATATAAATTAAAAAGAGTTTAAAAGATTTTTAAATGATGTGTTCTTCATTTTGATTGACCAATGATTTTTCACTGCAGTAAACGCACCATCCTCAAACGGTTTAAACGAAAGACTTAACCAAACTTTAGTTAATAAAATTATATGTAAAATTAATGAAAGAAAAGCAAAAAAAGACATGGACAACAATAGCACATGAATGCACCAAAAATACAATGAAACTGAACACACAGTAACAGGATTTTGTCTAAAATACTTATTGGAAGGTGAAAATATTGAAATTTTACCAGATGATCTGAAACAAAAGACAACACATTATGATTTACTTCACGACAGAAAGATTGCCTTACAAAATTCAATTAAGTCTCACAACTATAATAAAAAATACTTCGAAAAACATAGAAAACATTGCGAATTAAACAAAGGAAACGTACAGCCCTATTCTGGCAGCTTAACTAAGCTCACCACATTAAGAAAATAGTTAATATTAACAATTTGTTAAGGTTTCGTATTCTGCTGCAAATTTAAAAGCAATTTGTTAATAACAAAAAGAGTCAACAACGAATGAAATGTATGTGCTTAGATAGAAAATTGTTGTGAAAATAATAAAAAATACAATATATAATATAATATTGAGTTTAAATACATTAAACTGAAAAATGGAAGAATTTTTTACTTATTTTAACAGCCCTATTCTGGTTGTTAACTTAACAAGAAATAGTTAAGGAGCTCTTGTTAAGCTGCTTGTTATGTTATGTAAATGTTGGTATTCTTAAAAATCATTAACAACATAAAAGCTTAAAAAGCTTTTAAAGTTCACCATGCATGGTGAAAATCGATATGCCTATTGAAAGAAGAGATGCGCTATATAAACAGATGCTTCGAGTGCAGCTTGTGACTTTGCAAGCGCTTGAAAAATTTGCCACGGCTACTGAAAGATTTCATTATCAACACTTAAAATAAGTAAAAAATTCCTCCATTTTTCAGTTTAATGTATTTAAACTCAATATTATATTTTAATTTTTTTTTTTTTATTATTTTCACAACAATTTTCTATCTAAGCACATACATTTCATTCGTTGTTAAGACTCTTTCTGTTATTAACAAAATTGTAAGGCAAAGAGCTTTTAAATTTGCAGCAGAATACGAAACCTTAACAAATTGTTAATATTAACTATTTTGTTAATGTGGTGAGCTTAGTTAAGCTGCCAGAATAGGGCTGTAAGTGTTGATAATGAAATATTTCAGTAGTCGTGGCAAATTTTTCAAGCACTTGCAAAGTCATAAGCTGCACTCGAAGCATCTGTTTATATAGCGCATCTCTTCTTTCAATAGGCATATCGATTTTAACCATGCATGGTGAACTTTAAAAGCTTTTTAAGCTTTTATGTTGTTAATGATTTTTAAGAATACCAACATTTACATAACATAACAATCAGCTTAACAAGAGCTCCTTAACTATTTCTTGTTAAGCTAACAACCAGAATAGGGCTGTAAGTATATGTTGAAAATGGGAACCGGTTAAACAAGAAAAAATTGGACGAATTAAAGATTGGACCTTATAAAATATTGAAAAAATGTCAAACTCAATATACAGAATATGTACGGGTCGATTCGCCCGGTGACTGTTGAACCGTGAGGTCGTGAATTGCGACTAGTCATGTGCAACTGTTTTAGCCCATACGATGGTTAATGTGGTTTTTACAGTTCTTGGTTCTTACCAGGCCCGTAGCTAGTATGGTGCTAGGGCAGGCTAAGCCAGCCCTAGAATCCGTCGAGCCTGCCCTAGCCAAATTTCCGTTTGCTTTTACAACTGTCCTCTTTTATTTCGCAGTTGATCACAGTATATTTAGACCAGTGATCTGCAAGCGATGGCATTTTCGCTACTTGCAATCTAGCCTCAACAAATACAGTGACAGTCTGACCGCACTACGCAAGCGCTGCGATTGTTGTGTCGAACATACTTGCAACATTGAAGCCAACTGTGTATGAGCGTGTCGTAAGACCACAATAATGCATGTTCGAGTTGTTAGTTTGATAACCAGCGCAGGGTCTTTTCAACTTCTGGTATGCAAAGGTAACTATGGTCATTTACAAGCAACAAAACAAAGACATAAAGCGTAACTCCTGCATAAAAAAACAGCGCTTATTTTGTTCTCCGAACACAAAGTATTTGCAGTAACATTGCAGTTACTTTGCGTGACTTTTGAGAGCTTGTAGCTCATAAGCTAATGGTTCAATTGAGCTGATTTCTTTTTTAAAATAAATTCTAAAGTTTAATTAAGTGAGCAATAAAATTTGTTTAGTAAATTTTTAAAGATATTTATTAAATTTAGTTTTTTAAGAAATTATATCAGACGCCATTTTACTATAAAACACCTTTAATCACTGATTTTGATAAGATTTTGTATGCATGCAGATCTTTAATAAAGCTACAACTTTTGTTCAATTGTTCAAAATTTTGAAATAATAGGGTCGCCACCTAATAATATGTCTTTTCAAGAGTTTACAACTGATAAATGACGTTTAAAACTCTTGAAAAGACATATTATTAGGTGGCAACTCTACTATTTCAAAATTTTATAATTTTAAATTCTGACAACGGATTCAGATTCAGCGACCCATTTTTGGTGTACCATTTTTTTTTGCCAGCCCCGAATTCATAAAACTACAATAAATTAAAGTGGCAACCCTATCCACCATTTTGAATTTTAAAATTCTGACTTTAGATTCGAAATCAGCGACCCCTTAACACGGATAAATGATGTTTAAAACTCTTAAGAATACATATTATTAGGTGGCAATACTGTGGTAAAAATTTAGGTGGCAACCCTAACCTCCATCTTAAATTTTAAAACTGTGGCATTATATTCGAAATCAAATCCGTTGTCAGAATTTCAAGATTACAAGAATTCGCAAAAATTAAAAAATTTAGGTGGCAACTCTATCCGCCATCTTAAATTTTAAAGTTTGACATCATCTTCGAAATAAGTTATCCCTAAAACTTCCTAAAACTATTTACTCTATTCTTACTGAAGTAATCTACAAACACTTGAGTAAAAATGCAGTGTACGCGCTGATTTCATCGTTCGTTAGCTTACTTTTGTATCACTGCTTAGCCGAAGTTGAAATCAACCTGCAATGGTACACGAGGCAGTAGCTCAAAATAATGCATAATTATAACGATTGCCGTTCGTGAGCTGTGGTTTATACATATAATATTTTATGCAAACATCTATACTTTCCACTGAAGTCGAAGCACACATCACACAGTGTTTGACTTTGGTACAATTGGCTAATGCAACATGCTTGATGTTGTAAGTGAGCTCGATGGCGTTGAATATGTTGCATGGTATTAATGATATTGAAGTCATACAAAAACCAAGTATGTACTGAGTGTGAAAGCAGTTGCAGTTCATCGCTGCAGGTCTCTGATTTAGACCTTTGCATTATTAACATAAACATAAGCCGAAAATATGGCAGCGCTTTCAATTGACAGCTGAAATTAAGAAAACAAAATTTCACAAGTCATTGCCAATAACAGCTGGCAAAAAATTGTAAAAAAAGGTAAATTTTGGTGAAAATTTATAGAATGTTGTTATTTTAATTGTTTTTAAGATTTTTTGAGCGAGTTTTTCAGATAATTTATTATTTTAAGTGTTTTAAACTAAATATACACAAAAAAATTGCAGTTGGTGCAGTCGTTTTTCCAGCAGTTTCTTCACTTTTTGTGTCTCCCAGTTTGATGTTCTGATTAGAAAAACACTTGCAACTACTTTAGGATGAATGTGGAGGATTTCTAAATTATATCATGATTCAAGCGCCAGCTTACTGCATTTCGGATTTTTCAACTTTAAGCGGCTGTACCAAGTCAGCAGTGTTCGCCTATTCCTGTAATCTAAATCCTTTGCTTTCATTCTCAAATAGTTATACGTACTTTCCCCAATCTACTAATAATAATTAGTCTAATTAGCCTAACTAGAGCTACTGATTGGGAACATAAAAATTTGGAAAGGCTGAAAGGAAAATAATGGATGTTGCAGACATAGCTTGCGATTGAATGAGGTACTTTTGCTCAAAACCAATTAAAATAACAAGGTTTTATATCACGCAGAGTGCACCGTCGATCGAACCTATTAGGAAACTCAGTAGTAGAACAATCACTTGGTGAGAGAAGTGAATATTCTATTGAAATAAAGCCGGCTTACTTTGATGTCGTTGATAATATTATATTCAAATTAAAAAAGCGTTTCACCGAAAATGATCGTATATTGTTGCCATTGTCATCAGCTTACGAAATGAACCAGCTAGTTTGAAAATATTATGTTCTATAGGCTTTAAAATACCCTCTGATGCCGAGATGTCTGTCGCAAAGAAATATCTGGACAAAAAAAGGGATGAGCATCAGAAAATATCACCAAATTCAATCAGTTTTGATACGTTGAATGAATTGTATCTAATGCGCGATGCGTTTCCTGATACTTCTCCGGTATGCGAAGCATCATTTTTTCTTATAAACCGAATCAACGGAGTTCAAAGATTATCGATGACTACAACACGTCTGCGAGAACTTTCATTGATCGCTTTTGAAGGCCATTATTTGGAAAAAATTTGTCCCGAAACTATTCTTCGCGAATTTAATGAGAAACCAAAACGATTGCCTTTGTATTAAACAGCAGAGCTATGACTGTAATGGAAATCAATTAATACATAAAAAATTCGCTTTCAAACATTGAACTCACCTTTGTTATATTTAATATGTTAATATACTTAACTTTTTATTTTACTAAAATATACATTCGAACAATGAACTCATTAAATAACATGTAAATATATAAAAATTCATTTGAAAATATGTTAATATACATATATATATATTTATATACAAATGTATGAAAAAAAATTTGTTTATTTTTTACTGGAGGCTCAGCCTGCCCGGCTCTTAATTTCTGGCTACGGGCCTGGTTCTTACAGTAACCAGTTAACAGTTTTAAAAAACAGTTATAAGAAAACTTAATAAAGTTTTATTAATAATTAAAAGCAACAATGAAAATAAGTAAGAAGAACGACTTCTTCACATGGAAGAAGTAAGATCGCTGTGGAAGCATATAACAGAAATGAAATAAGGGAAAAGAAGGAAGGCAACTGAACGACGCTCGCTGTATGAGCGGATATTAGCAAGGAAATAATGGAAACGGAGAAAGGCAACTGAACGACGGTATTTTTATATTGAAATATTAGTGTATCATATATTTTTGTATATTTGATTTTAATATAACTTATATGTATCTGTTAATCAGATTAATTTCTTCTTAAATAAAAGAAAAAAAAGGAATACTTGACTACCAATGATATTTTTGACAAATTTTACCACAAATTAAAAAGTGTTTTTAAGTAATATATGTAATTGATTTTTATGTAATCTATATGTTGACCAGATTAATATATTCTTAATATGTATAAGAATAGAAGAAAGTTATATAAAAAATTAATTGTGTGATCTGTGTGATTTCAATGTCAAATATTCATTATATGTTTAAGTTCATATACATATAGTCGCTATGTAATCATGTTAAAGTCATGCTTGTAGCTCATTTCAATCCTGCTATTGTATTTTGCTCATTGCAATGTGCGAAAGAGACAGCGGTGTGTGTGTCCATGCTTGTCATGGCACACGGTTGTTGTCTCTTTCTTTCGTTAGGTTTAGTTTAAATTGTATATACACATGACAATCGTCAGAAAAGAAAGTTAAAATGCTTCAAGAGCAGGAGCAAATTAATCATTAATTTTATTGTAGCCAAGTGGCGGTCGATTTGTTAATTATATAATAATGTGATAGTATTTGCAGGCCATACATTTACAGCCGCTAAGTTATCAAATAAGAAACAGTGTAAATTTACTATGTAATATCGTTTGTTTAAAGTCTCAATAAAGTACATACATATAATATGTACGGGTCACAGAAAATCGGAGTCAAATCTTTTCCATGTAACAAAATTGGTTCCAGTTCTTGATTACGTTTATGAAACAATTACTTCTACTGATATTTGAAAAAAAAAAATTATTTGAAAAAATCTACTTTTCTAAAACTTTGTAATTAACTTTCCCAGCGGGGAAAGGTAGATGTAAAGAAAATCCACGCCGCTGCTACGTTTCGTAGTATTTCTTAATATTTCGTAGTATGCAACCATTAAACGTATGCATAGACCAGAGAACTGCACAAGCCTACTTGAAGTTCAATCCTTTTCAAGTACTTGAATTCAAGTCTGTATCCAAACTTGAAAAAGCAAGCTTTAGCCAGCTTGCAAAAATACCAAACAGATACAAGTCATATTCATGCTTGCTCGTTGGCTTGGCTTGTTTAGACTTACTTTGTCGGGCAGAAACTTGAAAAGCTTGAAACGATCGGCAAAAGCTTGTAAGCTCGCAAGTATCCAATTAATTGAATTTAAAGCAAGTATCCAAAAAATTCAATGAGCTTGTGTAGAGAGAGCTTAAGCGTAATAGAAATTTTAAGGATTCCGTAGACTTTGTGGTTGGCAGTTTCAGGGGTAGATGATTTCGAATCTGATGTCAAAATTTGAGATGGCGGATAGAGTTGCCACCTATATTTTTGGGTATTTTTGCGAACTATTTTAATTTTGAAATTCTGACAACGGATTTGATTTCGGATAAAATGTCACAGTTTTAAAATTTTAGATGGAGGATAGGGTTGCCACCTAAATTTTTACCACAGTATTGTCACCTAATAATATGTATTTTTAAGAGTTTTAAACATCATTTAACAGTGTTAGGGAGTCACTGATTTCGAATATGAAGGCAGAATTTTAAAATTCGAGATGGTGGATAGAGTTGCCACCTTAATTGTTTGTATTTTTATGAATTCGGGGCTGGCAAAACAAAATTGGGTAGCTGAATCCGAATCCGTGGTCAGAATTTCAATACTATAAAATTTTGAAATAATAGGGTTGCTTTTACTTTTTAAAAAACATATTATTAAGTGACATCCCTACAATTTTGAGATTATGACAATGGATTCAGATTCAGCGACCCATTTCTACCCTTTATTTCGCGCCAGCCCCGAATTCGTACAAATAATAAATTTATGCTGGCAGCCCTACCCATTATCTTGACTTTTAAAATTCTGACTTTAGATTCGAAATCAGCGACCCCCTCACACTGATAAATGATGTTTAAAAAGACATATTTTATAGGTGGCAACCCTATTATATCAAAAATTTATAATTTTGAAATTCTGACCACGAATTCGGATTCAACGACCAATTTCTAGTATACAATTTTTTTTGCCAACCCCGAATTCATAAAAATACAAAAAATTAAGGTGGCAACCCTATTCACCATCTTGAATTTTAAAATTCTGACTTCAGATTCGAAATCAGTGACTCCCTTACACTGTTAAATGATGTTTAAAACTTTTAAAAATACTTATTATTAGGTGGCAATACTGTGATAAAAATTAAGGTGGCAACTCTAACCTCCATCTTAAATTTTAAAATTGTGACATTATATTCGAAATCAAATCCGTTGTCAGAATTTCAAAATTAATAGAATTCGCAAAAATACCCAAAAATATAGCTGGCAACTCTATCCGCCATCTTGAATTTTAAATTCTGACATCAAATCCGAAATCATCTACCCCCTAAAACTGCCAACCACGGAGTTCATAGAACCCTTAAAAGTCATAATACGCTTAAGCTTTTCCTACACAAGCTCATCGAATTTTTTGGATACTTGCTTTAATTGGATACTTGCCTACAATTTCAAGCTTTTCAAGCTTTTTCGTACCGTTCGCTTGTAAGCTAGCTTACTTGCGAGTCGCATGCTGTAGTGGGCTTATTTATATTCAATTACAAGCTGTACTCGATTCAAAATTATCAAGCTCAAGCTAGCTTGAACTTGTATTTTAAGCAAGTACTTGAAATAGGCTTGTGCAGTTCTCTGGCATAGACCTTAAAACAATAGGTTTGAATGATAAAGAGATACAGAGAAAGATAACCTGACATTTGTCAAGAAAAAAGTGTTTTAATTGTAAGTTGTAAAAATCATTCACTCAATCAATCGCCGCTTAATAGAAATAATAGCTTTAAATATCGTTTCTCTATTTTAGGTAAATTGTATTATTTTAATAAATCTGTATACTAGGAGAGAAAAATGTAATAAAATAATCTCTGTCTTTAGAGAAACTTATTAAAGTTTTATTTTTCTATGCCATAATCAGATCACATTATATATTTTTTAAGGCTGGCAGGCGTTTCAAAACGAGTAACCATGACATGATTATGTTATGAACCCTGTAATTGTTGGTCTTCTATTAAATATGTAACTAATAATTTAGATTTTTTCTCAACAACCATCCAAATAAAGTGTAAATAAAAATGTAAAATATGCGAATAAAAAATACATTTAATTAGATTTACCAAAAATCAACGGGAAGTAGTTAATTTTGCTTTTTCAGCTTTTTGAAAATATGATATTTGACATAAGGAATATTCATAAAAAAGATATCTTTAACTGAGCAAGTTATAAAAAATTTTGATTTTGTAAGATTTGCTAAAAGTAACATGGAATATTGCGCTGACTTAAAGCTGACTTATAAAATAAATAAAGTATCTAAAATAATATCGAGAATTTTTCGAGATATAGTTTCGATGATCGCTCAATTTAATTATCGTTATTTGGTGTGCAATATTACAAATATTTATAATATTTCAAATAAAAAATTACTTAAAAAAAATCAATTTTTGGTTGACGTTCCTACATGTTGCTTATACGTTGATTCTCTTTGATTTAAATACAAATTCTAAATGTTTGATAGCTTAAATCATACTTAGTTTTAAATACAAATTCTAGTTGTTTAATAGTTAAAAATCGGTTTTTGAGCTTTAGGTCAGGTTGTTGTTTCTTTGGAAAAATTCGTTAGAGGAATTAATTGTTCTAACCTGACCTAAAGCTCAATAGAAGATTTTTAACTATCAAACAACTAGAATTTGTATTTAAAATCAAGTATGATTTAAACTATCACACATTTGTATTTAAATCATCAACAAAATAAATAACAAGGTCATATAGAAAACTTTAAATTGATAATAAAAATTATTATATATTTTATTTGTTTCATTCGAGAGGTTATTTAGTAAATTGGTAACGATTAGTGATGGGAAAAATATAGATTTGAGGTTAGTTTTAATGTGTTACCCATTTTAAAAAATGAGGTGGTGCATTGCTTCACTTCAAATGAGGTATGAGTGGACTAAAATGAGGTTATGTCGTTTAAAAAGAGGTTGTGAGGCGTTAAAGTATTTTACTGTATTACGAGTTGATTTGAGGAGAATGAAAGGGACGAAAATGGACATGTAACTATAACTTTGTGCAAGGAGTGGTATTTTCAAACATATACCAAATCAGCCCCAACTTTATAATTTTACAAAAATCTGTATTCAAATCGCAGCTTTAAGCTCAACAAAGAAAAACTAACACTAAAAAGAAGAAGAAATAGGTATTGTATTCAAATCGGTTTGGGAAGAAGGTTCAGGTGATCAAATCCTATATCGGAGAAAATTTATCACAAACTTTTAGTTTTATTTTAAAATACATATGGTTTTTATTTCATACCCATTAATATTTAAATATTAAAAAGTGGAATCTTAATAATATTATAATATGAAAGCATTATAATGTCTTGAATGTTATAAACCCAAAACTCTTAACTGTAAAATTTGAGCTGTGTGAAAATTTGAAGTGGTTTAAAGTATTTTATTGAGGTGATGGCAGCGCTGTAGCCAGGATTTACCCTGGAGGGTTCTGATGAACAGTTTTTTCTTTCAAAATGAAAAACTTACTATATGCAAATGTCTGTATCATTTCATTTACTAGTTAAGTTTTTTATGTATTATATATGTAATCAAATATATTAAGGTGTTCTTGACTTCCATAAGAAAAAAGTTCCATTTTTACCTCTCTAAAAATTAATCTTGGTCTATTTTATAACGAGTCCCAAAATATTTTGGCTGTTATTATAGCCACCAGTAGGTTAAAAGATTTTTAAAAAAATCTCCAAAAATCATTAAAAATTTTCTATGTGACCTTTCTTACCATTCTTGTTCTTTATTATTATGTTAATTTTCTATGATTTAAATACCAACTCTAAATGTTTGATAGTTTAAATAATTCTTGATTTTAAATACAAACACTAGTAGTTTGATAGTTTAAAATCATTTATTGAGCTTTTTAGGACAGGTTAGAACAATAAATTGCTCAAACGAGGTGTAATTGAGCTCAAAGGAGCTATAATTAAAAATCTAGCGAAGCAATATTCTTCAGAATTTCAGGTCTATTTGCGGACACATTTCAGAATAGATTCCGAAATTTTTGTGGACTTACCGCTATTTTTTTAGAATTTATAGCTCTTTTTTCTCAATAATCTCAAAAGTGAAAATTTTCACATACGATATTTATTTTATCAAGGGACGATATGTAGGTCATTTGCATATAAAATCAAGGTGCGCGACTACTGTAGGGTTGACGGCAGGAAAAGGCTGTTCCATTTTGCATAGAAAAATTTTAAAGTTTTGCAAAAGCATTAAAGATAACGCTGTTTTTCGTGCCTTTTTTTAATTTATTTTAATTTATTTCACTAAAACTGAAACACCTTCATTATTGCTAATGCGATCCTCATTTTCAAGATATCCTTTTAAGTGCTTGCATTCATAGCAAGAATTTCTTAAATGTATACATATTAAAGCTAAAATATTAATTATAAAATAAACACCTTCTAAAAAAATAATTTGGTAAGAAATTAAAACAAAATTAAGTTTTTGAATTTTTAAAGTTATTGTATAAAAATAAAATGAAAAATATCAAAAATTAAGACTTCTATTTTTTAAAATTTTACCAACACGTCCTACTTTGTTAATGTGCGATCACTGTGTATGGTAAGGGATGCACATCCTTTCAAACGGATCTCGCCTATTGAATTACGGAGGCATGTTTTAAGAAATTTTTGGGATGAGAACGATATCTAATTTTTCTCAAATTAATTTTATTTTAGAGACAGAAAAGCTTTTACGTAAACTTCATAAATCTTAAAACCTAAAAATTCACAAAATTACTTAAACTATTGACTGTAAACTTTTTCTGGGGTCAGAATTCTGAAAAATGTAAGTCAAAATTATAACTCATGAGTAACTTGAAACATTCCCTAAAAAATAAACCAGGTCATATCTTAAATCCGAATGTTAATTGTTTAAAAACTCTTGAATATAAAAGAGTAACAATGTAAGGGGCAGAAAACTGTATTTAATAAAAACTTGTTTTGTGCCGTAAATTACGAAGAGGCTTTTTTGCAATGCCGCCATAAGCAGAGCTAAAGAAAACTTACAATAAGCTCCATTTGCATGTTTGGAGTAAGACAACCAACTGCAGCGACAAAACCATGGATGCTGAAATTTAAATTTTTATAAACCGCTCGAGGGAGAATTAAAATCTTGTTGGCTGAAGTATACTTAAAAATGTTCCTAGGCGGTTCAAAATAGAATGATTTTTTAGTATGCTTGTGTATGTCATTCTTGTTGTATTCACTGCTATCATCACAACTATCATCTGCAAGTGCCGATGTCAAGGGTAGTTAAAACAATAGCGATGGTAAGTTTGAATGTATCACGTTAAATCCGATAAATCACGATGCATTGGTTTTCACTGTTGTTGTTTATACGATTCAACTCAAACCATAGACTTTTTCACGTAAACGTATCTTTAATATATGATTTGTTACGTTTTTATAGAACATATTAAAGTGATTCAATGAAATAATTAAATGAATTAATTTTTTTTTTAATTTCGACCCTCTGGGGGGTTTGAACCCCGAAAACTCCCATTGGCACGGCCCTGGGTGATGGTACAATTAATATTGATGCAAGAGACATTTGAGGGACCTCATGTATGAGTTACCCAATACTAGGAACGATTACCAAATAAACATATCTCTTCACAAAAAGGCTTGAATTCAGAATGTACTTGCAATAGCCACATATATTTATTTTGCCATAAGCAAGTAGGTTTGCGTTTGTCAACTATAATCTTAACTTGGTTCATGGAAATAAGCTTTTATCTCAGTGCCTTACTACAACTTATGGACGAAGTTTCTAAAATAATAATGAAAATTTGATACTGTTCATCATATAATACCTTTGGATAGTATATTAATTTTTTAATTAGACTCATTAATATTATTTAAAATAATCGTGATACAAAATTTAAAAGTCAGAAACGACAAGAAACGATGTCAAAAAAAGTGTTAGATGTCAATCATAATAATGTTTAAGATTCTCAAAATATTATATGCAAGGATTGATAAAATCTACAAATTCCGAAATGGAAAAACAAAGACAACCTGTCGTGTTTGATGATGCTTAATAACAGGCATGAAGCAAACGAGCAGGTAACTTGTGACACACTCACACAAGCACTCATCAGACTGTAACCGACCCGATTTTACTGTGCCGCGCATAATAAACCTTTTTTCGAATTTGACGAATTATGATACTCGAAGAATCTGACATAAAAACGCGACACACAATTAAAATGCACCGCAGACGCACATTCAAAGCAATTAATAACAGTGGCTATAAAATTAAAACAACAGCACGAGTCAATAATATGGGGAGTCCCTGACAAACCTGCACCACTCTACAGCGTCTGCCAGGTGGGTCTCGGACAAAACATAGCAATGTGAAAAAGTAAACATTTAATTGTAAAAATAATAATTAATCATATTTCATTAAGCCACAAAACAAAAGCGTACCAATATCGATCGCATGAATCATGAATGGATATAGATAAAGTTAAGAACAATACAAACATTATTGGTTTGTGTCAAAGCCCGGAAGTTGTTTGGCGGCATTAGCTTTTTACACGCACCACGCCTGAATTATGATCTGAAGTTGTATTCAATCGTATCGGATTTCGGATTAAAAATTGGTTATCGCTTATTTATAGCTGATGGTGAATTCAGGGTAAATGTGAGGCAGACGGAGGAGTTGGCGGATGATCATTGTCGGTATTCATCAGTGCCGCCTTTAGAATGATATAAAAAGCATTCCCTTCAAAATAATTTCCGTATGAAACCATGCTCTGACGTGACAGTAAAACCACGCATCTTTGAGTCACTAAATAAACTGAAAAGTCACAATACTGTGATAAATCATAAGGAAATTGCTCAAGCAGAAAACATGCCGACGGCAGCGCACTGTTGAAGACCCGAATAAAAAAATTCATATGAAATAAAAGCCGCAATGGCGGCGGCTTATTAACACCGCTTGCCGCCAACTTAAAATGCATTCAAAACATCATCATTGTCGTAATCATAATCATGATTATTAACATCATCCACCACATCTCCGGATATTAAACAAAGTCACGGTAATTGTTATTTCATGTTTTCGAGACCCATTTTAAATAAACTTTGTTCACTTCTCATACTTATGCCCATTCATGCATTCCCTAACTTTTAGAGAACTATTTGGTTTTCTTTCTTTCTGTTTTATTAAACTACATATTACGTTGCTTTATCTGTTCTGCTTTTGTTGTTTCATTTCGTTTCGAGTTTTTGTAAATTCGCTACCTATATCATTCCCGTAATGAGCTCTAAGCAATTGGCTTTCTTCATTTCGGCAGAAGCGCACAGACGAAACCATGACCAGGCATTTAAGTCCCATTCTCACCATCGTCGACGCTCAGCTTATCCATGTGATCCAGCGGTCTTCCAACAGTCGTATCCGTCATCAGCAATTGTAATGATAGTGTTTTTTTTTTTTGTAATTTTTTTCGTTGAAAAGATATCGCAATTAATAGTTAAGATTTAACACCGCAGGAAATATTTTACTGAACATATGTTGGGACGATATTGAAAAAGATACTTTTTGCAGCAACTTGCTTCAAATGGTTATTTGTCGAGTCAGTGTGGCGAAAAAGTGTTACGAATCTTTAGAATATGTGCTAATTCAAAGTGGTGTTTAATGTTTTTCCTAATGACGTAGGTAAAATAGTACTTTATTTTGAGAGCCTAAATGCAATTTTCTGTATATTAGTTTTGATTATGTAAGTTATTATCGACCCACCAAACATGCTATTCAAGCCATTGTGACCAAATTTCCTACCAGTTTCACTCTATTGGACATCAATCCACTAATCTGTTTTCGTAGAGTGTGTACTGAGGATAATGAAACATTTAAACCGTAGCCGCGGGAAATATTTGCATGAAATAATCTTTAAAAATACTTTTCCTTTATTTTTCGTTATTAGCTTACGAGTTACATATTAGCATAAAAAACAGTTATTTTTCTGATAACTTTACAATACACTCTAAAAATGTTTTGTTCAAATTCACTGCATTTCTTCAAGCAACTGATTTCTTTCTATAACTGTAGTACATGTACACACCCTTATCGAATAAACATAACGCTATTCATTTCTAGTAAATTTCATACTACACTAAATATGTACATATAATAATATTAAAACGTTATTATTATAATAGCAGCAAAATTTAATATGGATTGTAAAGAAATATATTGTAAAACCAATTCAAAAAAATTTTGTTTTATCTTACTGAAATTGATACAGAATTGCAGAATGTAAAAGATACTACAGTATAGTATAATTATCTAAAAAAAGGGGTATTCTATATTTCTAGCACAATTGCTAAAGAGCATTCATTGTAAGAATCCTTGGTGATAGCAAAGAAAATGTAGATTTTTTTTATTGAAAATGCAGCATTGGATATTCTCCTTCCAGGTGGTAGCTTACTTTCACCATTGTATATGGTTTATGTATAAATATACTAGATGCCCTGCAAAACGTTGTTCTGCGCCTTCATGTCTTCTACAAATGTGGGTAAAGGCTCTTATGTTATATTCTGTAAATATTATATAACTACACAACAGCGCCACCTAGTAGATCGTAACATAGCTTTGAACCTCGAAAAATAAATATATTGTACACTAAGGCGCCTCACTCTCTATGGAAGAAAAAGTTGTCCGGGTCACCCCCTCAAAATAGACTTTGGTTTATGTTGTGAAAAATCGCGTTTTGTATGGATAATTTTAAAGTATAACTTTTAGAAAATCCTTGTCATTCCCAAAAAACCGAGCGATTTTGTGTGTTGTAAGCCATTCCTGTATGTCGGTTATAGATAAAAGCTAACCCGCTCGAATTGCAAGCAAGATTGAATCGCGCAAGCGCAACAATAAAATTGAGTCTCGAAAAAATTTGCCTTAATAAAAAACTGCTTTTATTCTTCCATAATTTGGCATTTCAACATATATTACACACGAAAAATTCACAAAAAGTTACCACGAAACAAATAAAAATCGTGAAAAATATGAACCAATAAAATGCATTCTTTAAATTAATACATCATTTAGAGTTCTCTCAGTAAAAAACATGGAATTTTGTGTGATTGGTGAGTTCAACCAATAAACCGACGAGTTATACTTAGCACTTTGTTTGATTTAAGAGCCCATAGACTCTTTGGTGCATTCTCCATTTATACGATTTCAATAAGTTTACTCTTAAATTTCTATAAATTCAGTCAATTAGGCTAGAATCCGAAAGCATTAAAAAAGGGCCTATAAGGATAAATTAGTTATAAGAATAAAAATCAGCAGTCAGCACCCTTCCAATAGTTCTTCAGAATGGCAAACCATGCAAAAGATAGAGGATTTACACATATTTTAATAAAAATTGGGACAAAAAATATTTAAAAAATCACTGCAAAAAAATAAATATCTTTTGTGAAAGATCAAATTTCCAAAAAATTTTGTTGCAGAACTCTGTAGTTCTTCAATTTACACTATTTGACACAATTTGTTTTACTAAAAATATCATGGAAAAAAATATCCATACAAAACGTGATTTTTAGATTTTTTTCAAACCATTCTAGCCGAAATATTTGAGGAATCATCATAATATAAACAAAAAATTATTTTGATAGGTGACCCGGTCAACTTTTTTTTTGTAAGGCACCATAATGTACACACATGACCGGAATCGGTCAATTAGTTTTCATTTATATTTAAAATATTCCCCGGCAGTCCTGCCACAGAATGCCTACTGCCATATACGAATTTGCATGCTAATTGGAAAAAAACATTTTATATTTTCACCATTTTTAGTGTAGTTGTAAAGTAACCATATTAACAAAATTAAAAAATTTTAGTCTAATACGACCGAAACAGCAATTAGAGAATTCGGTGTAGATATTAATCTCTATTTTCATAGCGACTATGAGCATCTGATAATAAAAAAAAGCATTTGTGCTCATAAATGCGGAGCAAGAGAAAGTCAGTAAGTCTGTTTCCGTACTCAATTCAAGTAACTTGAAGTTGCTTGAAAGCGTTATTCTACAAATTTTTGGAGCTTCAGAGAGAAGAATAAAATAAAAAAAAGTCACTCTCTATTTTATTACAATTACTTGAAGTTGGTACGGGACAGGCCTATTATTTTGAAGCTCAAGAGAGAAGAATAACATGCAAATTGTGTCTCTCTAATCTATTCTAATTACTTGAAGTTAGTACGAAAACAGACCAATTACTCGGTCCGACAGAGAGCAGTTAGCACCCATGAGAAATTCCAATATATTCTAAAAATAGACGTTGAAAATATATACACGTATTTCGTCGTTTTCCTCCAGCATGTCCGAAATACTTTGATTGTTGACTCCGAAGTTGGAGTCTCGACAAATATATCACCAATATTCAGCTAGAATGTGCCTTAAGTCTTTTTCTTTGAGACCACCTTCCATAATCGTTGCTTAATAACTGTGAAATCGTTCACCATTTTTTAAAAAAATTAAAAAATAAAAATCTAAGAAACGTATGGAACTGATTTTTAATTCTTATTATATTTTTTATTTAATAACCTTTCTAAAATGCCTTCAATCATGAAAATCAGTCTACTCCTCTATATATTAAAGCTTTACTTCATATTTAAAAGCGTCAGCAGTGATCATAAAAACTCGATTTAAAAAAATTCTGACGTGCTGGAGGAAAATGACAAAACACGTACATATATCTTTTTTTGCCGTTTTTTTAGAATAAATTGGAACATGCACAACCAAATTCATGGGTGAGTTTTATAACTCAAGCAATCCATAGCTGTTAAATGTATATTCATGAGTCCAGCCACTGAAGTTGTGTGGTGCGTCGTTGTGCCTCGTCTTCCGACAGTAGGCATTCGTTCGTGCCATACAACAAAACTACACGACCTCACTGTGTTCATCACGAGAGGAAACAAGATGTGATGGAGCCGCCGAGCAGCGACTGCGGTGAGGAATGAACAGCAATATATTTTGTACAACCTTTATTCAAGCGGCAGAGCTGAGAATTCATGAAGGCATTTATTAATTCAAATGATCGCAATAAAAATGTGTGGTTCGGGAAATGTGTGTGGAAAGAAAACATGTATACTGTGTGGCATTTATTGTTATTTATTTAAAACGAAATTTAAGGTGTCGTTTATTTAATAATATTTTTGTATTATATTTTTCGAGAATATTATTTAAGATGTCTGTTTGTTCTTAAAATTTATTTTGGAAACGATATCGCTCAATGTTAAGAATTTAACATTTTCATCACCTTAAGACGGATTTAAGAATTTTAAAATAATTCTACAATTTTAAAAATTGTGGATGATGGATTTTAATGCAATTTAATCAGACAATAAATGAAAATGCTGAACTATGCTGAAACAAATAAAATTGTTAATATAAACTACAATTATACAGCACATAAGTAATATTTTACGTTTGGTGAAAACTATTTCTTACACTTATATCTTTGGTGGATCTACGAATAAATTATATTTTTATAATAATTTATTCAATGCTTTTCTTATATTATGTGCAAAATATAGAATTTTTCACATGTCATAATATCTTAAAGCAGTTTAATACAATTTTATTTGGTGGAGTTAAAAGACTTTTTATCAAGTACATAAATTTTGTCATGGGGTTTTGGGTATTTTTTACCCTAAAACCATGGGCTGATATGTTGGCAGCTCTGGAATTCCAACATTTTTCTTACTAAAATCAGAATCATTATTAAATAACTGAAGTCATTTTAAATGAGAAACATAGTTTTATCGATTTCTTATGGTTTTTTTTATAGTTGTCAGTGAAAAAAAAGCCACTTTGAGGATTTTTGAAAAAGGAAAGTTTCAACAACTATAACTTTTTGTCCGAATTTTTGTTTTGGTAGTTTTTAAAATAGCTAAAGATTTTTGTAAAAATAGTAAATTTACCCAAGATGTCGTTTTTTAAATTTTACAGTTTTGGATTTTTTTCGTAAAATACCCAAACTTTAAACTAACAAAATTTAGCATTTCTATTAAAAATTTTGTTACGACCATGTTATTTAACGTAATCGAATAATTTTTTGTATTTGTATAAAGTGTTGCTTCAAGAAATGTTTCAACAACATTTCATTCTAATTTTTTCAAATCTGATTTTTTACGATATTCTTATAATGCAACAAGAAAATAAAATTTTTTTCGTAAAGTAAAATATCATAACTGTGGTTATTTTTATCCTATTTTTATGTTTTAACGCTCATTTTAAGGAACAATTCAATAAATAACGCCATTCTTTTATGAGCAAAGAATGGAGAAAAATGTGTAAAGTCAATAAATTTGTGTGTTGTTTCCATATAAAAAAGAAAACGAAATGAGTGTAAATAATGCACACTTCCATTATTATTATTTGCGTGGATGATACAAACAAATTTAAAATCAGAATTAAAACTACGTTATTATGTGTGTTTCAATTCATATAATGAAAAATAATTATTTTTCGAGTTATTATCGCAAAAGCATTCTCCATAGTAATGCTCAAGTTGATGACGTTGCTTTGTTTCATGGGATTTCATTTAAAATTTTTTATTAATTTTAAAATCATTGCACAATTTATATGATTGTAAATTTTTGTATAAAAAAAAACAAATTTATTTAGTTTTGAGGACTATGTTTCGCTATTTTGGTAATGACTTTTTGCATCATAATTTGATGTGATTTCCATTCGATTTTGACAAACTGGATTGCTCATTTCAGATAAAAATTAAAGCGTTCTGTTTTTCTTATTAAGCATTAAAAATTGTTTCGTTGAAATATGTTTTAGTTGTAAGCAAAATAAGTTTTTACTTTAATTTTTTCAATACAATTCAAACGAGTCAATTTCTCAAAACATTAAGAAAATGCTAAAACACTCAGAAAAAATTTCGACTTTTAAATCAAAAAAAGTTTTTGTTTTATAAATCTGAAAGTTCTTTAGTTTTAGAGGAAGTTATTTTTGAAACGAAAGTATTTGCATATGTTTGAAAAAATTAAGACTTTTGATTTAAAAGTAAGAATTTCTTTGTTTTATTTTATATATTGTTTTAAGAAATGATTTACATACTCAGAATAAAGCGTACTAAAATGAAATAAGATTTGCTCAATATTAAAGAAAAATTTACTTGTTTTAGCAAAGGACGTTTTTTTTAAATGTAAATTTTTCTTTCAAAGAAATAACTAAAACTTTGTTTAGAAATTTATTTTTTTCTATAAAAGAAAACTTTTCATTTGAAAAAAATTAAAAAATTCCTTGGAGCTAAACAAGTAAAATTTTCTTAGTTATTGAGTAATTTTTTTTTAGTTTAGTATACTTTTTTCTCAGTGTATATAAAGATTATTTATTAAGTTTAACTTTTAATACTTTTCAATACGAAACAAATTATAAAAATAAAGTGGGTGACCAAATTAATAAAAAAGTATACGTACAGTTTCTTGTAACGTATTATTTCAATAATATAATAAAATAGTTCCTGTTTTTATAATTATTTTTAAAATGTTTTTAAAATCCTCAGAAGACAATCCCTAGACTGCCGGTCTGCCTTTCCACTATTCCTTTCACTATTTCTTTATCTGTTTCTTTTTTTGCGTTTTATTGCTATTAAAATTTGTATAACACTATTTCGATTTTCAAAAAAATTGTAACGGTGATCCCCGTTACAAGTTTGCACCCCGCACACTACGCCACTGCCTTACTACGCCACTGTGCGCTTAACTCAACCAACAGCCATACCTACACACACACGCACACATACAGCCAGCACATTCAACGTAGCCAACAGCCGAGTCTACATAAACCACACGCAACGCTATAATTCCCAGAAGGTTAATGGCAGCATACGGATAAATAGAGCACATTGTGACAGACTTCGGCACGGCTCGGGAGCGTAGTGCTTTGTACCGTCGCTACTTGTTGGAAACGAAAACAAGTTTGTTGTTTCGAACGAGCTATCGCAAGGTGGCTCGTATGAATAAATCTAGTTTTTTTTTATTGTATTAAGTATTTAGAGGCTCTTTACGTGTGCTTCGGCATATCGGGAAGTCTCGCCTTTTCCTTACTTATTTAGAGGCTCTTTACGTGTGCTTCGGCATATCGGGAAGTCTCGTCTTTTTTTTACTTATTTAGAGGCTCTTTACGTGTGCTTTGGCATATCGGGAAGTCTCGTCTTTTTTTTACTTATTTAGAGGCTCTTTACGTGTGCTTCGGCATATCGGGAAGTCTCGTCTTTTTTTTACTTATTTAGAGGCTCTTTACGTGTGCTTCGGCATATCGGGAAGTCTCGTCTTTTTTACTTATTTAGAGGCTCTTTACGTGTGCTTCGGCATATCGGGAAGTCTCGTCTTTTTTTTACTTATTTAGAGGCTCTTTACGTGTGCTTCGGCATATCGGGAAGTCTCGTCCTTTTTTTTTTTTCTTATTTAGAGGCTCATTACGTGTGCTTCGGCATATCGGGAAGTCTCGTCCCTTTCTTTTACTTTTACTTATTTAGAGGCTCATTACGTGTGCTTCGGCATATCGGGAAGTCTCGGGTTTTTTTTTTTAAAAACGTATGCCAAGGCGCTTCATGCCATATTTATAAAGATATGTACTTTAGAATGAAAATTGTATACAATAATACAAATTAGTAAGTCACACAGCATAGTCGAGTCTTGCCGAAGTCAGTCACACCGGAACATCACCGAATATCACCGAACAGCACCGAACTTCAGCAAACACCGAACATCACCGAACATCGCCGAACATCACCGAACTTCAGCGAACACCGAATATCACCGAACAGCACCGAACTTCAGCAAACACCGAACATCACCGAACATCACCGAACTTCAGCGAACATCACCGAACTTCGCCGAATACCGAATATCATCGAACCAGCGTCGACAGACTCACCCACAGCTGTATATTAATCATATTCCTAAAATATTGTGTATTGTAAGAAAGACTTGATTTAACAATAAAACAGAAAATATCGTCTGAGCACGAAAATCACCAAGTCTACTTATTTATTTTGGACAAAAGTTTGAGGGTCTTTTGTTTGACCCTGGAACCGCTGAGCATACCTCAGCCTCTGAACAAAACCCCCTTTTACAAATGGCGCCCGAACAGGGACCTGCTTCCAAAGACGGCAGTGGAAAACCGAACGCACCCACCAACGACGACGAAGCAGGTACAATACACAATAAAAATAATAATATGGACAAACATCTAACATCGGACTCACTCGGCTGGATATACTTACTTAAAAAGGAACGGCTCATTAACGAGTGCCGAAAGATCGGGTTACCAATTGATGGCTGCACTGTAGAGGATTTACGAAGGCAATTAAGCCACTTCGTCAAAACCAAACGAAGTAGAGCATCAACCGAAAATATATTTCGAGCACTGGAAGCCGAAGTTGAGGCAGAAGAAAAATTGCCGATCTGCAACGACACAACAATAATAACAATCGGAAGCGACAACACACCTATGCAGTCAACAACACTTTTGGTACCCGAGTACCACCAGAGTTCGGACATCGAAGTAATGAATACCGTACGTCGATGGAACATCCACTACGAGGGTGGCGAAAATGTGTTTGAGTTCATCGAGCGAATCGAAGAGCTAGCCGAATGCTATCACTTGGACCGAAATAAATTGTTACCCACATTACTAGAGACATTGCAAGGTAGGGCTCTACAGTGGTATCGTGTTAAACGACCAACGATCACCACATGGGCCACGTTTCGTGCAGAAGCCGAAAGATTTTTCCTGCCGAAGCGTTTCTTGAGCCACCTGGAGGAAGCAATTTATAATCGTAAACAGATGCAAAGAGAAAAGGCAAAAGATTACATATTATGTATGCAAACCCTCATACGCAAACACCCGCAGCTTAAAACTCTAGACCACACAGACCGGATTTACGATGGGTTACGAGTAGAATACAAGCTCTACGCCAGACGAAGTGACTTTACTACGCTTGATGAATTAATGGACCTCACCGAAGAATACGAAGAGCTCAGGCGAGACGAAACGAAAGTGAGCCGAACAGCCGCTCACTGCCTACGAGATGCGACACCATACGATAAAACCACACATTGCTGGAGGTGCAAAAAACCAGGTCACTGGCGCTATGAATGCCGAAGCCAAGCACGAAAATTTTGCTCACGATGTGGTATGGACGGCACATTATCCCGCGATTGCCACTGTTTGAACCCACAACCGTATACTCGCGACCCTTCTGATAGCTTGACTGATGGTCGCTATTATATCACCGTAAAGGTCATGGGACGACCGATAAAGGCATTGATCGACACCGGATCTTCACTATCATACGTCGACGATAGCATCAAACAATTTTTAACTGAGCAAAATATTAAACCGCGGCCACACAGCAGGAAAATGCAGCTAGCAGATAACTCTATAGTCGATTGCGAGGACGCGTATCCCATCCAAGTCGACTATGGGCAAAAATCAGTATTTGTCTCAGTCTCCCCACTATCATCACTAGCAGAGCCAATGATCCTAGGAATGGATTTCTTACAACGCAGAGGCATAAAATTAACGATGGACGGTCATGAGCTGGACCACCAAAGCAATGACCAAGCGGAAAAAGTCTCAAGCCTGTACTCTCTTGTCAGACTAGACAATTTGACACCAGAACCAAACGAACAAATATTTAAAAGGAAAGCGATGCCTTTGAGCACGAACTATGCGCCGGCAACAATCAAGCGCACCATCGACCGCATTATTAAACCCGAACCACCGAAAATCTCCGAAACCCGAAACATTCGGCCGACTATTCGTTTATCACCCCTGCCGACACCCTGTCACACAGACGGAAGCTCTGACGTGCCAGAGACCAGGGACGCAGAAGGCGCAACTGATGAAACTGCGCTGCCACTACTACAGCTAAATCCGTTTCGAAAACACAAGCAAAAAAAAATCCCTAACCGCCGCACCGGCATCACAGCCACGCATCGAGCCGTCGACCATAACAGCGCCAACAACACTAACCGTACACCGCCCCACCATTACACCTGCCGCTTCACTCCATCGGCAAGCCCAGAATTTTACTGGACACACGCGATCGAGGACCACTACAAAGCGCACATAAAAAAAAAAAGAGAGGAAAAAATAACCGTAACTATTTTTAACAAACGACAAGGCTCGACTATGCTGTAAAGTAAAGAGCAAAACAATAAAATTTTTAGCCTTTCGTTTTTAAAAGCACCGTTTCGTTTTTTAAATTTACTTATTTTCTTACTTTTTTTTTTTATTTTAAGTCTCTAGTTTTAATTGTATTATACGATGAACTCATCGCATTAAGCGTATTTTTTTTTTATCCACCCGTTATTTAATTTTTTTTTCTATTTTCTAAGTACTAACTCTTAGTTTTGTTGCTAAGAATATTATTTTTTTTTACATTAATTATGAACTAACCGAAACAGAAAACCAACAAAATTACATCACCGTAGTCTTACCATTCATCATTATAATATAATCTAATCTCTATTTTCGTTTCTTTTCTTATCTTTTTTTTTCAAGTGATGAATCACTCTCCGAAGTGGGGGGGGAGTTGTAACGGTGATCCCCGTTACAAGTTTGCACCCCGCACACTACGCCACTGCCTTACTACGCCACTGTGCGCTTAACTCAACCAACAGCCATACCTACACACACACGCACACATACAGCCAGCACATTCAACGTAGCCAACAGCCGAGTCTACATAAACCACACGCAACGCTATAATTCCCAGAAGGTTAATGGCAGCATACGGATAAATAGAGCACATTGTGACAGACTTCGGCACGGCTCGGGAGCGTAGTGCTTTGTACCGTCGCTACTTGTTGGAAACGAAAACAAGTTTGTTGTTTCGAACGAGCTATCGCAAGGTGGCTCGTATGAATAAATCTAGTTTTTTTTTATTGTATTAAGTATTTAGAGGCTCTTTACGTGTGCTTCGGCATATCGGGAAGTCTCGCCTTTTCCTTACTTATTTAGAGGCTCTTTACGTGTGCTTCGGCATATCGGGAAGTCTCGTCTTTTTTTTACTTATTTAGAGGCTCTTTACGTGTGCTTTGGCATATCGGGAAGTCTCGTCTTTTTTTTACTTATTTAGAGGCTCTTTACGTGTGCTTCGGCATATCGGGAAGTCTCGTCTTTTTTTTACTTATTTAGAGGCTCTTTACGTGTGCTTCGGCATATCGGGAAGTCTCGTCTTTTTTACTTATTTAGAGGCTCTTTACGTGTGCTTCGGCATATCGGGAAGTCTCGTCTTTTTTTTACTTATTTAGAGGCTCTTTACGTGTGCTTCGGCATATCGGGAAGTCTCGTCCTTTTTTTTTTTTCTTATTTAGAGGCTCATTACGTGTGCTTCGGCATATCGGGAAGTCTCGTCCCTTTCTTTTACTTTTACTTATTTAGAGGCTCATTACGTGTGCTTCGGCATATCGGGAAGTCTCGGGTTTTTTTTTTTAAAAACGTATGCCAAGGCGCTTCATGCCATATTTATAAAGATATGTACTTTAGAATGAAAATTGTATACAATAATACAAATTAGTAAGTCACACAGCATAGTCGAGTCTTGCCGAAGTCAGTCACACCGGAACATCACCGAATATCACCGAACAGCACCGAACTTCAGCAAACACCGAACATCACCGAACATCGCCGAACATCACCGAACTTCAGCGAACACCGAATATCACCGAACAGCACCGAACTTCAGCAAACACCGAACATCACCGAACATCACCGAACTTCAGCGAACATCACCGAACTTCGCCGAATACCGAATATCATCGAACCAGCGTCGACAGACTCACCCACAGCTGTATATTAATCATATTCCTAAAATATTGTGTATTGTAAGAAAGACTTGATTTAACAATAAAACAGAAAATATCGTCTGAGCACGAAAATCACCAAGTCTACTTATTTATTTTGGACAAAAGTTTGAGGGTCTTTTGTTTGACCCTGGAACCGCTGAGCATACCTCAGCCTCTGAACAAAACCCCCTTTTACAAAATTATAAATTCTTCAGTAACTTATGCGGCCCATACACACTGCAACCAAAACATTAGTGGAACTGCAACCAGATAACGACTTTTTTTAATACATTTGACACACACGCTGCGTTGGTTGCAGCAAATCTATTGTGCCATACACGCTGCAAAAAACAAAACTACAAAGCGACGTGATAACTGTCAAAAACTTCCAAGTTACACTTCTAGCTTTGCTTTGGTTGCAGCGTATATGGGGCCCATTATAGTTTAAAATCAATTTTAGTTTTTTACGTGTGTTTTATTGTAAAAAAAAGATCTTTCAATTATAAAAGTAAAAATTTTTTGTTTCGTCAGTTGCAATCCCGGATTGAAGTTTGCAATCCCGAAAACCCCGGAATCGCCAAAACAACCCAAAATTGAATGCCCTACATTGTACGTTGGAAAAAATAAAAAGGGTGAAATTATAACATTTATTGTAGAACTATAAAACAAAGGGATTTTTTGTCTTTCTTCTCAATTTATAACATTTACTTTGGATAGACTATAATACATAGAGACTTCATTTTTTACGTAAATAATGCAAAAAAAATATTCCAAAATATTTTAGTTATATACTTAGTAATTCTAGTATAGATTGTTGCGACAAGTACCCTTATGACCCTGGCTAAAAACGAAGAATAAGAAAATTATAAAAAGAAAAACAAAAATATTTAGCAATTCTGTTTTTTTATTAATTACGTAAAAAGAAAATTAAGTCTCTATGTATTATAATCTATTCAAAATAAATGTTTTAATTTGAGTAACATTTTGTTCAAACATGCAATGTAACCTTAAGAAAACTAAGCTATTCATATCTAAACAATATTGTGATATTACTGCAGGTATCATATTAATCGAATTTTACAAGTGGCACTACTGATCTTTCGCATCATTTCTAAAAAAAAACATAAACATCGAAATATATGTACGCGTATAAAAGACCTGTGCTATTAAAAGTTTTATCAACAAACCCTAAATAAATCTTTCAAACAAAGTATATTATTTAAAGTACAGTACGACCTCGCTCAACGCAACCCTCGCTACACGCAACTCCTCGATAATCTCAACACCCAAATTGTACGCAAAGTATAAATTGCAACAAAGTGCAGACCAAAATTTCCCAATTTTTAAAAAAATAAATTGAATAAAATGAAATTATGTTTCTGAACAAACATTTTTCGATTCACTTTAATTTGAATGTGTAGAAAATGCATATTTTTTTTGGAAATAGGTCTATTGGCCAATATAAAATTTTTCCTCGGTTTTTGCAATAACCTCAGATTTCGCAATTGGCTTGAATTTAATTGGTTGCGTTGAGCGAGGTCGTACTGTATATACAAAGTGTAGATTATTTCAATGTTTCTGAGTAACAATAAAACAGTATGTCTCATACAATTTGGAGCTTAACTAATTTGGTTGTCATATTGCTCATTTAAATAATTTAATATTATTTTCATTGGCCCATTATCATAAACAAAATAAAAGTTGAGTCTAAATTTAGTATAAGCATATTTAATAGTTTTTCAATACAATCGGCTTCGTCCAGTACTCCTGCGCCAGTCGATGGCATGTACTCGGTTGCCTTCTTTTATGGTAGTTTAAGCTGTTTAACCTTCCATCGTACCAGATCCCACGTCACATTCATATTATTTTTTTTTAATAATTTTTGTAAATTAACTGCGCAATTTGTGCCTGTACGTATTAACTAAGAAGAAGAATTGGTTAAAACTTTAATTAAAATAAAGGAAAATAGCAACCCGAAAAATTTCTCTTTCGGGCAAAACTCCAGGATAAGCTGCACTTTTCGCTCATTCCACTGTCTATTCAGCTGTTGCCTCTTCCTTTTTGCTGGAGCACTTTTGCGTTTATTTTTTTAATCTAAAAGAGTTTAGAATATTTAACGCAGAAATTGAAAATAAATCATCAAACAAGCTACCTTTTGCAGCAAAATACAAATAATTATGTTTAACTATTAACAAAAGCATTCGACACAGGGATACATTTCGTATACTACACTTCATTGTATGGTCTAGGAAAGTCAATCTCGGGATCCCGAAATCCTGCGATTCATTGTATCGTCTAGGAAAGGGACTTTTTAAGCCCCTTTAAATCCCGGGATTTGTAAATAAAAAATTTTAACATAATAAAAAATATAATACCTAAAATCAACATAATAAAATATTTAAATTACAAATATTCATGTAAATGCAACCATTTCAATTTAAGTTGATATGAATAAAGAATTAGAAAAAATTGAGACTGGAAAGGATTGTTAGGACAATGAGTGTAAATTACTGGACTTTGCAAAGTTTTAGAAGAACTTGCATTATCGGGAAGTCAGTTATGTATTTAAAAATTATCAGATATTCTGACTTAGGAAATAATTTTGTTTTGTGGGGAAGGAAATCGTGATCGAAACTTACAAATTGCTTACGAATATCGTACAACTATTTTTCCAAATAGCATAGAATCAGAACGGTGCTACCATCAGATGGTTATATCTATATAAAGGGTGTCCCAACAAGAACGCAATTTTTAAATTTGGCGCCATTCGAAGTGTCATTGTTTGAAATTTGAACAATTGTTATTGTTTGCTAGTAGAAGGTACGAGGTTAGTAAAAATGGAGCGCTAACAGACCCGAAACTGGGTCTGTTAGTGATGTAAAGACAACAGCGCGCCTTCGACCAGGTCGATCGACCGAAAATGTCGCAGCTGTACGTGATGATGTCGCTCAAACTCCATCCACCTCAATTCGACACCGAGCTCAGCAAATTGATGTCTCCAAATCCACTATGCAGCGAATTTTGACGAAAGATTTGCATCTTCATGCATACAAAGTTCAATTGACTCAGGAACTGAAGCCAGCTGACCATGGACAGCGAAGGGAGTTCGTTAATTGGGTTTTGGAGAGACAACATGAAAATGCTGATTTTGCCGCTAAAATCATCTTCAGTGACGAGGCCCATTTCCATCTTGATGTCTTCGTCAATAGGCAGAATTGTCGCATTTGGGGTGAGGAAAATCCTCGAGTGATTCACGAGAAGCAAATGCATCCTCAACGTGTCACTGTGTGGTGTGGTTTTTGGGCTGGAGGAATCATTGGACCTTTTTTTTATGAAAATGAGGCAGGTCAAGCGCAAACAGTCAATGGTGTTCGGTATCGTGAAATGAAAACCAGTTTTTTCTTGCCTAGAATTGAAGAAATGAATGTGGAGGGCATGTGGTTCCAAGAAGACGGCGCCACATGTCATACAGCCAGAGAAACAATTCAATTGCTGCATTAGTCATTTCCCGGTCGTGTTATTTCGTGTTTTGGAGATCAGAATTGGCCGCCTAGATCGTGCGACTTAACACCATTACATTTTTTTTCTTTGGGGTTTTTTGAAGTCGATGTTTTACGCGAATAAGCCGACGACGACTCAAGCCTTAAAAGAGGAAATTTGACGCTGCATTAATGAAATACCGCAGCATTTATGCAAAACGGTCATTGAAAATTTCATTAAAAGATCGCTTGTATGCAGAAAAGCCGCGGCTGCCATCTGCACGATATATTGTTCCATACATAACCTCATTCTGTCTACTTTACGATATAATAAAGTTTCACGATTTTTTTTTTAAATATCTGTGTTTTATTTAAAATTTAAAAATTGCGCTCTTGTTGGGACACCCTTTATTATTAGACAAACAAAAAAAATTGTGGTACCATTTTACCTGTGTTAACGTCAGCATATTCACATAAATATTACATCGTTGGAAAGGTATTTTTGAGTAGATTTGCAAAATATAATTTTTATTAGAATAAGTTGTCATTAAAATAGGTAAAAGTAACCAACTGTAAAAACTTTCTTTCCCAAAAAGGCAGTACAAACCAATAGCAACCAGTGTTGTCACTTGAAAATTTTGGATAGTGGTAGATTGCGTATAAAAAAGTGGTAGATTTGTTAAAAGGGTGGTAGTTTTTTTTTTGCATAACACATTTGAAGTCCTTTTCATATACTTAAAAAAATGTCCAAAAGCTTTTTTTCTATTTTTAGTTTTATTGAAATAAAAATATAAAGGCATAAAACAGTATTGTATTTTATAATAAATAGCGTTTTTAATACAAAATATTCAAAGTAAATATATAGTTAACGTTTGATTATTTAATTTAACGTTGGCTTAGTAAATATATATGTTATTATACAAATTATTGCATTTTAGATTCAATTATATATTTAAGTATTGATTTAATATTAAAAATAGAAAAATTACGCATGTTATTAACCATCACGCTCGGATTATAGTTAAACATTATGAAAAATATATTAATGTGAAATTCGGGCTCAATGTGAAATGGGCGCGGAAACCAATTGAATATTCATATCCTAATTTTTGGAAAAACAGTAACTTTTTTAATTTTTTCAAAATTAAAGTTCACTTAAAGTTAATATTATTAAAGATATTATGATTTACACTTTTTCTAAATTAAATAAGTTTTGCAACGTATGTGAATAAACTAAATCGGATGAAAACTCAAAAAGTTCTAACGACTTTAGTTCACATTTTGAGTGAATATATAAGTAAGGGGATATTCAACATTGTCATACTTGGGGACGTGTAAATTGGTTCCAATAGTTTACTTGACAGATTGTTAATTTCTTTTTGACAGTGTTAAACTTCCGTGTCTTATTGTGTCTTTTTAATACGATCAATACAGTTTTTCTCATTTTAAAAGATAAACAAAAGATATTGTAATATCAGATTTAACAATCACATCAACTTTCAACACCAGCACCGAAAATCACAATTCGGAAAACAGACGATGGAAAAATATTAAGAAGACTGCCGCATCAAAGAGATCAAGTGTTCAAAATAAAACCAAAAGTGAATTCGTTGATGGTCTAGATGACTTATTCGATATCGCCCACGTAAATGCACTACAAACGATGCGAACTGCAGAAGACAAGAAGTTTTTGAACATGCAGCGACAAAAAGGTCGTCCTGGTTGTATGACAGGTGTTGATATGTCATTATTTGCACAAGAGAAAAGATCATTGGAGTGAAAGGAAAGAGAGCAAGTGCACAAAAGCAAACATGAAGGAATGATGTAAGAATCTGGTATGTGGCACTATCAACTAAAAATTTGGTAACATTAGCTAATCATATTAAACTATTACTGTTTTGTAGATGTCATTGCATACGTGGATCCGATAGATGAAGATGATTTTTTTCAATCAAATTATAATATCGAAACTATTTTTAATGACATTGAATGGACAGATGCTTCGGTTATCAAGTCCATTCAAGCCTTGTCTCTGCACTGGATAATGCAATGGTAACTCATGGTATGGCCGAACATATCTTAATCACGGCTGCTCCAGCTTTAGGTCATCATTAAAGTCCGACCGAATATTCGGTTTTGGTTTCGGTTACGGCCAGTATCGGTCTTTTTTGTCAGTTTCAGACAGTTTGGAAACTTTTGGTAAAAACTTTTTGTATCAGTCAATTAATTCAAATACAAAAATATTCACAACGCCTTGTACGAAACAAAAATTATGAATTCGTTTTTTCTTTTTATAATACTATAAATTTCTTTTTATAATACTAAATCTTTAAAAAAAACAAAAATACATTGTTTTGTAGTTCTATAAAAATGTACATTGTAGGTGAATACTATTTTGAGTGTGTACTGAAGATATAAAGTATGCAATGATTTTGTAATAAAAAATAAAATAAAGAATTATCTCATTTATTATTACAGTCAACTTCAATTAATTATTATAAACTACACTATTATTAAGTTTTCCTTTTTATATTGAAAACGTTGTTGTTGTTGCTTCTTTGGAAAAAATTGGTGAGAGCAATTAATTGTTCTAACCTGACCTAAAGCTCAATAAACGCTTTTGAACTATCAAACAACAAGAATTTGTATTTAAAATCAAGTATGATTTAAACTATCAAACATTTAGAATTTGTATTTAAATCATATAAAGTCAACATAATTAATATAGAGGTCATTTAGAAAAAACTTTAATTAATGCATATATTTAAAATTAATCATATGTATTTATTTTTCTTTCTTTTCTTTTTTATGCTTTTATATTATTCCTTTATACCTAGTTAAGTAGAGCACATTCATTAGTGGTTTACTGAGACGGTAAATTGTTATTAGATCTCGTTGGCAAAAGCAAAGTTGAAAGAATTGCGATTCTCGTCAGCTATAATGGAACAGCAAAGTTCATTATTCTCGATCATGTACACGGCATGAGTTTCGATAAAACTTCAAGCAATTCTGGCGATAACGCTGGCACGTGCCATCTTTTGGAAAACCATTTCGGTCGAAAGCTGGCCAAATTGGCATGCCGCCATCATATATCTGAAATTGTTTTACGAAGTGTTTTCGAGGTCAAACTTTTCACGAGCAATGCACCTGATGTAAAAATTTTCGACAGATTTACTGAAGTTTGGGAGAAGCTTAATCACAATTCATTTAAAAGTGGCATCGAAGATTCAATAGTATGCTCGAAAATTAGTGAACCTGAACGCAACGAATTTGAAAATTTTTGTTTATCTCAATCACTTTAATCTAACAGCCGCAAAGATTACAATGAATTGTTGCATCTTGCTTTATCTTTCCTCGGCGTCAAAAGCACACGATTCCATGCTCCTGGTGGAACAAGTCATGCACGGTGGATGTCTAAGGCTATTTATTCAATAAAGATCATTCTTTTTCGACACCAGTGTCACCTAACGACACGAGATTTGAATGGTTTACAGGATGTGTGCATTTTTTTGTCACGAATGTATATTAAAGTTTGGTTTGGCTGCACGAGAGCATCTCTGCACCAAATCTAGACTACAACTTCATAAAAGATTGTATCGAATTCGCGAAAATTGATTTAACAATATCTGCAGCGATATTAAACAAAATGCGAATTTATGGTATTTTTACGAAGAGTTGATAGCTTTAGTATTTTTCAGACGTCTCTTTCAAAGAGAAGCGAAAAATAGTTCGAAGTCTTCAGTGTAATACAAATATTGTACATTGCGAAATGATCGAACAATTGAGAAGCCAGAACATTTTTTGAGCCATAATCTGCATGATTTCGTATCAGAAAGGTTTTTGTTCAATTTCGTTTGTCGCTAGATTTCTTACAACTTGACCCATCAAAATGGGAAACAAACATCGATTATCAAGAAGGTCGTAATTTTTGCCATGACTTATTTGTTGTCAATGACGCAGCTGAAAGAGGCGTCAAGTTCATGAAAGACTAAAATAGAATTTTGACCAATGATGAAGAACAGAAACAATTTATGCTGCAGATCGTCTTTAGTGTAAGAAAAAATCGATCGAAAAAAATTTAGTGTAAGAAAAGACTTGTTGTGTTTTCATCCGATTTCGTTTGTGCGCCTACCGTTGTAAAAGTAATTTAATGTAGAAATAATATAAATTAAAATGTCTTTGATAATATTAACTTCAAGTGATCTAATTTTTTAAAACATTTTCAAAATGACTTTTTTTAAACGAGGATATGGAACATTCGACCGATTTCCGCGCCGACTAATAGTGGTTCGACCGGGCTTAAATTTAAAATTGGTTTGTCTGACATAATGTGTAACCATAATCCGAGCATGATTTTGCAGAAAACGAGATTTGAAAAATAAGGACAGGATAATTTAGTTAGATCAAATTTGGGAGAGTAAATTTGCATTTCTCCAATACATTAAAATTCTTAATTCGACCGTGATTGTTTCCTTTGCATAAGGACCAAAAATTAAGTGTTAGCAGTTTCTGTTAACTTTGTTTTGCAGCATTTTATTTGAACTTTTGTTGCAGAAAGATCAAGCAACAGTTTTGATAAAGAAGCCATTATTAAAAATAACAAAGAGTGTTGTGAGCAACATATAACCAAAGTTAACTCTTTTTAATATTTCATATCACGGAGTATTGCAAAACATTGCTCGCAGCCAGCAATTTTATATTGTTTTCCAGGATTTTATTCACACTCTTTTATTTTTTTATGCTTATTGATGATTCAAGCTTCTTTTAATTCTACGTGTCATTTACGAAAAATTTCTGGTTTATTTTACAAAAAGTTTCTTCATTTGCCTGTGTCAACTACCATCTGCCGACTTCCCACTAGGGTTTTTGTTTCGAAAGTATCAACGTAGCAGCCCCATTATTACTTGCGCTGAGGAGAATCAGAAAAAATCCATTTTATAATTAAATCGCTGTTTCATTCTCTTAAACTTTATTAGTTTTCATAAGATAATACTGACCAAAACAATTTAAGACTCAGATTACCTTTTATTTAAAATTCTTCAAAATACTATCATGCATTCTGTTAATTGACTTTCTTGTACAGCAGGTTCACTTCCTCTAAATTTATACTGTTATTAGTATAATATCTTTAATAATTATCAATTATTATTACACTGAGGAACAAAAAAATACATTTTTTCTGCGGCATAAGTTTTTGGAGTCAATTAAGATACATGGGAATCAGTGTTGCCCTGTGTTATCAATTATCAAATAAAATAAAGTCATATGATATTTTTGCACTTACTTTTCTGCTTTCCTTAAATATTCCTGCATTATTTTTTCAAATACCCATCAGAATATGCAAAAATTATTAACGCTTATTTTGGTTATACATTTTTAAACTTTTCACTCAAACATTTAAAAAATAAGAATGATACACTACTCACAACACAACTTCACAAACATTTTTCCTTGTTAAGAATTTGCATCTGTTTCTTTCATTCTTTAATAAGCTGTTTTTACATGTAAAAAATTCATTCACAAAGCAAAATTAAAATAATGAACATAGCTCAATATTGGAAAAAAAAAATTTATGACAAAATATAATGACTTAATTAAAAAAAGGTGGTAGATTTTGGAAAACTTCAAATAGTGGGTGGTGAAAGTAGTAGAATCCAAAAAAGTTGAAAAATTGGTATATCTACCACAATTGTGGTAAAGTGACAACACTGATAGCAACACAACTCTGTTGAACATCGATGCTGTAGCATACACAAGAGAGAAGAGAGTGACTCAGAACACTTCAACCGAGCTGTGTGGCATTGTTCTTGTTGCTGTTTCTTAATTACTATCTCTAACTGATAGCCTGAACAGAATGAAAAATATTTCATACAGTTTTTGTCGTATTACACCAAAATGTATAAATTGTAATAAATTTGGTATGTTAGTGCTATTTAAAAAAAGTTGCCATGACTACTTTCAACGGTTGTTAAACTACAACACTGTTTGTTTGTTTGTTCGTCCTTTATCCCTTTCAGACCTGACGTAAAGCCACTGAGAATTTTTTTATGATTTTTGGAGTGAATTGTCCATATGCTCTGAAAATATATTCAAAGCCAAAACTTTGATATTTTCATGTCCTTCAAGGATTTCTCAAGAACCAAAAGTTTGTACTGAAATAATTTTTTTATTATATTATTTTAATATACTATTTTATTTGTTAAAATGTGCCCATTTCACTAAAATTGCGCTATTTTAGTATTTATATCTAATCTTAAATAATTTAGTATTTTAATAAATAAAAAACTACTAACGTCCGCTGCTCATTTTTTAAAAAAATAAGTGTGATGTGTGAATTCCGTGAAAATGTAAGGAATAAACATCGAAACAATATGAAAAGCAAACATAAACAATAATCAGCGCAATCGATACATGAAAATTTTTTTTACATTCTGATTCTGATAACAGAGTACAGAGCATGGTATAATTATTTGGCAAGGTAGCCGTGACAGTTTTTTGGCGCTTGGTAGTAGTCAAAAACAGCTAAAGAAGTGGTAGTTTGCTGCTGTTGACTAGCTATGTGCTCATTCTTAACTTTTCTTTGATTCATTAAATTTGTTCGCGAAGTTTATTGGAATGTTTTGAGTTTGCTGCGATTGACTAGCTATGTTTAAGTCGTTGCTTATTTTTTCACAATTCTTTGATTAATTGTATAAACAGCTAATTTTGACAACTACCCATCGCCGCTCGTGAGAAAAAAAAGCCAGTCTACGCTACTACCTTGTTAAATAATCATACCATGGTACAGAGTAAGTAATATGAGTTGTGAATTTGTATTAGCCAAAAATATTTATCAATGTAATGTTTTTTAACTTTGATAAACGTTTTTCAATAAAAATTAAAAAAAAAAACAAAAGACAAATCGATTTTGATATGGTCGAACTTCGACCACAGGCGATGTTAATGTTAATGTTGTGTGGTGGAGATGCGTAATGCGACCTAAATGAGATCTATTGTACCTCCTTCTCAAAGCTTCGCTGGGTTTGCGGATTACAGAATTTCATCCAGCCCTATTTCTCTAATGAATATGAGAATATTCTTAGGTTTAAGGGATGAAACCTGCTCTAGACTCAGCTCATAGTTCCCCAGTACTAGTTTACGTCTGCGAGCCACGGCGTCGCAGTTTGTAAGTAGGTGTATTGGAGTCTCCTCTGCTTCTTCACAGAAACGGCAGTTACTATCGGTCTCTATGCCCTATTTCATCAAGTGGTATTTCAGTTTACAGTGTCCTGTAAGGAACCCCGTTAGAATCCTAAGATTCGGTTTGCCTAAGCTTATGCACAATTTTGCTCTCCGAGTGTTAAAATCTCTGAGGAGCAATTTGGATTGTCTTAGCTTTGGGAGGCTTTTTCAAAGGTTTGAACGTTTATGCCTCTCCTCCCTTCTTAGTTCTTCTTTTATAGAATGTTTGCCCAATCCGCAGAATGGTTCTGGTCCTATAAATTTTGTGGCTGCACCCTGTCGCGCTAGACCATCGGCTTCTTCGTTACCCTGTATTCCTTTGTGTCCTGGGACCCAAAGTATAGTAACAGTGTTATTCTTGCCTAGCTCGTTGAGTTTTGTTAGGCATTCCCATGTTATTCTCGATGATATCTCACAGGAAACTAATGCTTTGATTGCTGCTTGGCTGTCTGACATCACAACTATATCCTGACCTCTGTATTTACGGTCCAGATTGAATTGTGCACACAGCTGTATTGCTAGGATTTCCGCTTGGAAGATACTGGGTGTTGTCCCCATAGGTTCAAAGCGCTTGGTTCTTGGCCCGTACACCCCTGCGCCTATACCTTTCAATGTCTTGGACCCATCTGTATACCATGCTATACTGTGTGGTTTCTTAACCACAGGCGATACTAATTTACAATAATATCCAAATAAAACACTCTAACGAAAAATAAGACGTGTTGATCAATGTATTACATTAAAAATAATTAAACAAAAAATTTAATTTTGAAAAGTCTTTTTTAACCTTAATTTACCTTAAACACAAAAAACGTAAAGACGGTGTCTAAATAAAATGTTTACCGTTTATATAATAATACTTTAGTTCTGAAATTAATTTTTTATATTTATGTTCTGTATTATTTAATTTTTTTGTGTTTATTAACAATAGAAGTATTCAAGTTGTGTGGCATCGTGGTATTGTAACTTTTTTGCCATAGTTGAAAACCACAATTATGAGCACATTTAAAAATAGAATTTGTGGTTGGGAGCCCCCCACTATAGCTTTTTGCTGCTTTGCAAATAAATTAACTACACAATTTAATATATTTTATTAATATATGGCATAAAAAAGTTTAACTTGCATTTTGAGCTTCTTTCATACCCAGCAAAATTTTTGTTACAAATATGACATGCACTCTTAGGGACACTGCTTCCAGAAGACATTCTATAGATCCAATTGTGATTCTTCTAAGCCTTATCAATAGTCATGGGCAAAATTGTTACTTTTCAGTAACTGTTACTGACTGTTACTGTTACTGGAAAATAATAGTTACAAATACCTGTTACTTAAATACCTGTTACTCAAATACTTTCGACTCAAATATCTGTAACTCAAATTACAGGAGTGATTAAAAAAACTGGTGTGATTCAAATAACAGGCGTGATTTATTTACAACTAAAAGTAATGTTTTTCACTCAAATTCGAAAACATTACATGGAAAACAAATAAAATCATAAATAAAGAAACATTAAAAAACTATTAAATTGTATTATTAAAATAATTTTACACAACTTAAAATCTGAGATCAATACATTCAATGCATTATATTTAAGAAAGTGCATCCAAAACAGGGTGTTAAAATATTGTGCGTGACTTTTTTAAGATTTTTTTAAGAAATAAGAATTTGAGCGTAAAATACAATATAGTAGCGACAGAAGCAGTGTTTGTACATCTTTATTGTCAATAGGTAGCAGCAGTAATTTTAGAAATCGAGCTAACATGAGCAGTACTGCCCTACTGTATTATTGTATTTATAGGTAACGAATTAAATTATCTGCGATTTATCCTTACAGAATTTATGATTTTGATTTATTAATAATAATCTTTTCACTCGACTTGACTTTAGTCCAGTTCTGCGATCGTGTAGGACTAGCCCGGCTTTTGAAAAAAGCCTTTCACAAGGAACTGATGTCGCCATAGCACACAATTTTTCCTTCACTAGTTGACTCAAGTGAGGAAAATTATGGACATTTTTTGACCACCACATCAGCGGATCTTCATTCCTTGGCAAAAGTGATTCATCCATATATCTCTGAACTTCAACTATTGCACGAGACGAAGCTGTTCCCTTTGTTTAAATTTAACTGCTTTTTCATCGCACAGACTCCAAATTGATGACATTTCTGCGGGGGGCACTGTCTCGATTTCAACAGCCTGAGTTTGCTCCTCAATATATATAATTTTGGAAACTATCGCATTTATGACCATCTCCTTAACTCGATCCGCTACAGCTTCACTGGAGAATGCAATATTCTTAAAACGTGGATCAAGAAAAGTACAATAACATAGTGTTGTAATATTTTCCATATTATCTAGTCTTTGAAGAACATCTGCTCTCAAAGAAGTTATTAAAGTTACCATTGTTGTATTTCGATCGACGATCTCAGCTCCAATTTTTGGAATAATATTTTTTAACCCATTTACTATAATGATTACAAGATATGCTGACAAATATTTCTCGCCACTCACTAGGTTAGTTTTTGCCTCAAATGGCTTTAAAACATTTATCGGATGCTCATTAGTTAACCATTCATCTGAAGTTAAAACTGGAAGTTCCTTATCAATTAAAGCCACCGTTGCTTTAATTGCATCTTGAAGTTAAAAAAACCCCTCAAACATATAGTATGTTGAGTTCTAACGCGTTTCAAAATCAAGAAAAAAATTTTTTTGGGTCCTTTCCTGCTTCAGAATTATGTTGCTGACATGATACAAATTTGTTATTTGCTGAAGTGCTCCTTTTAAAATGAACCACAATTTTTCTCATTTTTTCGATTAATGGACCTAAATATTTTAGGCCGTCTTGCGTGATTAAATTTACAGTATGAGCAAAACAACCGAAATGTTTTAAATTATATGTTATAGCTGATTTAATATTTGCTGCATTATCTGAAACTCCAACAATTATCTTGTTTGAAATGTCCCATTTTTCTATAATACCTTTTAATTTGTTAGCCAAGTTAAGGCTTGTATGATCATCATTATAGCTAGTACATTCCAGAAGGCATGACTGAAGTTGGTATTTTTTGTCAATAAAGTGAATGGTGACTCCCAAAAAGTTCTCGTTGTTACGTGATGTCCAGCAGTCAGTCGTAAAACTACATTTAACAATGTTTTCCACGATCTCTTTTATTTCAAACAACGTTTTCTCATAAATTGCCAGTACCATTGTCTTCGAAATCTTTTTACGGCAAGGTAAGACATATGAAGGGTTCAAAGCATAAACGAACTCCTTAAAACCATCTTCTTCTACAACTCTGAATGGTTGAAAATCTTTTGTAAACAGTCCCATTAGCTTATCATCTAATTATTGCTTGTGTGACATTTTCATTTTTTTAGGCAAAAATACATGAAGCGTATCTTGAACTAATTTAAATTTACGTTTTTGGTTTGAAGTTGTTTTGGCTGAACCTGACTTTTTGGATTCATCGAAATCAATACCTTAGAACTCGGTAGATGTTGCCTCTGCAAAAGATCTTGCAGCGTCTCTGACATTAGCCTTTTATAAACAAAAACAACGAAAATATTGACTTTGGCAATTAAAACACTGATTGCATACCAGGCTGGCACTTATTTGTACTGGTATGCACTTATTTTTAAATAATATATAATAACTTCCCGCCTCAATATTTCTTCTTTAGGTCTTAGTACACCACTCCTCTTTAAAACTTGTGACTAATCTCCTATTAATTACTTAGTGCCATCCTGTTGTATATGTAGACTTTACAACTACAAGCTATCAAAATGAAGACAAAAAGAAATCTAAACTTGCAGTGGAGTAGCACTCTGAAGCATTCTTAAAAATGACGGTATTCCGCCAATTTGTACACAATTTTTCGTCGATTACATGTACCCATATACCACTAAGAGCTTTAAAAATCTCATACGATATCTTACCGAAGAATTCTGTGAGGAGCTTCTTGGCATGCTGGCCATGTTATTAGTTATTCGTACTGTTGAATGTTATCTCTCTACATGTTTCCTTAAATTATTAATCGAAGCTTTGTAAGACAGCTTTGTTTTGCAAATATTGCATTTAGCAAAGCTGTCATCCTCTGGTGTGAAGTGTTCCCAAATCGGACTGCTTTTCCTTGTTATTAGGGAACTCATACTCTAAATTACAAAATTTGTATTATTATCATTGGTCTACATATTAAAAAAAAAATAATATTTACCTGATTCTATATAAAATTCGTTAACAAATAAGCCAATGAAAATCCAAAATCAGTTTAAAATAAAGAATGGCTTTAAATAATATATAAACGTTCACACAAAAGAAACATGTAAATGAAATAGAACAGCGGTAACAGCAACCAAATATTTGAAATAAAAATACTTGCTACTTTGATTTGTAACAATCGTAAATAACAGTAACAGTCGCGGTCTAAATAACAAAGCTGTTACTTTGATTAATATTTTTTTGTGAAAAAAAAACAGTCACTGTTACTTTAATATTTCTGTAAAAGGCTGTTCCTGTTATTTTTGAATAACAATGAAAAAATACCTGTTATAGAAATATCGACTCATCTCTACTTATCAACAAGTGCTTTCAAGAAGCATTCTCATAAACCACTTCTCAAAGACATTCAAATAGCATTTAATTTGAATTACTTTTTGATGTATTTTTTAATTTTCCGTGGGATTTTTCAAACCTCCAACAAAACGCAACCACTTCCTACTAAAAACACCAACATGCCTTTAAAATCGGGGAAAGGGATAATTTACGTGGATTTTTTTTAAACCCCTAACAAAACCCAAACACTTCTCATTTATAACACAGTGGAGTTTTTGTAAGTTCCCATAACCACAAAAACCATTTCATTCCATGGAATGCCTTCTTAATGTTGTCCTCAAAAACACCTTCTAGAATCCTTTCATTTAAGGGCTCAAATAAATCTTCCATTGAAAAAATTCTGGAAGCACTTCTAGATAAGACTAAGGAAACCATTCCTCCCATTGACATGCATATGTTTAAAGAATGTCTTCTTGGTGTGAAAGTAGAAGGGATGGAATTCAAGACTTTCCTTTCCACTTAACCTTCTTTTGGAAGCACTTTTTTTGCTGGAAAACTTTTTGAACTTTTTGGAAAATAAGAAGAGAATCTTTTAAATAAAGAAATTTTTTATCAATTTTCAACATTTTGCACTCATTTTCAATCTCTTCTATTTAAAAACACATATTTTATATTTTCATATTTTATTCAACTAGATCATCTTACATATAAAATATACAAGAGAACCCAAAACAAGCTGGTTACATGATCATAAAAAGACTCGAATGAGCATGTTGTTCAAATGGCAAATAAACGATATTGCTGTTGAAAACTAAGCATACATATGTGCTAATTTATGCAAAAGAAACTTTTAAATTGCATTGGCAAATTTCGATCGTCGTTGAATAATTTTATTAAAATTGCTAGAATTTTTAATATACGAATATATACTTAAAATATATCTTCTGTTGTCTTTAAGATAGCAGTGTTCAAAGTTGTACAATAAGATATTGTAAAAGTTGCATAAAAGGCATTTTTAAAACACTGTTACTTTTTATTCTCTCCTGTATTTTTCTGTATAAAATTTTTTTATCTAACCGTTTCATCAAAACATTATTTTTTAGATACTAAAAACACAATATCTTTTTTATTGACTCATTTTGTTAGGACTGCCTTTTAAGTCTTACGCTTAACAATGAAAAACAGTGGTAAATCAGTTAAAGTGATTTAATTGCTTTTTAAAGTATTCTTCAACATCCTTTTGCTTTCGTTTGAACCAATTTTCGAAACAGCTTTGCCACTCTGAAGTTGGTACATTCGAAACCAGGTTTTTTAAGGCATCAACGGCTTGGCCTGATCGGGAGTGGGAAAACGCTCTCTGCGATTTTTTTCCTTAATGTAAGGAAACAACAAGAAGTCGAAATGTGCATGCTACACGGTTTCGAAAAATGCAAAATTGTTAATGTTTTTATTAAATCTGTGCTGATAGCCAAAACGGACACCATTTCTGAGATCTGCGTCCACAATTAATCTAAAGTTGATTATCGTATGTCCTCCGACTATTCAAAATTTGTCGTTGTTACTTTACGCTAGAAAATATTCAAACATTTTCCTCCATGATGATATTACAAAACACTTATAACTTAAAAAACCACAATAATAGGTTATAATGATTTTGAAAGATTTTCTGACCCTCATTCTCCTCATGGATTAATAAATAAGACAAGCTAAAAAATAAAAAATAGCAATAGGAGTTTCGAATCTAATAATTTTTTGTTTTTAAGATCAAAATTATAGATTTCAAAATTATAAAGAGCATTTGAAATGAAGTGTAACTCATGCTATATTTTTAAATATCAATATAAAAATATAGCACATAAAAACAAAATTTCCAACCATTAAATGAAAGTTTTCACTTCATAATATTGAATACTCTTGCACCAATAAATTGCTTACCTCTACGGGGGGACATTTAAAAATTGACTTGTCCGAAACGACAAGAACAGCAATTTATTTGGTCACTCAATCAACTGTCAAAATTATACTTCAACTGATGGCAAAGTTTGCCAAAAGTGTTTATTTTGTAACAGCAACTGCTTAACTCGACGTTCAGCATCAAATTCAAAAACTGGAAATATATCGTTTTAATTTCGAAATTCACTTGTCAAACTGCAATGACTGTTCATCACGATATGACATGGAGTCAGTCTCGCCTGCCTTTCTAATATTATGGCATAATGTTTTAAGTTATTGTAAATAACTTGAAGTAATTGCGTAGAGTTCATTTGGAAGCAAATGAAATATTTGTAAACGAACAACCGTGTTTTGCTGACATTTAAAAAAGTCGCTATTTTTGAGCTTAAGGAAAGGGTACTATTATACTTTGACCAACTTCTGGAGTGATTAAAACAAAACACAACAGCAACAAATATAACAGGATAATTTATCAAAATCAAAAAATGACGAAACAGTAGGACATAACAACAACAAGAACATAAACAAAAAATAAAAACAGCAACTCAGCCAAAAGATAACAGCTTAGGATGCTATGTATATCCCTCAAGGCATTCTGTGGAAAGTTTTAAATGATATGCTAAAAGAAAAAAAACACACCCTTAATAATAACCCTTTTCTTAAGGAAGGCTGAAATTGAAAGAAACAAGAGCACACCTGCTGCTGTGTGTAGCGAAAACAATATAAATATACAAATTAATAAACTTGACGTTGTGTCTAAAACTATGGATAGCGCATTTAATTGATTTAAGCAAAAGATGACTAAATTTATTTCAACACCAACTTTAGGATAACTAAAACTGGTCTTTTTGCCTTTTAGAAGTTCACCCTCTTTATTAAAAATTGATGGACATTTTTGATTATTGGCGCCAAAGCATTTTGCAGTTTCTTTATTTGTTAATTTAATGTCTACAACTCGATTAATGGACTTTATCAAAGCTAATGATGGTTGATTGAAGCTTGTTTGGTTTTTAGTTTTCACAAAAACTTAATATAATCCATTCGTTTCCAACGAAGGTTTACAAGAACACGAGATCTAAAAAAAAAATATATATACTCTAGATAAAGATATCGAACTTTTTGGATTTTACGAAAAAAAGTTTCCTAGGATATTTTGAAAAAGTAGAGGAATAATAAGTCTTGAAAATATAGCTACCACATTACTGTAGATGGGATTCTAATCGGTATTTACCCGATGTATGGGTAAATGCTGTGTAAATACCGAGTATATTAATTTTTGGGAAATTTATTTTTGTATTTATAAAGACCATTTGAAATTAAGCATCCACTGATTGTGAAATTATTTGTTACTTTCATTGTTTTCAACAACTATTTAAACCGACGGTGCACGCTGGGGAAAAATGAGTTAAAACGCGCGCATGAGTTTGTTTTTGCTCTCATTTCTATATTTATTAAGATATAAAGCTGAAATATTGACCTTTGAAGAAGAATTGTAAAAAGAGTAGTCTGTCATCATTATTTTTTTCATTACATACTCCCTATACTTAAACCCTAAAGTTGAAAATTGAATTAATTTTTAATATATGTGTGGGAAAGGGATCAGACAAACGCAGATGGACATAGACGGATGACGGATGGTTAAAAATTTATTATAAGCAGACTATTATTTTGAACAACCAACCTTCTACTAAATATACCTTACGGAAATAATCTAAACAACAAAGGATTTTGAAAACAAATATGAAAACTAAAACTTTTTGTACTGAACAGAATATGAAAAAACCTCGAAACCAAAGATACGAAAATATTGTTACAAAATATAAATTTGATAAAAATTGAAAATGCAACAAAAAAAAGAATAAATTGTTTGAAGATTATTAGAAAACAGAACGCGAATCTTTTTACTTAAAATAAAATAAACGACGTTCCTACATGGGGGCTCAACCATTGGCGATAATAAATAAGGAGAAAAATTTCGAAGAATCCTATAAGATTCAAAGGATTATTAAGAGAGATTAGATACATCACAGAGAAGTTCATAGAAGCTTACCATAGAAGATCTAGAGTAAAATTTAGTGGAAATACGAGCAGAGTTGTGGAAAATCAGCATTAAAGAGGCGAGCATCTTAATCAGTTAGTTTTATAAATAAATATTCTAAGAACAAAAAAAAATAATCAAAATGCTAAGTAATTATCTTAATTTAATTTTATTCAATTACATACCAATAATTTTCAATTATTGATAGTACTAAAATTACAAAAATAATTTAAATAATCGTAGTTCAATAAAACTTATCTAATTAACTAACATTTTATCAAACTTTTCATACTTTATATACTTACTTTATATTGCAGTTTAATTTTTTATTGACACTTAATTTATATTTACCTTTAATTACTCTTACTTACCTTTTATTGCTCTTAACTTGTTTAAATTTACTTACCTTTTTTTATAAATTGTTAAGACAATTCGAGATGAACACGCAGACAATTTTATCTATGACTGTTGACCAACTAAGGTGATTAGGTTTAGACGTGACAGGACTGAAGACAGTTTTACAAGAAAGGATTCTCTCCCACTTTGGTCTATCCTTGGTAGCAATAAGCGAGGCAGGTTCAATCGATTCTGAGTATGGAGAGGCTAGAGCCATTCCCGAAACCTTGACTGAAAAATCGCATTTTACTTTGAAAGTCATTAGGGATAGCGTATCTTTTTATTCTGGAATGGATTCATTTGACATCAATCAATGGATAACCGAATTCGAGGATAGCGTATCAACTGTAAACTGGAATGATTTACGGAAATTTGTTTATGGTAAGCAATTTTTAACAGGAGCTGCAAAATTATTCATACGAAGCCAATCAGGTATCAGCAGCTGGAGTATCCTTAAAGAGATCTTTGTTAAAAGAATTTGGAAGCAGCGTATCTTCGGCAGAAATTCACCGTCAGCTTCGAAGTCGCCACAAACAGCACAACGAAACAAACCGCGAGCATTTATATACCTTGATGGAGATAGGAAAACCAATCAATATCGTTGACGCCAGATCAATATAATACTTCTGCGTGGGTATACCTGATTCCAGATCTAATAATACTGTACTCTATCAAGCAAAGTCAGTATATGACTTAAAGGAGCAGATAAAGGTATACGAGAAGATCTATTGTGCCCACCAGTCACGAAACAAGTGGAACTACCAACAACCTGAAACCAAATATAATCCGGCTGTTTACAGAACAGCCGACACAAAACAGTTAGAAGATGTTTTAAATGAGGAAATTAATCACATGTAGCGAACGAATGTCCTCAATTGCGACAAATGCGATGCTTCAAGTGTAACGAAACAGGACCTCGATCATTTGAATGCAAGACTAATACGAGCGATTGACATAGACATACCAAAGAAAGGGACAACATGAACACCATAACATTCGGACCATAACCAAAATTCGAACTGATCTTTAAAAACGTAACTTGCTCTCATTTACTGCTTTGATTGATACAGGATGTAACCTTTGTAATTTGAAACTTAGTACTAAGATAAGAACTTTAGTAGGTATAGCAGAGAATAAATTAACTACGATGTGTAGTTTTACGGTACAATTTCAAATCGACGGAATACTTTTAAAAACTAAATTTCATGTTGTAGGAGAGCACGATATGCGGTTTGCAGCAGTTATTGGTTATAGCATCCTTGCGGATGTCGATTTCTGTGTAAAGAAAAATACTGCTGAGTTCAAAATGAGAAACCTTGATGAAAAAGTGTCAAGTGGAAGCATAAAAGAAGATGAGATTAAAGTCGAAGATAATTTCCTTCCAGGAATTTAAGGAAATTTGCTCAGCAATAAATGTAGAAGAGTCAGTAACTGAGACAAAAGAAGATTTGTCGTATCTTCAAAAGAAATATTCAGATGAAATAAAGAACAGAATTAAGGAGTATGTACTTAAGCAAATTACCAAATCTCCATTTGAAATGAAAATTGTGCTAACGGATGACGTTCCGGTATACCACAGACCGAGGACCGTGTCATATTCAGTGCGTTATCGACGAACAGATAAATTCATGGATTAATGATGGTAGAGTTCAACCATCTGTATCTGAATATGCATCATCGATTGTTTTGGCTTCAAAAATGGACGGAACTAAAAGGCTTTGTTGTGATTATAGGAAGTGAAATGAAAATATTGTACGAGATAATTTCCCAATGGTGTAATCGACGATGTCCTTGAGAGGTTGCAGGGGTCGAACGTATTCTCAACCCTAGATTTATCTAATGGTTTCTTCACGTTTCGGTAGAATCTGGTTCGCGAAAGTACACCTCTTTCGTGACACATACTATTGTACTATTTGGTATATGTAATTCACCAGCAGTGTTTTTGTTGCGACACCTACTAAACGAAGCTCAAATGAAGGATGACTGGATAAAAGCCGTAAGAAATATCCTAGAATAAAGTCAATATGAAGATTTTTTATGTGGCTTACGATATCCTGTATAAAGATCCAAATAAGGACCATACAGTGGTATCTACACTAATGGAAGAAGAAATCATAAAAAATGCGCAGAGACAAGGTAATTTTTCAGCGAAACGAACTCAATATTATGTAGAGAAGACATATTTCATACCCAATCTTAAGAATAAAGTTGTTAACATGGTTAAAGGTTGCATAGAGTGCATAATAGCAGAAGCAAAACGCGAAAAGAAAGAGCGATATCAAAATCCGATTCCCAAAGCTGATAAACCACTTGGCACGTATCATATTGACTACGTTGGACCGATGGAACACAATACCCACATGTTATGCAAACAAATACTGGTGGTAGTTGATAGTTTTTCAAAATTTGTATGGTTGCATCCGACAATGAGTACTGCAGAAATCCAGAGCGCGTTATTACCGATCGGGGAACAGCATTTACTTCAAACGAGTTCGAAGAGTATTGCAGTCCAGAAAATATACAACACTTGCTGATTATAATAGGAGTACCATAGAAATTAACAAGTAAAGAGGATGCATGAAATAGTTATACCCTTGATAGCAAAATTGTGCGTCGAAAATCCAAAGAACTGGTATAAATACATCGAAAGAATACAACAAACAATAAATACTACGCCTCCGCGAAGCACAAAGCTTTCGCCATTCACAATATTAACTGGTTTAGAAATGCGCACTGCGGGTAATGAAGAATTACGTGAATTGTTCCGAGAAGCTTTAATAAAAGAACTAAACGAAGAACGTGATTTGATTCGAGAAGAAGCACGTGATAATATTTCTAATATGCAGGCAGAATATATAAAATATTACAACAAGAAGAGAACAGCTAAGACACATTATGAACTTAATGAACTGGTTGCCATAAAGCGAACACAATTTGGACCAGGCTTAAAAATTAAACCCAAATACTTAGGTCCGTACAAAATTGTAGAACGTCTTAATCGTGGGCGCTATACCGTTGAAAAGGTAAGACATCATGAAGGCACTGGGAGGACTTCTAATGTCGCAGAATATATAAAAAGATGGAACCGATCATTCGGGGCTAATTATGCGACAGGAGGGCCGAATGTGGGAAAGGGGTGAAACGAACGCGGACGGACATAAACGGAAGACGGATGGTTAAGAATTTATTATAAGCAGACTATTAATTTGAACTACCAACCTTCTACTAACTACACCTTACGGAAATAATCTTAACAAAAGATTTTGAAAACAAATATGAAAACTAAAACTTTTTTGTACTGAACAGAGTATGAAATCTCGAAATCTCGAAACGAACGATACAAATATATTGTTAAAAAATATAAAATTGATAAAAATTGAAAATGTAAAGAAAAGAAAAAGAAGCTTATTAGAAAATGAAACGCGAATCTTTTTACTTTAAATAAATTAAACGACGTTCCTACGTATATAATAGTGGGAAAATAAGTGCAGTAAAAGCCAAAACTATATAATTTCGCATATAATATCGCTACACCTTTCGTTTTCAAGTGTCTTAAATGTTTTTATATACTCAAAAAAAATAATAATATTGAACATAAGTGACAATATGCTTCTACTAAATCACACATATTTAGGGTATTCACTAGGTGCGCTATCATGTCATATTGCCATATTGTACTAAAATTTTACAACTAAAATTTACAAGATAAATAAATGCAAATAAGAAACAGCTGTTTGATTACGACACTTCAATAAACATAACTTTCAGAGTTGTAATATATTAGTACTTTTTTATATGGAAGGCAACAATAAAAAG